>VZRE01002197.1:68533-139520 GCA_013396775.1 Cephalopterus ornatus
TGCCTGCCTTGCAGTACGTGCCTGGATAGTTTGTGGATATAATTACTGACTGGAATCTGGGCTGTTGCAGTTGTACGTGGGGGGGGAGAGAGGAGAAAAGAAAGCATCCCCTCCCTCCACCGACCCTCCCTGCTCTCCCCCCCCCCCCCCTTTTTTTTCTCCCCCTTTGGTGGTGGTTCGGACATTTAATGTATTGAATGAACTGGAATTGCTTTCCGTGTGAGGAGGATGGTTGCTGTTACTTTGTGATGAGATCGGGAATGAATTGCTCGGTTTAAAAATGCTGCTTTGGATTCTGTTGCTGGAGACGTCTCTTTGTTTTGCTGCTGGAAACGTTACAGGGGACGTTTGCAAAGAGAAGATCTGTGCCTGCAACGAGATAGAAGGGGATTTGCACGTAGACTGTGAGAAAAAGGGATTTACCAGCCTGCAACATTTCAGCGCCCCAACTTCCCAGTTTTACCATTTATTCCTGCATGGCAATTCCCTGACTCGACTTTTCCCTAATGAGTTTGCTAACTTTTACAATGCGGTCAGTTTGCACATGGAAAACAACGGTTTGCATGAGATTGTTCCTGGGGCTTTCCTTGGGCTGCAGCTGGTGAAACGCTTGCATATAAACAACAACAAGATCAAATCGTTCAGGAAGCAGACTTTCCTGGGGCTGGACGATCTGGAATACCTCCAGGCAGATTTTAATCTATTGCGGGATATTGACCCAGGAGCATTTAGGGACTTAAACAAGCTAGAGGTGCTGATTTTAAATGACAATCTCATCAGCACCTTACCCCCGAACGTGTTTCAGTACGTGCCGATCACCCACCTCGACCTGCGGGGAAACCGTCTTAAAACCTTGCCTTACGAGGAGGTCCTGGAGCAGATCCCAGGCATTGCTGAAATCCTGCTAGAGGATAACCCCTGGGACTGCACTTGCGATCTTCTGTCGTTGAAAGAATGGCTGGAAAACATACCTAAAAACGCTTTGATCGGCAGAGTGATTTGTGAGGCTCCCACTAGGTTGCAGGGCAAAGATTTAAATGAGACCACAGAGCAAGAGCTGTGCAAAAAGAACAGAGTAGATTCTAGCCTAGCTGCTCCCCCTGCCGAAGAAGAAACCTGCGATCCTGGTCCCATTCCAACCCCCTTTAAAATACATGGCAAAGAAGACCCTGCCACGCCAGGATCTGCTCCAAATGGAGGTACAAAGATTCCTGTCAACTGGCAAATCAAGACCAGACCTACTGCTGCTGTGTCGACAGTGAGTGCGAAGAGCAAGCTACCAGCTACTGTGTCCTGCCCACACATCTGCAGCTGCGATCAGATCCCTGGCTCGGGTTTAAAGGTTAATTGCAATGACAGGAATGTGAGCAGCTTGGTGGATTTGAAGCCCAAGCCATCCAATGTGCAGGAGCTGTTTCTGAGAGACAACAAAATACACACTATCAGGAAATCCCACTTTCTGGATTATCGAAAACTTAATTTACTTGATCTGGGCAACAACAACATTGCCACCGTCGAGAACAACACCTTCAAGAACCTCTTTGATCTCCGATGGCTCTACATGGATAGCAATTACTTAGACACACTGTCCCGGGAGAAATTCACTGGGCTGCAAAACCTGGAGTATCTGAACGTGGAGTTTAATGGGATCCAGATGATCATGCCTGGCACTTTCAACGCGATGCCCAAACTGAGAGTCCTCATCCTCAACAACAACCTACTGAGGTCTCTCCCAGTAGACGTGTTTGCCGGGGTCTCACTTTCCAAGCTGAGCATACACAACAATTATTTCATGTACCTGCCAGTGGCAGGGGTGCTGGACCAGCTCACCTCTATCACCCAGATTGACCTGCACGGCAACCCATGGGACTGTACTTGCCCTATTGTGCCTTTCAAACAGTGGGCGGAGATGCTGCGCCCCAAGGTGATTATGAGCGACCTGAGGTGCGAGTCCCCTGAAGATTTCTTCAAGGAGGATTTTGAATCTCTCTCCAATGATGTGATTTGCCCTCAGTTAAAAATCTTGCCCACATTAACTTCTACAAACAAAAACAGCACCGGGCTGACAGAGACAGGTACTCACTCCAACTCCTACTTGGAGACCAGCCGGGTCTCTATTTCGGTGCTAGTGCCAGGGCTCCTGCTGGTTTTTGTGACCTCTGCCTTCACGGTGGTTGGCATGCTGGTGTTCATCCTGAGGAACAGAAAACGGTCCAAGAGGAGGGACGCCAACTCCTCTGCATCCGAAATCAATTCCTTACAGACGGTCTGCGACTCGTCCTACTGGCACAACGGGCCCTACAGCGCCGACGGGGCCCACAGGGTGTACGACTGCGGCTCCCACTCCCTGTCGGACTGAGGCGGCGGGCGGGGCGGGGGCGGCCACCACCCGGGACCGGCCCTTCACACTCCGACCGGGGACGGCTCTGCACCTCCGCTGCTACCTTTTGTGAGAAACGAAACACACAGACACACGCACGCCCTTCCTCACAACCCCCGTAGCAAGGGCGGAGGCCTAGTGGGCGGCGGGGGGAGCTCGGTGCCGGGGCGCATCGCTGCAGCGCCGCGCAGCCCGGCGCGGTGGGCGCATCCCCCACCCGTGCGCGGCCGGGACAGCGACAGACGGGCGAGGAACCGCTTCCTTCGGCTCCGGCAGGGCGAAACACGGCTCTTGGTTTTGTAGAGCTTTTGTTCCATTGGGGTTTGTTTTGCTTTTTTGCCCTCTTCCTTTGTGGACCGACCCCTTTCCGAAAGGCCGGGGAAAAGAGGGGGTGGAGGACAGGCTGGTGTCGGCCTCCTCCTGACGGCAAAGCAGGAGTGGAAAGTTGCACGAAGGCATGAATGTAATGTAAATAAATGACTCCGACTCCGAAACAAATAGACAAAAGGACAAAAAAAAAAAAAATTGTGCTGCATGGCTCGCATGGATACAACGCACCCCAGGGACGCTCCAGCCCCCAACTGGAAACAGCGTCTAGTTCACGCCATCATCCCTCTTACCTGATAAGTCCCTTCGTATCAAACCTTCTATATACGAAATACAGTATAATAATAAAAAGTGCCATTTCGCCAGTTTTTTTTTTTTTGTGTGATCAATAGACAGTAGAGTTCGTACTTTTACCGTGGAAAAAAAAATGTAAAGGTTTTATTTAAGACATAGTTGCATGAATATTCTCATTGGAATTTTTTTTTTTTTTAAATTTAGGTGGGAGTTACTTTGGTGGGAAAGATTTGCTTTCTTGATAGTGGGTTGTGTTTCGTTTTTCGGGGGCAAGGGAGGGGAGGGGAGGCTTTGTTTTTATTTACTCTCTCTTCTTTTTCAATATGCATATTTAGTATTGCCTTTCCATCTGAATGTAAAAATTAGTACCCTTGATTTCTATTATGGTAACAGTGTAAACATACAAAAAAAAATCCAAGGCAGTTAAGCATGACCAATTAATGTCACTCTAGTGCTTAGGCTGCAAAGTTTAATGGTAGAAAATTCTGTGCTGTTGTAAATCTTACTATAACTTGAGGAAAACAGAACTGAGGAAGCAAGTGAAACTTACTAATTCTATTCGAGGATTTTATAATGGCATATTTTTTCAGTATTAAAGTGAAAATGTTTTCAACTCCGGGTCCTTACCATTTTTCCAGCATCTAATTCTTGCAAATGGGTTACTTGAGTTTAGGGGACAGAGACTCCTTTCAGTGCTCTCTGTGTGCGTTTCTCTCCCTCCCTCCCTCTCTCTCTTTCCCTCCTTCCCTCCCTTCCTCTTTCTCATTCATTGACAGGCAGAGACACAAACACCCTTCCTTCCCCCCTTTCCCAATGTAAATAACACACAGAAGTTTCCTGCCTCCTTCCCTCGCCTCCGTTTTTTTATTCTTTTTTTTTTTTTNNTTTTTTTTTTTTTTTTTTTTTTTTTTTTAATAACAAGGCAATGAATCCCTTTATTAATACGGTGAATCTCTCGCTGCTGCCGCTGCTGTCGCCGCCTCTGCTGCACGCACTGCAGATATATTAGAGATGTTGGTGGGAATTTGCTTTAAGTGCCACTGCCCAGCTCGGTCTAATTAAGTTGGAGCCGAATTTCCGCGGTCCAACATTCCCGCCCGAGAGCAGCTTGCCCGGCGAGGCTGCTGCGGGCGGTGCGGCTCCAGCAGCTGCCGCCAGTGGGAAAACGAATTAGTGCAGGGATTTTCCTGTTCCTGCACTGGGTACCTCCACCCTTTGATATTAAATGCTGAAAAAAAAAAAAAAAAAAGAGAAACACGGCCCAGTGCTGCAGTTGGACTTCAGGCAGCTCGCGTTTGATCCCGTTTCTGTACGGGGAAAGTGCCCCTAAACTCAGTCAAACCTGTAAAGGCAAAAGTCCCTGCAAATCACTTGTAACTCACAGCTCAAGTCCCAGTGGAGATATGGAGAATTTCAGTCACGTTGCTCCTGGCTTTCTCCAGGCAGAGAATCCTTTTAAAGAGTAAAACACCATAGGGGATTTGCTAAACTTCAAATACTGATTCGGTTTGCTTTATAGAAAATGCTCACCTTTGGGAGCTGTGAGGAGAAAACAGACATATATTCATACACATTGCAATAGGTACACTCTTGAAAATTAAGCAGAAGCCTCATCGTGGGTGTTCATGAAGTATTAAATGTGGCGAATACATCATTCCTCCAAAATCCTTTATCACAGTGGAAAAATCTACAGACAGAAAATACCTTGAAGTTTGGTTGTGTAGCTCTGAAAATGGCATGGCCTGCTTAACTATACAAACCAGTTCTGTTTCAAGGCCCCTTCTTTATTCCACCTTGCTGCTTCATTGGACTGATTGTTCTGCCAGGACATTCTGTGTAAGACAAAGTGATGGCAGTAGAGGCACTAGTTTGCCATTGTGCAATCTACATTGTGCAGATTGAGAAGAAAAAGCAAATGCATTTACATGTGAACCAGTATTTCTTCTTTGGGAGGCCGTGAACTTTAGCTTAGAAATAGTCCAAAATAGTCCAAAATAACCTGTCTAAGTATAAGCCAGTGCACCCCTAGATGACTACCTGTCTTGCTGCCTTCTTCACAATATTGTGGTGGTAAAATTGAGCAACTGATAAAATTAAGGATACACCCATGCTAAAAAAATAAATCATAATTACATTAGAAGCACTGAAACGTAAGTTAAAAGATACAGTAAATTAAATATGGCAAATCACTGACTGAGATCAGACATGCACGAGTTTCAGAGAATATAATGCTAAATATATGTAATTCTAATTTGTCACCATTGAGAAGTAGCATAAACTTACAACTTTATTCATTTACTTTCCTTAAACTGCTAATTCATTGATACACCTAAATGGAAATGTTCATTCAACTGAAATGTTGAAGACATGCATTTATCACCCTGTTTCTAGTCTGGGGGGAAACAACAAAATGGACCTTTTTCTTTGTATGTCATTTTCTGATTTTAACATTCACAGGATTCTTTCTTTCATCTTGCAGCCACTTGCTCTTAAGACACATAAATCACACAACTCTCTGAGATGATATAATAATTACCAGACCTCGAATTACAATGTTTATCTTATTTGCATGTTTAGCACTTCCATGATTATTTTTATGAAAACAAAACACTCAACCAAAGAGAAACATAAGGGAAAGAAAAGGGATGATTGAGGGTGTACTGAAGAGGAATGAAGTGCAAATATGCTAAATATGTTCAGCTGTACTGCATTAACACCAGTAACAAAAAAGCAAATGTTTTATTTGTTTATAAAGACTGTCATAATATTTTGAACATTGAAAGCCTATATAATATCCGTGTTGTGTCAAAACGTGAATTTTTTTCCTGCTGACTTAAGAATCTCATAACTTCAATCATAACTTATATCACATTAAATTGCTTCTTATTCCTTCTTAATCATTACAACAGAGATTTCTGCTCTTTCAGAAAAGACAGAAAAGGAATAGATAATATTGTTCGGTTAATTTAACTAAAAAAGGTTGTGGTGTTTAGCTTTGGTTGTTTTTTTTTTTTTCTGCAAACACTTCAATTAAGAATAGCGTCCAATTTAAACTGTTGCCATAGAAATCCATGCCTGTATACATGGTAGCCTCTTGCATGCCATTACAGATGAATAAATGGAACTCTAGGAGCAACCTGATAAAATTTTAAATTCATACTCATAGGTGATGGGTATCATTTTAAGCAGAATTGTACAGTTGGAACTCCACAGGAACGCGTTACTATTTTGATTTACTAAATGTATTGGTTGTGCCAGGTTATTTTATACCTTTAGTACAGTTGCATTGAAATTACACTGTTTCATTTCTGCTTGCAAACTAAGGTGATGTAAACTTTGAGGGGTTTTTTGTTTGGTTTGAGTTGGAGTTGTTTTGTTTAGCTGTGGTGGGTTTTTGTTTGTTTGTTTTTTGTTTGGTCGGGTTTTTTTAGCAGGAGTGGGGGCAGATGTTATCTGATGGAGAAGAAAAGGCTTTGTGTGTTAGTCTTTACTCAGGTAGAAAAGCCATTAATTACACAAGGTGAACATTTCACACTTTTTTTTTAAGGTGGTGCGAAGCTCACTAGGGTGAAAGTTAGGGCAGCAAGGGGCTGCAAAATGCTCCTCCTTCTCAACAGAATAATCTCCACCTGCCATTACCCATAAGAAGTTTGTAGGGTTCCAACATATAAAAGTCTTCCAAAGACAAGTAGCTCTTAGTAAAGAGACAACCTCTTTCCCTTTGTATTTTTGTCAATGGCTTGTTCAGTTAGCAAAACAAAGCAAGGATTTGTTGGAGATTAAATGAAAGACCTTTAAATTGCTCTTTCTTTCCTGTGTAACCTTCTCCAAGACAAAGCTACCGTTGGGGACTTCCTTGGAAAATGGTGCACAAGATATGTGCAAATCTCTAATGCCCTTATTTTTTCTTATATTTGCAGTTTGAATCTGCATGGCAGTTGTTTTATTTTATACCTGACTTTCTAGTTGTTTGTACTATTTGGATCAGTCGGAGTGGGTTTGACCTCATTTTTATTCACATGTGATCAAAAGTGAGCACTCTTAGATGTTAAAGGACTTGATTAGATAGATCCTTCTGTGTTTAGTAAAGTTTCCTTAGATATATACATGAAGTAGGACAATTTCTGTGTCTGAATATTATTCAGTGTGTTTGTGCAGTTCAAATTTGTGGGACCTCTTTGTGATTAATAGTACAGAAATTTCCAGGCAATGGGCAAGAGTATGTGGCTGCTGTACAAATACCTTTTTTGGTATTTGGGAACAAGTCAGAAAGGGGAGAATTAATAGGCTGTGTTTGTAAGCTGTGGCTGCCTTAAGACCACACAGATATTTGTGTAATCTGTTTAAAATTAATAATCTGTTTAAACTGTATTAAGAGTGTGGACAGCTCAGAAGAATAATTTTATTTTACTCAGCTTTTCCCAGAGGAATATTAGCACTGGAAAAAATATGGACTAAAATTGTTGCAAACATTGTATTATATTAGACTACATTTATTATGAGTATGTTTGGCAATGGTACCTTAATGGGTTAACTCGTAACAGAGGTTGATATTCAACATGAATGTCTGTGAGTTACAGAAACTTTTAAAATTTTATCCTTTTGGGATAAATGAGATCCATCAGTATTACTCCTCCAAGATTAATTACTGGGTTAATTAACGTATTGTTATGCTGAATGGTTCCATCTACAAGCTAAAGTTTCTGAATCAATTTCTGTGTATACCTCTTATATATATTCTTCAGTTGTGTGAGAGAGGAACAAAGTCAGCAGAATGTCCCCCAGAAGGAAATAGTAGTCTCCTGCATCATACACTTGACTGCTAAGATTGAAAATTCATAGCAAACAATGGACCAAAAAAATCCGTTGTAGAACACGCTGACTTGACTTTAACTGAGTGCTTTAACTGCCATTATTTTAGGGGTATCAGTGACACAAAGTGCTCTTGACAGAAAGCATTGTCTTCATAGAGATATTGGTGCCAATAGAACTCCTTCTCTATCCTTCTCCCTTTCCATTAGGTAGCCAGATTGATCCCCCTCTGCTAGTTTCCAACTATGCCAGTAGAACAAATTGTCTTGGCTATTAATGACTTTGGATGATGTCATGACCATTCAGACAGACCCCTCAAGCTTTGATCTCAAACCGTGTCTAAGCATGGGTTCTCATGTTTGGTTTGCGTTACTTTGTCCTTCCTGAATCAACTATATCTCTTGCAAGTGGGAAGTTTAGCAAACAAGGTGCTATGAAAAAATGAAGCAGCAGTATGGTCTGGTGCAAAAAAATAGGGAATACGACTCATTTTTTGGATTTGCTATCTAACCTGGAATGGAGGTAGTATTTGTCTCACCTAGTTTGATGGGCCTCAGTGAGCTACCCTAGAACAAGTCAGGAGTGCCCTAGGAGGTGTCCCAGAGTATCTGAGGTATTTGAGGTATGTGCATGAGACTGGTAGATATAAAATGAGGACTAGTGTACACATATATTTCTGCAGTGGCAGCTGGACTCTAGATGGGATGCATTAGAGCATCTGAATAGGAGTAGACACCCATGTAGGAACAACTGAATTGAATTTTTGATTTACACTGAGAGTCTGCTGGTTTGGTTCACTTGATTCACCTAAGTGATTTGAATTAACTTGGTGCCTGAGCTGTCTGCATGGTGCTGACAGAAAAGACTCAAGGCTTTTGTGACATATGGTCAGCTGGTGCCCAGGGAAGGTACTGTGAGACACCACAAATGGTGCTGCATGTCTGTGAATGGACAAAGGAGTTGAACCCTAAATGTAGCTCAGTTAGGTACAGCTACAGTGCAGATAATTAAATGCATGTGATAATTAAATCAAATCCTTGAAACTACATTAAATTAGTTATATCAGAGATGGTTAACTGAGACATGATAATTTTTAAAGAACAACTGTTAGATTTTAGAGGTTATCAATAGAACTCACATATATACCACACACTTTTTTCATCTGTTTTCCTACCTTGGATTTTATTTTTGTCTTTTAAAATTGATAGGTCTATGACTTGGGCATTGCATCCTAATGATTGCTTTTGGATGGCACTCCTATTTTAGCCGATGCCTGTAGAAATTGCTACGGTACATAATAACTGTAATAGTAAAAGTAATACAGCGCTCAGGAAACAGAAATGTAACAACAACAAAAAAAATCCTGACAGTTATTGCTGATACCATAATAATAAATAACTGTTTCTTGGGTTAGGCTTGAAATATAAATGAGGAATACAATACTCCAGGGTTGTAGTCATTATTGAAGTCATTAAGCTGATCACGATGAAAGGTAAGTGCTACAAATGGATGAGAAAATGCAGTGGAAAGTGTTTCAGAAAAAAAAATGAAAGGTTTGGTTTATGAAAAGAGAGTGCAAAACTGTTAAGTGGTTTGTCACAGGAGGTTTGAAAAGGAAAAAAATATAATTTAATTATGGACACACAGTAACAACTTATTCACATGAGATATCTTAAAGAGAAGACAGATGGTAGGAAATATTTAAGTGCAGGATGTAGAATATGTAGCTAGACCCTAGAGACAATTAGTTGCCCAGGATAAAAATGGCACAGTAAAATTGGCGGTATTGTGTACTGGGCATTTCAAATGCAATATGGACTTTTAGAGAGAAGAGTCAGAACTTAGCTTGGGCACAAATGGGGAGAATGGAAGAATAAAAATAGTATAGGATTTTTTCTCATTGTTACAGTTTGGTAAGCAAATGTTTTGAAATGAGTTAATATGGTTATAAAGGTTGTTTTATCAGGTGTCTTTATTGTGGTAGTGTCTTTATTTTAGTTAGCTTGGGTAGAAGATTTTGACAAACAGGATCTACTCAAAATATATTCATAGTACTAATTTTTTGATGTGTGGTTAAGATCATGGTAGTTGAAAAAAAATTGTGTGAATGAGAAGATGATCCTTTCCTGGAAAAGCTAGGTCAACAGATACCTATAAACTACGGGAAAAATTTTCCAAATTTTGGGGTGTATTTTCACTGTTGCAATAACCTTAGATCCCTATCAGAAATTGTGTAACATTACGTGTGGCAGAGAATAATAATATCAATAGCAGTAAAAATAATAAAGATACCTTTCACATTTAAGGTTCTTGTTTTCCTGGTTTGGTTTGGTTTATTTTTGGTTTTGTTTTTGGGGGATTGTATGGGTATTTTTGTTGTTGGGGTTTGTTTGTTTGCTTTATCTCTGCCTTTTTTTCTTTTAGAATTTTTTTCTTTGTCTTTTTTGTGCTTTAATTTAGATATACATATTTTTGAACATGATGCAGAAGCAAAACACAACAGTGTAAGAGTGAACAAAAGGAATGCACTAAATAGAGTGCTGGTCCCTGCAGATTTGCTGAAATTATTCAGGAAGGAGAATTGTGAGTCTAAACAACAGAGTGAAAGATGTTACTGACATTGGCTAAAGGTACTCAAGGGAAAAGGAAACACTTAACATTTTTGAAAGGTCTTTCTGTGACTATGCTGCTATTAATGAAAGATGATCTTAACTAACTAAAATTTTAGTATAAGACAATACTCCTCTGTAACCAAATAAATGAGAAGGTATATTTAGAATGATGATTAGACTGCTGATTTGGGCCTTACAAGAAGGTAATATTGAAATTAAGTTGAGAAGGAAGTGGTTCTTACTACAGAATCATAAGTTGCAGTCTACCCAAACTTATTAACTCAGTTGCAGACGTGTATTAAATTAGGCACATTTGTCCTTTGAACAAATTCATAATATTCATAAATTCCAATCTGAATAATAAATTCAAGGACTCTTAGCTGCATTCTTACTGTACCTGAGCATGTTATATGGAAGAATTAGGAATGAAACAAAAGTAAAGGAAAAAAGTATTAGTAAGGTTTCAAAACAAGTTGCACGTTTCAAAGGATCAGTTCTGGTTGGAAGTGTTACATCATTAGCAGAGTACTGGTCAGATAATGTAATATGGTTGATTTATGTAGATTTTATTTGTAAAGTTGTTTTTTTGAAAGCAATAAATTTCTGATTATGAATAAGCAAACTTAGGATGCAAATATTTAGTAAAGAATGCTAAATTTAAAATAGTTGCTATAGAAGGGTTGATAGTACTAGTATTAATGGAATCTTAATCATATCTAGCATGATGCAGAAAGTAAATGGAAATTATCAAAATATGTATTTCATCAGATCATATATTTTTTTAGAATAAATCCCATTGATTTTAAGTTTCTGTAGTTTTCAGTGAATTAATACTGTTTTTCCAAATGTCAGGGTTTACGAAATTCAGAAAAAATTACTCTTGTAGAGAGAAGAAAGCCAGTTGCAAATCTTTATTATGTTTTGATTTATGAGGAATCAATCTTTATGTTTCACACAGGACCAAATTTTCAAACAACAGTGGAAGAAGAAGAAAACTTAGAAAAAAAAATTGTGTGACATAGATCTTTTTGCACTGGACTGAGTAGTCCATAACTCTTTGACTGGAATGGGATCCTTTATTCTGCTAAATTAATGAAACCAGAATGAGAGTGAACTCAAGCACTGGGAGCTATAATCCATAATAGATAATACATAGTGGAGAATCCCTACCGAATAACTGTTATATCATAACCTAGCTCTTTTCCATAGTTCTCAAATAGCTCTGTCCAAGACAAAATTGCTGCAGAAGGGACATGTACTTGGCAATGTGAACGTGAGTCAATTTGTACTTGGACTTCGAGCCTATGATTTAATTCTGTTTCTTGCTCATTTAGAAGTGTGAATATTCACAGTGTATCTCCTGTGGGCTCAGCATTTGGCCAAGAGGTTCATAGATGGGCTCATTTTTTTTTTTTTGCCTTTTTTTTTGGGGGGGGGGGGGTTTGTTGTTGTTTTTGTTTGTTTTGTTTTTAGTTTTGTGGGGGTTTTTGTTGTTGTCATTGCTGTGTTCCCCTTCCTGCTTCCTGTTCTCTTTAGCATGATTACGCAATTCATTCTCAGAAATCCTGTTAGACTTCTAGAACCGCCTTTGATGTCCCCGGCTTTGGCTCTCACTGATTAGTTGACTGAACAAGCCTACTAGAATATAGCTATGAATGTTTTTATTAATTAAAAAAAAATAAAAATAGTAATTTATTTGTTTTTTGTAATGTGGATTATTATTTTACATTAAAACTACTAGGATGGTTTGACAGCATTAATTAAAAGTGCTATAGTTATGATCTATGGCATTTGGATATAATTCTGTCCTCATTGAACTCAAGGTAGATGCTTGGGACTGGATTTTAAAAAGAGTTTAAATATCATTTGAGATGTGCATGCTTAGATGGAATTTAAGGCATCCCAGGGTACCTAAGATGTCTGTGCAAGTTTAATATATTTTCTTTTCTGGGCTGGCAGCTGGAATTCAGGCAAGATATTTTAACATACCTTAAGTGTTACAGATGATTGTGTTAAAGCCTCTTAAGTGTTCCCCAGCTGAAATATAACAGCTGTATTGTGAGCACATGAATTTGTACATCTCAGTCTGTAACTGAATTGTAGCTTCCAAGGTTGGGTGAGCTAAATCACAGCTAAGCTATTTGACTTTTATATTGCTAAAGATAAGTATGATGAATCTCACACTTGTGAATAACATCCTCAGGATGGAACTTTCAATTAAAAATAAGAATACACATATATAAGAGGGCAGCTGAAGAGTATTCTTTAAATATTTTTTTCCACTGTCAAATCACAGTTTATTAAAAGAAAATCAAAATATTACAGACAATACATACAATTGATTATTTTGGGGGATGTTTGTTGTAACATTAGGACACAGACAGATAAATATTTGCTTGTAAAACTTTTACGCCATATTAATATTTAAACTCACGTTACTTCAAATCAAAAAGTAGGCTAATATTCCAGTAAAATAGCAACTACAGCAACAATAAAAATGAAGCTTTTTTTTCTCTTCTCCCCAAGAGTGTCCCTCTGTTGGCTTCAGGAAAGCACCCTTGATTTTGAATAATAGAAATGGATCAGAATAAACCAAAGAATATCAGCCAATTTATTTTCACAATATCATGGTATAATAATTAAGAAATAAAATAAAAATTTATGTGATATTTCCACCAATAAATATGGAATTTTTTTTTCATTTCACTAATATCAGTCCAAAGAAAAAAAAAGAAAGTCAGTGAATAAAGGAGAAAGACAAAAATAACTAAGCCTGACTCCTTCTTCGAAAAGTAGCCTTAATATATAATTCAGTAGAGACTGAAAGTTAGAAGCCATGGGCTTTGCCATAGTACCTGAGTTTGTAGAATGAGTCTGATTCTAGTTAGAATCCATAAAATACACAGATCAATATAACCACAATTGACACTAATTGACAAGATAAATTGACAGTATTAGGGCAGAGGCCAAGAAACCAGATACTAAAACCTTTATTTTTTTTCCCTTCCCTCAATATGATGCATGGATTCTGACAAAAGCTCTAACTTTCTGAAAACATATAGACTATATTAATCAGATGAATAGGTATGTCTGTTAAGATTTTTTTCTTCATTCAGTTAAGAAGGTGAATTTCAGTGTACTCATTCTGCTGAATTTCTTACACCTGCAGTGTGAGTTCTCCTGCTGAGCAAGTCACCTTTGTCTCGATGCATAGCCAGTGGGGAGAAATGGGAACTATTCAGATTCATGTGACCTTTTGGGATGACAAGAACAGTTCAGCTATAGACTTAGGCACTAAATTTAGGTAACTGAATATTGTCATATGGATATCAACTGTGTGTCTGAACTCTCATAGTCATCGAAGGTCCATCCAGTACAGAGAACAGAGAATAGAAAGTGTCTCAACTCAGTTTAAACAGACACTTAACATAGAACTCAACTTTTAAATGTAGCATTATTTTGGGTTTCCTGGCATATCCCACCTGGCCTCTAGTTGCCACTTGAGAAGGTTATAGTTCTTTTACAGGTCCTGAGTCATACATGTGAACTCCATGAGTGTCTTGGATGACTGAGATATCCTAAGGCATCTCAAATGCACCAACCATCTTTGCTTTGGCCAATGTTAAGTTTTCATTGATTGTACATGGAACTTAGATGCTTAGTTCACATTTGGATGCCTGTGCTTGGAAGGCTGAATTTCTAAATAAACCTAATCCATATTTAGAAAGAGATAAAGCATGTTTTAAAAGTTTTATTTCTTTCCATTCACTCTAACAGGAATCTAGGGCACCTAGTCTAAATATATAACTACAACTATAAACAGCTGCATTTCCTCAAATTAATTCCACACTTTGAGTCTTTCACTTGGACCATCTATTTCTTTTCCATAAAATAGCATAGTATCATTGACCTACCTGAACAGAGAGGCAAGGATTCAAGTGTCTGACATCTCACTCTTACCGCTTGCCCCAGCAGCCTGCAATTCTGGAAAATACCAGCCTCATAATACATCTGAACTCTCAGACTCCAGAGGGGTCTCCTGTCTTATTTCAAGGAGTCTGACTGCATGAAGAAAGGGCCCTATTGAGCACAGACACCTTTGCTCTGGACTGGGGAGAAGGAGGGAGGGTGGGAAGCGGGAGGAATAGAGAAGTTTTAGCTCTGAATATCTCAGCAACATTAAAAGACAAATTAAAACAAAAATACGTGCAAGTAGTTTCCTGTCTCAGGAAGAGTTTTGTATGCAGAAATGCCATGTCAATTCCAAAGAAATCATGCTGATGGCTGATAATGAAAGTATCCTTTTCCTCCTTTCATGCATCCATGGAGTATTTGTTGCACAAAATTACATACTATTGCACAAAAGTCCATGGTGAAGAAAAGTTTGAATATTCCCTCTGAAAATAATTTTGAAGTTATGAGAAGGATTGGTGGAGATCTTGGTAGACTTAAGCACAAATTATTAAGAGGAGTCAAAACTAATAAGAAAGTTTCCTTGCATGGTTCAGAAACAAATTATAAAATACGTTTGCAAGTCAATGTTGCTAGAAATATCTTTGAATTTATAGTAATTAATTATATGGTGTGTTATCTTCAGTCAGATTTAAACAATTACAAGAAACAGAATTAAAATGAGAATGAATTGGCCTAAGTTAGTTTCAGAAACACTAGTGATTATTTTAAATAAAGTCAGTGTTGTCATTTGCCTTCTGTTTCTCATGAACAAGGCTGTACGACATAACCACGATACATAATTCATAGAGAATTATTTGAAAAAAAAATTAACTCCTCAAAAGTCTCCATTGAAATAGAATTTTCATTTGAAGAAAAGTCTGAGAAGAGTGAAGCAGAATGAGGAATGTCATGCTGGATTTTTAGCTACATCAGGCAGCCTGTGTGTGACAAACAAAACCAGCTCAACTTTTCTTTCCTAATTGTCTCCAATTCTTTGTAAATTATGCATATGAACATAGTTTTGTAAGCAAGTTTTAATTATTTTTCATGTTAATATAATACTTCAAGCCAGATACTGTACATGACTATTATGTTCATCATCACACAATCTTGCTGATCAGGTTCAGTGTGCTATTCAAATTTTCATTGAATTGTCCTAAAGAATAGTAGAATAGTTTCAGTTCATTGATTTTTCTCTTATTTCTCCATCTATCAAAGTAAAGTTTCAAGCTTGAGTTCTATTATATAATTTGTGTAACAAGCTATTTGTAAATGACTGGGTAGGTCCTGATACAGCTTTCTAAATTGAATGCTATTTTTTTATCTGTTTCCCAGTATTTTGAAATAGTCACGTGGAGAATCAATTGCAACATGCAGATGAGTCTTCAAAAATAAGGAGGAAGACTTTTGTCTCGTCAGTTCAACAGACATTGTGATAACAGCTCATTAGATTAAAACCCGAGAGTTGCTTTACAAAATGGAAATCTTTGTTTTGTACTCAAAGTTTGAGCTGATTCTGAACTTTCAGACTATACACATAGGCAAGGCTAATTCCAAAGCAGTTTCACTTCGGCACATCTATATAATAGAAAATAATCTTAAATAAATACAGAATTTCAACCCAAAAGCAGTAATAAGGTTAGTAATATGATTGAGAAAGGTAAATAAATGGAACTGCATTTCAGTTTAAAAAAAATTAAAATGAATACTTTTTAAACTACCAGAAACATGGAGCAGATTTAACTTCTTCCATAACCACTTTCTTCCTAGTGATCTTTACATAAGAATGTTGTTAACATGCCTTTAGTGTACCACACACCCGCCCACATATAAAATATGGTAATCTGATTTTACTTTGATGTATACTTCTGTAAATTGGCATTCAAATCAAGGAGTGTGAGACTCTCTAATAGTAGAATTGACTTATGCCTATTTATGGTGTTTTACATTGATGGAAAAATCAGCATAAATGAGGCCTAATCAAAGTTAATACCCTGTTTGCTTCTCTGTGTTAATACCATAGTCCAGTACTCATTGCATATTCAAAAATTTCATGTATTCAGTGCAAGTAATGTAGTAATGATAAGCAAATCTTTAACCAATAGATTCTGCTCTTAGTTAATTCCCACTGTTGAATTATATTAAAATAATATCTAGAGCATATGCTATGAATTTGAGCTGATAGTTACCAATATTCGAGCTAGTGGAGAGAAGGGGTGTGTGCATCAGAAACTAAGTTGTTTCTTCCAATTTTGGCAACTGAATAACTACATAAAGGGAAGAAATATTGTCCATGTTGATGTCAGAATTGTGGGATAAAGCAAGTAAATTAAGACCCTAAAATATGTGCCTAGCACCATTTAAGATACTTTAGGGTAGCTGAGAAATGTATATAGTGGTTGCAGATGTGTACAATGACTGAAGAGAATTTCACATCCTTCTGGAGGGAAAGACAGAGACCAGATACTGTGTCCCAGGATACCTAAAATGTGACTGAAACCTATATTAAAGCACTTGAATTAACACTGGAAGGACACACTGACACTAATATCAGTTAGTTCAAGATTCCTGTCTCAAGTCCCTGAACCTCAAGAATGGGACTAGGGGAAAATAGTACCTCCCATGGCACAAGAAGGTCCAGTTTGAGACCACCTCAGCAATGTGAATATGCACACATCTGTTGAGATGCATCCCAGGATCCTGAGGGAATTGGCTGATACAGTTTCCAAAGCACACTGCATTTTTAAGAAGGGTACAAAAGAGGATCCTGGAAACTACTGATCAGTTGATCTCTTCTCTGCCTGCTAAAATCATGAAGCACATCCTCCTGGAAGCTATGCTGACACATATGGAAGACAAGGAGATAATTAGAGACAGGCAACATGACTTTATCAAGGGCAAATTGTGCCTGACCAAGCTAGTAGCCTTCTATGATCAAATGTCTTCATCAGTGGAAAAGAAAAGGTGTTGTCATCTGCCTGGACTTCTATAGAGCCTTTGATACGGTCCTACATAGCATCCTTTTCACTAAATGGAGAGGGGTGAGCTTGACAGATGGACTGTTAGATGGATAAGGAATTAGCTGGATGGCCATGTTCAAAGAGTTACAAGTCAATAGGTCAATATCCAAGTGGAAACCAAGCAGTGTCCCTCAAGAGTCCATATTGAGACCAATACTATTTGCTGTCTTCAGCAGTGACATAGTGGGATTGAATGAAACCTCAGCAAGTTTGCAGGTGACATGAAGCCGAGTAGTGCAGTTCATATGCTTGAAGGAAGGGATGCCATCCAGAGAAACCTTGAAGAACAGGTTCATGCAACCCTCATGGAAGACATCCCTGATCATGGCAAGGCAGTTGAAATATTGACCCTTAAAACACTCTTCCAACCCAAAACATTCCATTCTATGACTCTGTGCTTCTAAGATTCTTACCCACTGTTTAATATTTTAATTTTAATACTAATTATTTTATCAACTAGCAATAATGAGGGAGTGTTATAAAATACTAGAAATAAAAATACTGAAAAATAAAAATATTATGTATGCATGCTGATTTTAACATGACTTATTAAATCACAAAAACCAGAGATCAGAGGACAGCTACAGATGCCTGTACAGATAATTAGTATATTTCTACATAATAACAAAAAAAAAAGAAAGAAAAAAATTAGAAGAAAAAAATCATTAATATGGAGTATTTAGCTTTTGCAAAGAAAAAATGCATTTCATCTAGTGAATTCTTGCTTGATTGTATGTTTGTGTCTGAGAATGAAAACAAGGTAATAGAGTTTTAGAAGAGCTTTTACAAGATAAGTAAGATTTGTGGCACCAGAAACCAGGAGATATTCATACAGATGGAAGAGAATGGTTCTAATCAATTCACTATCAGTTTACATGGATTAAAGCTTCTACAGCACGTGGCAAATTTATTGCAGAGAACTGAGAGTTTACAGAAATGATGTCTGTCTGTTTACAATCTTTATCTATTGGACATTACTAGGTGTAGTGGGCTAGTCTGTGCCCCAATCACTGTTCACTAGATTTGCATGGATCAATGCAATGGGTTGGTATATTCTAACGTGCCGTGTAAGTTCTTGAAAGAGACATTGGCAGTTCTTGCACACTAAAGGGATGGAATGACGGTATATCAGAAAAAATATTCAGGTTGATACTTCCAAATATTTAAACCAGTTCTGTCAAGGTGCCAGTCTAGTCCTGAATGAAGGGAGTTAGAGCAAAGCAGTATTTTGGGTTTTCACTTTTATTGGACACATTGATTTTGTTTCATAGCTGGTATAACTGAAACGGAGATACTTAAAAAAAAATCATAATGCTAGAGCTTGGATGAGTCCATTCATATATATATTTAATATTTAATATTCATTTCAAAATATCCACAACATAATTATAGTAAATTAGACTATAAAAAAATAGACAGCCAGCTTTTCATTTTAATTCAAAATATTTGTCCCAGAGATCTTTTCTCCAGGCTAAACCATGGCATATGTCGCACTGTTAAGCAAAACTTTTGACATAAAAAAGCCTTAGTTTTTATTTTACAGACCTGCAAACATAAGGGAAGATTACATTTTCAGATGAATTTCTGAAATCAGCTAACCGAGGAGATTCATTCTATAATACGGATTATAAATTGTGCTGGCAATTAATCTGTAATGTGACTAATCCTTTTTATTATCTTAATAAAAATAAAATATGTTTCACATCCTCAGTGAAAAAGCATTTCAGGAGTTTTTAGCACAGAGACTCAGCATGCTCATGTGCATTCTCCTACACTTATCTACACGTTAATGCCTTGATCTTGCAATAAATGTCATACAGGCAGAACACGGCTTTTAATCCCTCAGTACAACTAAAACCTTGTATCTATGAGGACTTATTTTAAAGGTAAGTGCTTTATTTGAGTGCCTTTATCACTGAGGAAATAAGCAGAAGCCCACAGCCATGAACTCTTGATTGATATAGGCAATCATCATTTTTTGTTAGCCAGAAAAGTCTGTCAAGAAAAGGAAGCGTGTTTTCTTGGTACTTTACCGATTAGTTAAGTTATAAAAGTAGGTCAAAAGTAGTTTTATTCTTCTGGAACTTTCTCTCCTGCTAACCGTACAGCTGAAAACATGAGTAAAAGGCATGTCTTGGGCTAATACTTAGTATTGAGTTGGCTTTTTTTTTGTAAGTTTCCTATGTTCATATATTTTTTAGCAGGTAGCTAGCTGAATTAAGTTAACCAAATAATAATATAGGCTGAAATGTTGAAACAATTATTGTTTTTAAAAAACTAAATGGATATCTATGACTGTGATTGTGAGTGGAAGTGAGCTTTGCCAGCTACTAGACATACCTCTTTTAAAGTTTCTGTGGTAAAGCTGTGGAAACCTTGCAGTTGAGTATGGATGATATTTCTATAAATAGGCCAATTTCTAGGAAAAGCAATGCAGAGATTTTCTTAGAGTAATCAAATCTCTTTCTATCTGAAAAATATAACGTGTTAAATAATTTTTAAATATTTTTGCTTATATCTGCATTTGAATTCTTTGGTAAGTAATTGAACTATTTTACCACCACACAAAACAAATATCCTGCGAGAAATTTTTTGCCAAGGACTGAAATATTTATTTTGTGTAAGCTGAAACTTTTTATAATACTCCGCAAGTACTACTTCAGCATGAGTAGGTTTAATTTGACACAATTGACTTGTAGTGTTTATATACTTGCAGTTAATGTGTCATCTGAGGCTTAAAATCTTTTCAGATACCATCATTTGTTCTTCTACTGCCCATACTATTGGTAAATGCATTTAACTTACTTTGTTCATAGGAGAAATTTGAAATATGTTGAATAAGTATTGGTAACTGCTGATAACACAATGTCTCTCCCGATAGCTGAAGCTTTTACATTTTTTCCAAGCAGCATTATGCCAAGTTCCAGAAACAGAAAACGATGATCTAAGAACTTTTTTTTCCTATTAAAAATAATTTCTTCTTCTATTGAAAAACATCAGATTCCCTTTCTACCTGTACCACATTCATTTTCAGAGTGATTTTATAATTTGATGAATCCTTGCTATCCATAGCTGATTTTTTTCTAGGACTTGGTTCCATATCTTCCATAAATTTTTTAGTCCATGTTTGAGATATACCATCAAAATGAAACTTCTAGCTTTTAGAAGCTGATGCATCTTCCTGGACAGTGATGACACTGTTATTTCCAACTTTTAATGTATTTACAACACTTATCCATAAACTCAATTTCTAATGCAGAAAAATAGATAAACTTTGTTTCAGTGTGAGAGATGGTCATATGTGACTGTTAGAAGGAAAAGGCTGTAAAATTTTACGTGTGTTTTTCTGCAAACCTGAGATATTCCATTTACTCAGGTGGAGAAATATGGGTGCAGTAAAAGGCAAGATAGGCCCAGTGAAGCCAGTTTGGCAAATGAAATAGTTTTTATTTGTATAGTATTTAATTTTCTTTCAAACTCTTCAGTCTCCCTCTGAATTCGTACATGTTTTCACTGCATCTTAGTATATTGATTTTTACTAATACCGTAGAGTTGATAGACTAACACAAATTTGTTGAGCAGATGCATGTGAAACTGTGAAGTTATGATAAAATAGAAAAAATAAGCTGAAATTCCCTTCCAGGGAATGACTTCAGTGTTCCTCAGAAAAGTCAAATTTTGATAAAATTAACCATTATAAAGGGTTCAGAAATGAAGGAACTTATTTTCACTTTTAAAAATCTTGAAAATTCAGATATGTAAATAAATGACCAGAAATTGACTCTCTTTGACTGGGGACCTACACAAAAATAATTCTCTTCAGTGAAGGTGTTGGCCAATTAATTTTAAGGAATTCTGCAAGTCTCACCTAAGGCTTTACTTCCTTTCTAATTCACCTTTATTCATCTTCTGTTCCTTGTATTCTCTCAGTTTTTTCCTTATTATTTCCTTTTCTTGAACTCTGACTAGTTTATTTTAGTTTCTAGCCTTAATCATCTTAGCAATATTACAACAACAGACATATTTTGTTCTGCATGGCATAATGTTAGGCCAAGAGAAAGAAAAAAATGTCTTCAGGTCAAAACATGACTACCTTCATGATATGGAAAAGAACAGCCTCTCTTTCTTGATTAAGAGGCAAAAGCATTCTGTAGCCCACATCTAGGTAGGTCTGAAACACCCTGTGAGAGTCTACTGAGCTCCCAGAAGGTCTTGCAATCTGTCTGTCAGCTCTGCAGGCACTTCCAGCATGCTTGAGCACTTCAAGAGCTGTGGGATGCTTGCTGGTGAGTGGCTGATGCATACCTAGAGATATGGTGGCTGGGGAATATTAGGTACCTTCTCAGTCTCCAGACATCTATCTGCATAATAACACCTTCATTTGTGTAATCTGAAAGGTGAATCCCAGCCTGAAAGACCTAACTCAAGATGTATAAGGCAAAACCAATTTTATTATCTCCTTTACCTGGATTGACACAAAGATACACATCCATGGGTTTTCAGTTGCTTGCAGAAAGATGAGTGGATGTCCAGTATGTCATTTTCTAGAATCTCTTCTTCCTAAGAAATTAAGTTTATTTTCATTATAAAGGTATCTGAGTTCGGGTTATGATTAAAGAAGGAAAATACTAAATAATTTTATTAGTATGAAGATAGGGATTTATCCACCAAAAATAAGATATACATATGTATACATATGAGTCGCTTCAGACACATACAGGTGTTGTTTGATGCTGAAAATAAAAGTGTGTTCAGCATAAATAGATTAGCAGCAGTGTAAAAATATATTGTCTGTACATCATAAGCTCAGTGAGACATATTTATATAGGTGTACATTCATGCTCTTATTTTTGCAGTTAAAATGAGAACAAAGAGTAGAGAGAAGCCACAAAATGCCCAAGGCTCACACATTGTTATGAAATTGAGGAGAACAAAGTGGTCTGCTGAGGGCACCTGTCTTTCTGTTTCTGTGCAGAACCATAACTCTTGTGCTTAAATTTGGGATAGAGAAGATCTTAACAAATCTCAAAAGAACTTGGTTCAGCAGTAGGAGCAAAGAAGCACATGTCCAAGTCATCTCATTGCAATTTACCCCTGCAGAAGTTATTTTAGTCTTAATTGGGTTCCACAGCAATAGCTTCCCCTGGCTAACCTACTACAGAGCCGGGACAGGGCAGCACCTTTACCAGCTTCACATGACTGCAGAACAAATCTAATAATAGGGATCATCTTATGCCCTGTTTCAACAGAAAGACCATATTTTTGAATAATGTTTTCTACCTGATTTCTGAGGTTCCATAATAATGTGAAGTGTTTATGTTTTGTTTTGTTTACTTTTTTCTTTTCAAAAGCATCAATACAACACACAAATAAATTTCATTAAAATCAGGGAGGATGCATGCATGTGTCATTAAGAAACACCTTAAATGCTGATGTCATGTACATATTGATTTTTCAAAGACATTTGTGAAGGCTTTGCTAAATATTTTCTTTAATGTCAGGATACAAAAGAATTTGTGCAACATTTTGAAGTGTAAGGTTTTAAAGTTACACCTGGCACTTCCAAGAATAAAAAAAGAATTAATAGTTGAGCTCAAGTTTTGTTTCTTCATCTGACTTTGGTACGTATAATCTCTTCTCTGCAATACATTAGATAGGTGACACTATATGAGTAAGAGAAAGTATGTTTTTATGACTTCAGGTACAAATATTTTCTGACATTTTCTGACAAGTTGCATTTCCGTAATTTCCCCTGTGTAGTCAGGCAGATGTGCTAGATGTTAGAGTGGGCTTTTGTTGTTGACAGTGAGGAGTGTACCTCTCTCTGTTGTCAAAGTAACAAATACTAAGTTTCACTGGGAATCCTCTCAAGACTATGCAGAATATTTATTGCATGTATGTAATAGAGGCGAAATTGTAATGTGAGCCTGTGCCACTATGCAGCGCGTGGGGGTATATGCAAAGAACATTTCAGGTATGAGAAATATCAGAATTTGGAACATGTGAATTTAGTATGTGTTCTGATACAACATACTTAAGTTGTTAGATGAAAAGCCATTGACATTAGTAAGAGTCTTTCCAATGTTTACAGTGGGTATACTATCAGGTCTACTATACCCATGTACAGACCATATGTATGTTATGTACAGAACTTAAATAATTCCAAAACCAAACATGTCGTTAGGTATATATCGAAGTGTTAAAGAATGCAATGCCCTCAGTCTGAAAACTCCCATCACTTCGATGAAAAATGAATGAGATCCTTAAATGGTGGAGATAGAATGTTATAACATCAGAAGGAAAAATAGCGACTAGAAAGGCTGCAAATGTATTTTTCATGTGGAAAGTATACTACCAACTACAGAAGTAAATGTTCTAATATTGTGGGTCAATAAATTACTTTCTGAATCACTTGCACAGTATGAAGAGCTTTTTGTCTGTTCTATGTGTATTTTATCTACAATTTATACTGGTCTCACCAAAGTGATGTTGAATCCACATGTATTTTCCATCACATAACTTTTTTAAATATGTTCATTATTTACACATGATTGCTGATATTAAATACCTTAATTTTATAGTTCTTACTAATAACTGAATTATTCTGTTGAAAATGTTTTATTTTTTTTATTTATATTGTAATATGTCCTAGGAAAGTACTCAATTTATTAATCTGAATTTCATTAGCATATGCATTCTAAATGTTTGCCATGTTTTTTTGCAAAATCTTAGCCCATGAATAAATCTGGATAAATCAATATGCAAGTCAATATTTTTATTGATCTTAGTTATCAAGAAAACCCAAAAAAAGCAAGCAAACACCACCACCTGCATAGAACTTCTTAGGTGCTTAGAAAAATTTTGAGGTTATTTTTTAAAATCTCAAAGGAGAAATAAACTAGAATTTACAGTGTCTATAGAGTAACATTTTTGTACTATCACATTCTATTCCTTACTGTAACCATCTATATCATACTTTACAATAAACTTTTCTTGAATGATGCGTCACATATAAGTTGCCACTAAATGTAAATTGCATATCACTCTTAAAGGAAGGAAAAGCAAGTATAAAGGCATTGCCATTTCTAAAATTTAGAAGGACAGCCAAAGTAATTTTTAAATATAGAATAAATATGTGGAAAAATAACAATATAGAAAATTAGGTGAGCATGTTTCACTCTTTTCAAAATATGGTACAAAATACATATGAAGTTACATACTGTACCTACATTTTTTGTTTGTTTGTTTAGAGATTTAACTCAGAAATGGGAAACATGGACTCATTGCTGATTTCAGGTTAGTGGAAGTCAAGATAATATTTTATAGTCTGAACAGAAAAGTTACCCATTTCTCTATACATGAAACAGCAGAGACTTAAAAATTGATAAAGTCACACAGAGATACGTCAAGAAACGTAACCCTGGAGCATGCAAGTCTGTGAAAAAAAAAAAAAGAAAAAGAAAAACCACAAAAAACCAGGTTTCTAGTCACTTCTCCCAGAGTTTGCCATCTTGTCTTTATTCATGGTGTATTAGTCACTGGACTAAATAACAACTCGGAGAAAAGAAACAATGATGATATCTGCTACTTGATAGGAATGATCATTTATGTGTTTGATTAAAGTGATATATGCTTTTATACTAATAAATAAGACAACTCCTACAGGAAAATCTAGAGTTCAATAGCCTAGGTCCAGTATTTACACCTATTGATTTACCAGTCTAAATAAATAGGACACATTGTGAAAAGCAAGAACTTTTCAGACCAGAGAGCTACATAAATGAAAAATTTCTGGATCATTTACTTGGATGTATGGACCGAAATTTATTAATTCCTAGTATAGGGATCTAAAATAGTAATTTTTTTTAATCAGAAAGGTTTAGTTTACCTTTGTCTCTTATAGCTCTGACTGCAGCCGTAAGACTTGATTTGTAACATATTATGCAGTTTCTTGGTATTCATATACATTCTATGTTTTTTTATGGAGAATACTATCAACACTGAAAAGTTCAAAGCCTCACTGATCTCACCAGGAGAGCTACATTTAGAGTAAAGGGAGAGTAGACTCTTATTATTTACTAGATTTTTCATTTGTTTTAGGATGTTTTATCAAGATGTGGGTATTATGCTATAGATAACTGTGTACAGCTCTATGTTATTTATATGCATATCTTTCTGTAGTTGGAAAAGTTTCTTTTGATGTCTTCTTGAATTCATATCCAAGTATTGCTTGTCAATGCATGAATTTAGTGTAATCTGCATTAACACCAGGGATTTTTTCTTGATACAGTAGAAATGATACCTTATACCTTCCTGTTGACTTATTCACCTTTTCTCCATTTGTTTCTATTTCTCAGTCTCACCATTTATTTTGTTTCTTATTTTTTTTATTTATTTTTCTTTCTTCTGATGTGGAGATACACTTCTTTGTTGTTTTAATGTATTGCAAAGTCTATTTTAGATATATAATGCTTTACAATTTCTGAATTTTATGTGTGATCTAATTTTCTTTTTATTTTTATCTACAGGGCACATTTAATTACATTTATTTTTAAATATAAGTGAAAAGATGTGTTTACGTGCCTGTATATATAAAATACTTGGACAATATACCTGACAAGTGTCAAGAGATCCCTAGGTTTTTAACAATATTTGCGTAAATTAACTCAACAGGTTCTAGAAAAGTTTTATGCCCAAGTTTCTCAGTTCTACTCAGTTTTCCTTGAGGGTTTATATAACTTACAGTATACTGCCATTGAAAGCAAAAGATTTTACTTCTATCTTGCTCTTAGTACCTTGGAGAAGCAATTGTGAGAGTCCTAGACATCATCCAGGTTTCCTGACAGCCAAGTATCCCACACAAATGAATAAGGTATGCCATGCATTTAGACACATTTTTATTTGGACTTCCACCACAGGAATGTGGGATTAATATTTGATGTGGCTATACAAGTTAAATATCTATTACACATATGTATTAATGCAGAAGTATTCCATTTGCTTCTTTTATAAATCATGTTTGTAATTCTTTCAAATTGTTTCTCTGCAGAATATTTATTTTTTTAACTCTTCAGACTTCCAGAATGCATCATATATCTTTTCACCATAAGAAAAATAATACATTTTTTTTAAACCTAGTTGCCTAAGAGTAGGGAACTATCAAACCATATTTAAATATTAAAGGAAATGGCCTGATTTTCTGAGATAGTAATACTAATGGATAATTAAAATGTTTCTTGAACAGTAATGATAGGGTGATTTTATTGATTCTTTTATTATTATAACATAAATATTTTAATATTAAATTTATTTCTATGATTTTAAGATCAAACTCAGCATTCTGAAAATAGTAAAAACTTTTCTTGTTAAATCTGGAAGTAGAGAGAGTAATCTTAGGAAGGCAAAATGTCTGTTTGAAAGCTAAGGTTATCTGACTTCTTTCTTCTCTTTCAAACTCCTCTTTCCTTCTTTCACCATTTACAAGTTATTAAATATTTCATTGTGCAGCTTGTGCATCTCCTGCCTGATCACTTGTCTCTACTCATGTCAGTTCAGCAGTTTTGAAAGCAGGGCCAGCTAAACAGCCTGTAAGTGTACCAGTTCTGTTCACAACAGAACAAAGGTACTCAAACTCCGTTTTAGCAGGTAACTTAGCAGAAGTGTTGACAGATCTTTAGGCAGGTCTTGAGGCCAAAAAGCACCAACAGCACTTTGTTATTCTTTTCATGAAGCAGAAATATGATGAATCACAGTTGCTTAAAATGACTTCAAAGTAGTATTGTTTCAATGCAGCAACCTATGGTCGCTTGACACGCTCACAGCCCCTTGGTCTAGTCAGTGCTTAAGAGAAATAAGAGACTTCTGTTGTTGTTCTTTGCATATATTTTCCATAATAATATTGACTTAGTCGTTGAAATAATTTCGAAAAAACATAGCTAACCTGTCAGACAGACAGACTGCACAGTCAATACACAAACACCCACAAAAATACCTACCTTGGACAGGTTTCATAATGTTCTGTGCTCCAAAATGAGAAATCGTATGTTACATAACATCCTTTTTTTGTTTTCTGCATCTGTGACAGCATTTCAAAGGAATTTTGATATAATACTCATCACAAATGGCACAGAGCCCCGCAGGTCAGCTTCTGCTGCTTCTGCAGAGCTCCATACAGGAGTACCATCAGTCTTAATGAATCTACATTCATTAAATTATATAAGTCTGATAAAATAATAAAACCAGAAACGTATCTGACACAAAATCAGTCTGCTTAGTCAGTCTTATCAATTTACAAGATGGACAGACATCCTGAGAGGCATATAGATTTTAAAGCCAGAACAACTTTGCAAATATCTGATGTGACTTATTTCACATCAACATAGAACTTCAACCTTTCATTTTATGCTCTCTATATCTAATGAAGTGATTTAATTAGACCAGAGAGTGTAGTATAATATCAGAAAATCATAGCATAAAAAACATTACAGTTCCACAGTGTCATATGCTTTATTATTATACAATGCAGTCATAGTGCATGGCTGAAGAAAAATTCCATAGTTCATAAGACAGTATTTTATTACTACTTTAATAGGCATATATTATGCCAAATCTGTTGTGGGCCTGTTTCTCCCAGCTGATTATAGAGAGAACTTACTAAATAACTGCACAACACATCTGCAGATAAGATGAAGTATTCACTGTGATACTTCTATTACAAAAATAAATAAATAAATAACTTTGGACATTCATCACTATCTACCTGTTATAAAGGCAATTCTGCATTATAAACACTGATTTATCAGCTATTACATAAACCAAAACCTAGTAATCTGAAATTACATTCAGCAGTAATTTAAGATAACCCTGTGGCATTACACTGAAAAGGATTTGAAGTGATAACATGTTTTATTTTGGGGTCACAACTGTCAGCACAGTAACTTCCAGCTGACGTATGTAGTGGCATCTTTTTCAACTATTCCAGCTAAATTGCTAAGACTATATTATTACTTTTCCCATCAGATGCCTCCTGCTATATTTATTATGAAGACTGCTAGCCAAAAAATCATGATACACAGCTAAATACTTTCTGACTATATATTTTCCCAAGATACATGCAGCTTTTCCAAATTGTGTTGTCCCAGGAAATTTTTCCTCATAAACTCGAGGACTCTCTGATCTAGTTTTGTATTTTTTCAGAATTTCCCCAGGAGATGACTTAAAAAGATGTTGCTTTTTAGAGAAGCCCTAGAAAAATGGAAATTAACTTCCCTTGCCTATGATAAGTAAGGATAGAAGAGGAACAAAAAGTCATGCATGGCTGACACTGAAGTGTAGTACAGATCTATTTTATACATAATACATTGATGACATTTTTCAGAAGCTGTTCATTCTGTTACTCCTGTAGTGCTGCTGAGGTCCGTAGGTCTTTGTATTTTCCTGCATATCTTACAGTCACGTTAGCATATATTACCCAGGTGCAGTTTTACTTTATGCAGCCAAGTGCTACAATGCTGTGTAATTTTTCATGGTTTTTAGAAAGTGATTGTTTTTTTTCCTTTGTCTAGCCCTGAATGGACTTTTACATCCTATCATAAAAAATCTCTGCCAATGATAAGAAATTCAGATCTGTAGATAAGAGTTTCTCCTTGCCATTTTCACATTAAATTACCTGTAACTGCATTTTTGGAATTAAAGATGCTATTACATATATACATGCATGTATGGGTAGACATATAGATAGATAAACAGACACTGTGCATGTGTATGTCTCTGTACATATAAAATAGAAACAGAGAAAAAAGCAGAGAGTAGTTTAATATTTAGCAATGGAGAAAGAGATTTTAGAGAGATTAAACCCTTCAAAAGTTTTAGATTTTAATATAAATGCTGTGCTTTGGTGGTTTAATTTTCAGTAGTTACAATGAAAATACTGTTCTTGAAAATATGCATCTTCATACTATTTTGTGTTCAGTTATTTTCTATCTGGCTTTTGTAGAATTTGGGAATCAGACCTGACCTCTCAGCCAAGGCTCTGTGGCAAGTTTGAGTGGTCATGCAAAGAGTAATCTTCACAAGAAGAAAAAAACAGAACTTTTTTGGCTGTTTCATAATAAACAAGAAATGAACAAAAAATTGTTATGAAGAGTGAAGCTTTCTAAAAACAGAAATATATAATACTTTTTACATAGTATACAAATATGAATAACATCAATGTGGTCACCACTTTTCTACAGCTGCATTTGCATTTGAAAGAACTTGTATTGGCACAGTAAGTGTTTTGGTTTGGTTTTGTTGGTTTTCTTTCCTAACTTTAAAGAATATATACGCACGAAAGCTCACAGAGCATTTGCTTATAAGCAGGTAATGCAAATGGAAATCTTATGGACATAACAGCAAAACTATGGTGAATTGCTCCAAGTGACAAAGTAATAGACTTAACACTTCTACAGATTTCAGACCTGTACCTATTAGACGGAAAACAAGTACATCACAACTGAAATAGTCAGCTGCCAAAAGTACAGTTTTTCTAGTGATAACACTGATGTTAAGAAAAACACATCTCATGTTTTTAATGATGTGAAAACAGGAGCAAAATACTTTTTACATGTGTAATGCTGACCAGATGGTAGTCATTAGATGCAGCAACAGATAATACCCTTTCTGACACTTTCCTTCCTCATATATCAGTTAGTGTCCCAAAACTGGAAATAAAGGAAAGTCTGTCAAAAAGAGTCAGGAGTTAGATTCAAGAGTTCCTGAGAATATACATTACTCCCTGCTTGCATGCTGTGGATGACAATTACTGCAAACGTGTGAGGAGATTCAGGGAAGATTCAGGGCTGATTTTTCTCTTTCCAACCTTTTCTTTGAGGATACTGACTGAGTTGACTGGTTGTGGAGGGAAAGAAAATGTTCTGCTAGGGGACAACATGTGATTGACTTAATCGATTGTATTTTAACATCTGAAAGTCAGACATCTAAAATCTGAGCCAGGCATTTGAGGATTCCTTTATAGTTAATGGAGAAAAATAGGCTCCTCCAGGGATATTCATCTGTTCTATCTTATGATGAGATTAATGACTCTCTAGAGGTGCCTGTTCCTTTCCATTAGCTATAAAGGGAACAACCACAATCATAGTACTCCCTAGGATATGGTGGGGATATTTTGCTTTAACCAGGCATTCTCCTTGGAGAGCAAAACTTGCTATAATTTTTTTCTCAAGGCTTAGTATATGCAAGATCATGTTCTAATTTGTTGAGACAACACTCACTGAATCTGTTTGTGTAAGTGCAACTGAGAACAAAGTTTGACTGTTTCAAAGCATCACTGCAGCCTGAGGACAACATTCATATTCCAGCACTGGTCATAACTAGAAGATAGACAGACACACACACACATACACACACACATTTAATTCTGATTTAAAGGGTTTATTCTCAGTTAAAGTTCAACCTCTACAAATATAAATGAGGGATGCCCAAGAAATGGAAATTAAGACGTCATGTCCGCCTAAGGCTGACCTGGCTGCTTCTTGCAAGCTGAGATTTCACACAGTTCAAATGAGCACGATTTTAGTAGGGGCCAGTGGCCATGCCTAGTAATGGAGCATGAATATATGTACATGATTTGGCATTAGCAAATGTAGACATACGCTGCCCATACTTTTTATTACTCTGTACTCCGGGTTTGTTCCAGTAGCAGTGTGTCTGTGCTCTTGTAACACTGTATGTCAGTGCACCAAATATAATACTTTTCAGCGGGCTCCTGCAGAACTGTTCGGTGGTTCAGGCAGGGTGATGCACTGATGAACCTACCCAGTTTCAGGGTCCCTCAGGCAAATACACGGATCAGGCAAATCTATAGCTGCATGTAGCCAGCCATAACCACATCTCTCATCTAATACCAGCTTAAAGTCAGCTACTGCTCCTAAACGTGAAATTGGATTCCTGAATTTAGCTTGCTGTAGCCTGAGAACAGAGTACATGGCCATGTTTTAGACTTTCTATATTCCCCAGCAGCCTCAATTTATGCCCTGAAAACCATGCAGAGGATCTTCCTTCTTGGTGAGACTGAGCAACTCAAACCTGTTCAAAAGCACTCAGCATGTGGTGTGACCTCCACTGTCTTCTAAAATAGAGACAATCCCTCTTTTTAATAGAGTAAGTAGCCTGATGCTTAGAATTAAGAACTCAGGAAGATAAAACCAAACACATACCAAACAAATCCATATATTTCCTTCAGCAGTCTGAGGAATTCAAACTCTTAAAACTGACCTGTAGGTAGAGTTTTCTGAACACAATTCTATTATCTTGCTATAGAATAGGTGTATAGGGGCTGTGATGCACACAACAGGGATCAGAAACGGTTTATAATGCAGTCTGCAATCTCCTTCCTGATGCCCTTCTTTCTGAGGACACCCAAGTCTCACCAAGGAGTGGAATGTGCTGGGTGAATTGTTTCAGCAGCTCACAGCCAGCTCCCTGGGGCTCTTTATGCTCAGGGCTCCCCTCTTGTCACACAGCAGGAGAAATCTAGGGCTAAAGTGGAGACATGTTTTGTCACTCAACTGGCAACTTCCAGCTTTGTGATAGGAATGAGTTTGACTCCCTAGGCCTCAAGGGCTTTTCTAGCTGGAATACTAGAAATATCTAGGAAATATCTTGGGCAATCAATGTCAAATTCTCCTCACAGACATTGAGGAAATAGTTCAAGCTCTTTATGCAAGATAAAGGTAAGACTGCAGGGTGTAGCACTGAAATACAATTCTTATACAGGTACCACGTAGTTACCTTTGTTTTTTATATATTTTTATAGCTTTCAAATAAACATTCTTCCCATTAAAAGACAAAAAAATAGAATACTTAGGATATTGTGAAAGGAAATGAGTATTTAATAATTTTAATTTTGTCCCTCCATGAGAGGAAAATAACCAATAACCAATTCCAAAATCCTGATGATTAGTGCATTTTTCTTAAATGTAGTGGTGTAATTAGGGTAGCTCCTCTGCCTAAAACAAAATCATCTTAGTGTGTCTTTTGATTGTGGATCACTGTGTAAAGAGTCATTAAGGTCCTGCTAATCTGTGTCTAGAGGAAGGATGAACCTGCAAAGGCAGGCTGAGAAAGTTGGGGCTGTTCAGCCCTGAGAAGAAAAGGTTTCATGGAAACCTGATAGCAACCTTCCAGTATCTGAAGGGGGCCTACAGGAAAATGGAAGAGGGACTCTTCATCAGGAACTGTAGTGATGAGATAAGGAGTAATATAAACAAACTGAAAGAGAGGAAATTTAGGTTAGATATTAGGAAGAAATTCTTTACTGTGAAGGTAGTGAGACAGTAAAGGTTGAGGTGAAGTTTCCCAGGGATGTTGTGGATGACCCAACTCTGGCTGTGTTCAAGGCCAAGTTGAATAAGGCCTTGAGCAAACTGGTCTAGTGGGAGGTGTTCATGTGCATGGCAGGGGGGGTTGAGACTGATGACCTTTAAGGTCCATTCCAACCTCTTAACATTCTATGATTCTATGATTTAACAGGATCCATTAAAGAGAAATAAAATAGGCATTCTAATCTAATATGCAACATAAAAATGATTGAGCATCCTTTGCAAGTTCTGTGATAAAATTAACTGAGTTAAGAAGTTCTTATTTTCTTATCAGTGATGCAACTTTATTTGTAAAGGCACCCTGCTAGATATGCTTGGATGATAAATTGGAATCTTATTATCTGGATTTAACAGGGCTCAAAAATCTTTTAAAATATTTTGCTTTACCAAGGTTTTCAAATATAATTTAAATTGAATCAGTTGTCTTTGTACAAAGACAAAATTTTATTGATGAAAGGGCCAAAATGACCTGCAGTGAAGAGATACACTGATCCAGACAATCCCTTTATCGTGCTGCCACTACTGGCAGCAGCATTTTGAGAACGTGCTTTTATTTTGAATTTATTTGAATTACTGAGAGTCTGGATTGCTCCAATTCATTTAGAAGAAGCTTAGTTCCATTATACTGGTTTATCGCTCATGCAGTAAGGTCTGTAGATGTCTAATCTAGTAATTATCACACTATCTTCCTTGGCCTCTATTAAGAAAATCAGAGCCAGTTTTCAAAAAGGGATGAAGCAAGAAACATTCTTTTTAATTTGCCTGATCTGAATTTTCCACTCTGTAGGGCAAAGGGGAGGGGTGGGGAAGGGGGATGGGAGAGAGACAAGGAAAGGCAGGGAAAAGGAGAAAAAAAAAGGAAAAAAAAATCTTGTTTAATTTCTTTGTAACTGCTAGAGAGTTTTTGAGCCTAGTTTGCAATATTAAACTGCTTATTTTATTGCATATAATAGCTTTTTAGGAGTAATTCAGTATATCTACTATTGCAGCAGTGAACAGCTACAAAACATTTTGCAGCTTTCTGGCACCTGCACGATGCTGTGACTTATGAATATGCTAATGAGGCCGCAACCAGAACTGGCTGGGATTCAACACTTGCACACAATTAGCGCTCAGGCTACCAGCACTGCTGGGAGGCTGACTGCAGAAGGTAGTATTTAGATTGATCAATTCAACACAATGCACTTCGTTTACATCTGAGAGTTTAAAAGTAACAGCTTAAAGTTATCCTGTGAGAACACGGGGAAACTTTTTAAGTCCTTTTTGCTAAAATTCTGGAAGGTAGTTATCCAGTTTAAATCCTTGGTATCACAAAAGATGGTCCTTGTAGCACATTGCATATTTTAATGGAAGAAAAAAGAAGCATGTACTAATAATGAGTGCTCCACTTAATAATGTTTAGACTGCATCTCTTCCATAATATCTGTGTGCCTGTTAGCCTTGAAAGCTGGAAAGCAGCTCCTTGCAGTGCATAGAGAAATGTTTTCTATATAACATCTGGAATTTATGCCTTTAATATTAGGAGAAGCAGTACTGTTTACAAGCCAGATATATCAACTAGGCATCAAGAATACAGGCACCTATTCTCACTTACAGCACATTTCTGGAGTGAAAACATTAAAAACATGTATTTAGACTTAGAAATATGAGTATCAATTACAAAAGTCTAAGTTGTCATGATTTACTGTGACAATATATAGTTAGTAAAAATATAAATTTTCAGAAATGAACACCGCTAGATCGTACTTATGTTATTAAATGAGAGGTTTTAAATTCTTTAGTTGCTATTTTTAGTAACTGACTGATATTACAAACATTTGAATTTGCCTCAGTTTCCACATCTTGACAGACTCTAAGACTCAGGATATTTAGAAAATTATAAATATATATTTTTAAACTTGCAAGATAGCTTCAGATAAAAGGCCATACCTATTTTTAAGTGTGTTCACAAATAATTATTTATTTGATTTTGATAAGGCTACTGTAGGTGAAAAAGAAGCAGTTACTTTTTGACTATTGAAGTAAATTTTAGTACTCTGAAATAGAAAATGTAATTTTGCTCCTAGTCAGTCTGCCCTCAGAATGTATTTGTTCAGTAGTTATTATGTTACTATGGCATGTTTGTATAACCCTAGAAGGTATTCAGATTGCAATCATATACACTTGCTAATTGCTTTATAAGCAACACGTAGCTTTAATAGCTTCCAGTAATACATAATAATATGTGAAACATAAATTTTGAATTGTATAGGGAAAAATAAGGTTACAAAGTTAAAAACCTTAAATAATTTAGAATAATTTTTTCCCAAGGAAAAAACTTCCAAACAACAACGACAGAACTTCCTCATGTTTTCCATCAGCATGATGACTGACATGATATTCAAGAACATTCCTGCTTCTTTATGTCTCTGCATGTAAGAACAGCAGTATGGGTTTTAGGAACTTTCCTTAGGAGAAGCACTGTTGGGTTTTTCTTTTTTCTTTCTTGGATTGAGAAGTTTGATAACTTGGTTTGTCAGAGTGGGGTGTTTTCTTTCCAATCTCTGATGTCGTTGGGAGAATAAGCTTGAAAAGGGTTTAACACCTCACTTATATGACAGTAGTCATGCACAAGACAATTTAACTTGAACCCCTGGTAGAAAATAAAACTATATATATCTATAACCCTGTGAGCAAGAAGTTAATGCAAATATCTGCATATATAGAGGTGTGTACGATAGATATGCCTTAAATATGCAGTTTCAAGACTGACACCTGTACTGAAGGAGGAAGATGCCTTCATGGTAGTTCTTCTAACTTAATTTTTTTTCCCTATGCTTTATTATTCATTATTGCAATAGTGTGGAGAGCTCAAAGGTAACTCACACACTCACAGTTGTAAGAACAAAGGAGATGAATCAAAGACAGCAGCAAGATGCCTTTCAGCCTCAAATATGTTTCTTAGAACAAGTATAACCTTGAGCTCAGCCAAAGATTTAAGCCTTCACCCAGTTTAGCTCTCTCAGATGTATTTCATTTAGCTGTTCTTGGCTTTTGGATTTTTTCACTCATAAACCCAAGCAGAATTTTTTTTCCCCCATATTTTTCCACAGATGGAAAAATGTCATTAAAGGGTACCTGAAATCAACAAGGGAGTTCTTGTTCTCATGGTAGATCCGCGTGTGCTCCCATGTGTGAAATATATATAGTAAGGCTCAGTCAAGATAAGTCACAAAAAAAACAAAGACTCTAGTGAAGAAAGCAAGAGTTGTTTTTTTTTCAAGTTGTCTCACAAAGAAAAAAACTTTTCTTCCATTTAGAGATGAGAAAAAATGCAAAACCAAGAAGCCATGGTCCACCTGTTTTCTACAGCCAAATTAGGGGATATTCAAATATATTCTGGCTGCTCAGAAAAAAAACTCCAAAATTTTATACAACTCTCAGGTTAAGTTCACAGTTTAAAGACATATATCATTGAAACATCTCTACTTATCTTTCAAATTCTAGCTTGTAAAGAATTTTAAAATAATTTTGTCATCTTTTATTCCAACATTATAATTTTCAAAACTAATTATAAATCAAGTTCACAAATTAGGTAGGAATCTGCTCATCAGTAAATTTAAGTGTAGTTAGAAGGTAATAACTTTATTGTATGTGAAATTATTCTCTCCAAGCTGTTTGGACTGTTAACATTCTGTTTCTTTGAAGTAGAAAAATGATCACGTACTGTGTATGATAAAAAAAAAATTCCTTGCTGATCAAGTGCTAAGGTCCTTCTTTGCATCTATAAAAACCAAAAAAAAGTTACATTGCATAAAACTGGCTAGTAAGAGTAAATTCTACCTCCCCATTAGTTTGATACAGCCCTTAAGTTGTAAAACTTCTACTGGTTGTGTATACTTGCATTTTTTAATTTTTATTTTTGATCACTGTGCCAGAAGACGTGAAGCTAGAGAAACCTACTTTCTACCCCTGAAAACCTGACTGTCAAAAACAGTCCCAGAAGTTGTATAAAATTATAGAAACAGCTCACCCTCTAATAGACTGGACAGGTTGTTATGAGAGGAGAAATTTCCCCTTCAGTCAGGGTCTCTGTTTGTCATTTTGCTGTAGGCAGTGGCATTAACTCTGTGCTTAGAACGTCGTCTTACAATACGTATAATGTAACATTAAAAACTACAGTTATGTAAATTTTAAAATAGACATGTATGTGAAAATTCATTTTTTTCTTTTCATTGACCCACTGCTCTTTCAAAGTTTTGCTTTCAGTGATTCTGCAATAATTTTGATATGTTGTAGAAAGTTCTTATGGAAGAACTGAGAGCAAAATACTTTCTTGTGCACCTGGCTTTAAATATATGTATATCCAGATATGATTCCTGCAATGGAGTGCTTCTAGTTTGCTTAGATGATAACATAGGAACATAGATTAATATTTCTTATACCTTCTGACAATGTTTTCAATAGTAATTGAATGTAAGGATTTCAATATTACACTGTCTTGATATTTAATATTAATCTTCATTGCATTAAGGATAGGGACATTTTTATCATGAAAAATTCTAATAAGAAATAAAGTAAAAAAGCTGGATTGCAAATGTACTTTAATAACTTTGGTTTCATGTAGGTCAACCAGTAAAATTGCTCAGCAATAACAACTGTTGAAGAATTGGATAACATCAGAAAGCTACACTGAAGAACTGGTGGGTACTAGAGCCTACAGGGAAAACAAAAGAGGAGTCATTCAAAACTCCTGAAAACAGGCCACCACGCTACCCTGCTCACTTGTACTTTTCTTGCTGATGGCATCTCTAATCTAATAAAGCAGGTTTGTTAGTGGTTAATAGATAATGAGGTTGCTCTCAGCTTGCAAAATCCTCTAATAATCTCCCAGAAGTCTCCGAATCCTTCCACAATCAAAGTATAGCCCAAGCTATGCAATGTATACTCTGCATTTCATACTGTAAAAATATCTCAGTCTTTTTGCTACCATTCACTCTGTGAACTGCAAATCCACCTCTATGATGTCATTCAATCACAGGACTCAGAGGAAACCCAGGGCAGAATAGTATGCACAGAGCGATGTACCCTGCCTGCCCAGAGCAGCATGTGTGATCCACTCTTCATCTTCTGGGCTTTTTAATTCTGTGTTGAGCACTACTCATTTAGGCAGCATGAATGCTGACTCTGTCTTGCCTAAATCACAGATCTCCCCTCTAATTAACTGCTGTGAAAGTTTCTTGGCTCTATAAGGATTATCACTGCTAAAATCTTTCCATTTCCTTTTGCTGTCATAGCTTTTCTACATGCTGCCAATCTGAGAGTTCACTAATTAAAAGTGATAATTCTTACATGACAGTTTCCTTCTCTCAAGATCCAAAAGGAAAAAGATGCATCTCCAAATGGATGTAGTTACAATGCAAGTGTCTGTGGGAGTGTATCCTCAGTGAATGAGAAATGTTATGGGCTAGGTGAGGCAGTTAAAGGAAGATAAACAGAAGCAGAGAAGGATCAAGATGAGGGAGGACCAGGAATCAGTATATAATATGATATTAGTTTTCTTGTAATAGTTTCAGTGTTACCCAATATTTAACAGCAGACCTAATTTCAAATCTATTTCTGGCACTACACGCTTAAATTTCTTCTTGTTTATGCCAACTTTACACTGTAATTATACAGATCACAATATTTCAAGAAAAAGTAAAATAAAACAGTATTCAAATAAAACCACGTTTCATATTGGTAATCCCAGAGTTTAGTGAATACTTATTACCAGATTTCATGAGGCTTGCCAGATGTTCTCTCGAGAACCTTAACTTTGCACTAACATTTGCACCTCTCTTTTTTTTTTTTTTCGCCCGCAAACTAGGTAGATATAAGTTGAAAGCACGTAGGTGTCTCAGCTGAAGAAATGTTTTTTCTACAGAGCCATTTTCCTGACTTTGACCACACTGAATACATATGATGTTCTGTTTAATAGGAAAAACATTCGGTTTTGATGACTTGTCATTTTTAAGAGAAGTACTGATGCATTCTATTAAACAAAGACCTGGATTCCTCCAAGCATTTCTCTTTTTGATGACATTTTTTATAAGCTTTAACTTTCAAAGTGGGCAAATTTGTGAAACTGTATTGGCTTAAAGTAGGTGATATATTATTTTTATGTGGTCCACAACAGAAACTTTATATTTCTCAATGTACTTTGCTGTGGTTTAAGCTTTAGCTATGATATCTATTTACAAGAAGGATCTTCTTTCCTTATTTTTTTCAATTGCTTTTGTTTTGCATCCAAAGGTTTTTTTTTTCTTTTATTGCTTGTGGGTTTTTTTAAATCTAATTAACATATACCTGCAATAAGTGCATGAAGCCATTGATATGCAACAGGAACTTTCAAGAACTCATGAACATTGAGCTTCTAGCAGGAAAGAACCTGAGATTTGTATGGCTTGGAATCTATAATTGAAAATAGAATAATATGCAAATAAGAAGTAGTATTTGCATGACCTATGTGTTATAATCACACCATTTCAAAGCAAAATGAAAATAACTTTTCCTGAGTTTGTAAATGTGTAGAAGGTGTTGATGAAAGTTGCATAAAAATAGCACACTGTAGTATAATGAATTGCTATCATTGATGGGAAAATAGAATTTGAAGAGGGCCACAAATACCAGTCTTGTGCAGAGTCAGAATGAATTATTTGAAGAGCAGAGTGTAAGAATGGCCTTGCCAGATCCAGCAGCAGGTCAGGCAGGTCAGATCCAGGAGAAGTTTCACATGTACAGTAGCATTAACAGATGAAAGAGCAGAAATACATGTACAAATATTCCATGATTTCTTTTATGGTAATTTGTAGAATCATTTAAACTTTTTACAAAATATCGAAGTAAGACATTCCAGAACTGAAGTATGTATTACACTGCATGCAGAAATATTCCCTGCCTTTTCTTCTGAATAAAAAACCTGCTAGTTTTATGTGATGCCTGCTAGTTCTTATATTAGAAGGAGCTGTAAACAATTGCTCACTCACAGCTTGTATATGCTATACATGTTGAAGACCATTATCACAATTCCCCACCTTAGTCAGCTTCTTCACAGGCTGAGGTGTCCCAGCCCATCTATTTGTTCCTTATGCTAAAACTTTAGTGATCTCAGAGGTAGCAGAGGCTACAAGCATCAGCTTCAGCCTTTTTTTGAGGGACCTTGGCAACTGCTGTCCAGTTTGGGGAGCTATGATCTACCCCAGATTATTAAGACACTCAGAGCATAGCTACTTAAGTAAAATTTACAGACAGACATACAACTCCTTCATATAAGAATAATATTAGGCTGTAGAAAGCAGTGTCCTGGAAAATTTGACAACTTTGTTTGCACGTGAAGTATTCACATATACAGCTTTTAAATCCTGGGATCTTGATGCGTGAAGAGCATGATATGGATGAACATCTGTTATAAGCAGTTTTAATAAACATGTATGAGATGCAGGTAATGCATCAGACAACTGGGAGGTGAAAAGCTGCTTAAAAGAGAGACTCTTGAATAGTGAGCTGTCAGAATCCAATGGCTAATAACTGAACACAGGTCACTGATTTCTGGGAAGCAGACTGTAGCAGTTGCCAGGGATATTCTGTGACAGTCAGAACTGCGTTCAATGCTGCAGAGCCTCCATGCCAAGAATTTCTTTTTCTTCCCTACCTTTCCCAGTACTGTCTGTCAAATTGCCTGAATTCAAATCTCACATGTATGACATATAGTAAAGGCAAGACTTCAGCCCACAGCTATACAACAAAAATGAGAGAAATTGAAGTAAGAGCTTGAATTTTACTTAATTTACTGCCTATTTAATACAAAGCAGTGTAAAAGTATTTGCCTGAGTAGAGGATATCCCAACACAGCCTGCTAGTAAAATAGCATGGGGGGACAGTTAGATAGAAATCGATCCTAAATTTGAAAGATAGTAATAATTATATTTCAAACAAGCAGATTTAGAAGTCTTTGAAAGGGAATTCTTGTTTCAACCAGCTTGCCAGCTTCTACTGAAATCACTTTCTCAGTATCTCTAACCCCTAGACTTCCAGTTTTACAGTTCATATTCAGTGAACATGTTGATTACTCTGGAAATCAATGAGACTCCTACTTATCTAAGTAAGTGTGTCTCCATGTGAGTAAAGTAGCCAAACAGGATCTCTCAAGTAGGCAAATATTTTTTCTACTGTCAAGGTTTCACAAGAGGGGTTCTGCTGGATTAAGTTGTGCTATACTAGAATACTGCACCAGAGACAAAGCTGTTCAGCTTCAAAATAAACTCATCCTCTGTGGTAGTACACAAAACCTGCTGCATCATTGTGCTGAAAAAAAGCAGTGGGTCTCCTTTGGCAGGTGTACAATGAATTTTATGCACAACTTGGGGAGGTGGGAAGGAGGAAGGCTCAAGAATAGGAAAGAAAAACATCTGGTTTATTCTGTACTTTCAAAAGCATGCATACACACACACACATAGAGAGATACACACACATAGATACACACATGTGTATACATATATGTAGAGATATCTATATATATAGATAGATATATGAGTGTGTTTGTGAACAAGTTGATTTACATATATGTACATGCAATACTTTTTACAATGAAAAATGTGTATATAAAAGACCACATGCATACAAACACATCTATGCTTGTGTATACATACTGTCTCTCTACATACAGGATGATCTAAATATAAAGAAGAAAAGAGATGCCTACAAACACAGGTTGTTCAAGCTTGTTATTTGTATCTGTCAAGACCGTCATGTTACAAACAGTCATTCTGTTCCAAGAAGCAGGGCATATGATTATTATTGTTGTTGTTGCTGCTGCTGCTGTTGTTAATTATTAACATGATAATTAACATAGGAGACATAGGAGGTATTTTGTCACTGAGATTCAGGGATGTTTTCAGTAAGTTTATGCCTGAATTGTAGTATTTGAAATGCTTCCAGGCTGATGAATCCAAAAGTAGAATTTGCCATCATTTTACCTTCATGCCTGAGTAAGGCATATGCAAGAAGCTTCTGCTATGCTCACATCCTGATTTCTCAAAGACAGGCATGCTGGAAAGCTGGTGGTATTTTTCCTACATATTTTATCTGAATGGCTTGTTGACCAGAATGTAGTCATATATATTTTATATAAATGTCTGTCTTTCTCCTGGAAGTGTTCAAAATGTGTGTACATGTGGTACTTAGGGAGATGTTTTAGTAGTGGACCTGTCAGTGTTAGGTAATGGGCTCGATGATATTAACATGGGTATGTTAACCAGAAAATGAAGGTTAAAGAAGGTGTATCCTCCCTGACAAACAATACTGAAAAACTGGATGAGGAGAAGGCTGGGATATTTAACAACTTTTTGCTTCAGTCTTCCCTGAAAACTTCTCACACCTCTCAAGTGGATATAGAGCCGGATGGGAACTGGGGGAACAAAGTGCTTCTCACTGTAAGTAAAGATCAAGTGCATGATCACCTGAGTAACCATAACATATGTAAGTCTATGGGACCTGATGAGATGCATCTGAGCATCCTGAGGGAATTCTATGATATAATTGCCAAGCTCTCCATGATATTTCATAAGTCATGCTACCCAGCTGAAGTTCCTAGTGACTGGAAAAAGGGAAACATTGTTCCTATCTTTATAAAGGTTAAAAAGGAGGAACCTGGGAATCCTTATCAAATTTGCACGTGACACCAAGCTGAGTGGTGAGGTTGACACACCTGAAGGACAGAATGACATCCAGAGGGACCTGTACAAGCTCAAGATGTGGGCCTGTAGGGATCTCATGGGGATCTTAACAAGACCAAGTGCGAGGTACTGCACCTGGGTCAGGACAATCCCTGGTATCAATAAAGGCTGGGGATGAACAGATCAACGGCAGCACTGCAAAGAAGGATTTGGAGGTGCTGGTGGATGAGATGACATGAGCTGACTTGCACCCCAGAAAGCCAGTGGTAGTCTGGGGCTGCATTGAAAGGAGAATGGCCAGCAGAGGTGATTCTGCCCCTCTCCTCTGCTCTGGTGGGACCCCACCCAGAGCACTGCATCCAGCTCTGAGGTCCCCAGCACAGGAAGGAAATTGACCTGTTGGAGCAAGTCCAGAGGAGAGACATCATGATGATTAGAGGGATGGAGCACCTTTCCTATGAGGAAAGACTTAAAGAGTTAGAGCTGTTCAGCCAGAAGAGAAGGCTCTGGGGTAACCTAATTGTGGCCTTCCACCTCCTGAAGAGAACCTACAAGACTTTTGACAAGGGTATGTAGTGACAGGACAACGGACAGGACAGGACAAGGCTTTGAACTGAGAGTAGGTTTAGATTAGATATTAGAAAGAAATCCTTTATTGTGAGGGTGGTGAGGCACTGGAACAGGTTGCCCAGAAAAGTTGTGAATGCCCCATCCCTGGAAGTGTTCAAGGCCGGGTTGGATGGTGCTTTGAGCAAGCTGGTCTAGTGAAAGGTATTCCTGCCCATGGCAGGAGGGTTGGAACTAGAGGTTGGATCTTTAAGGTCCTTTCTAACCTAAAGCATTCTATGATATTAGATGTCTTTACCAACCTTAATGACTCTATGATTCCAGTACTGCCTTTGGCTTCAGTGTAGTTGTCTGATCTCTTAAACTATACCTTCGGTAATAAGTTAAAGAAGGTGAGGGCTACCACGTAAAGGAAAAGTATGGACATCTACACAAGCATGGACATAAGCCCTACCCCCAACATATCTTGGACCAACTGCCAAGAAGTTGGCCTGATCAAAGAAAGGTTGGCCCTTTCTGGAAGCTGATGTGCACCAGGAACAATTCACAATAGTTGGCTGGAGGTAGCCTCTCTGTTCTGGGCAGTAAGAGAATTCAGTTATATGGTATAGAGCTGTGACGGGCTTCTTGCCCTCACAGCAAAAACAATGAGGCCAGTCGAATTAAATTTACGAGTAGAGATTTTCCATAGAGCTAGCAAGTCATACTCAGAAAACAAGGAAAGGTTTGGGGTTTTTTAAAATCAAGTTACTCAAGAGATAATTCTATAATCAAGAGGGTATCCATTACATATTTCTAACACTTTTTTCTAGAATTTGTTATTCTTCAATTCCTCTTTTTTCTTTTTTCTTTAGCCTGATCAGCTAGTCCCATTGCCTCCAGACACCTAGTTTTAGGGTTATGGAATTTACCTTTACCAATTCTGTAAGAGTACCATGCTCATGAATGGTGCTTTTAAACTAATAATTATAATTACAATAAATAGTCATTGCTCTGTTTTGCTCAGTGTAATATGATAATGAGTCACTAATTATGAATAATTATTTTGCCATTCATGCAGATGTACAAGCTTTGGCTGGGTTATCTAGTTTCAGGGCAATTTTAGCACTATTTTAATGCTTTGTAGTTGGTTTAACATTACTGAGCAAAACCAAAGGAACCTTTGGGAACAGCTAGAAAAAACAGAGGGAATTCAGTTTAAATAAGTATTTATTGCCACATCTTGTCTTAATCTTCATACTCCAAATTTTGCACAATTTATGAGAATCAGACTCAACAGATGAATTCACAGATAGTTCTGGATGCTAAGGCAGCAAAGTGTAAGATATTATGAATACAGATTGCTTAAGGCCAGCGTTTTAAATATATTTTAAAACTAAGACTTTAATAAGAGTCTGTGTTCCATAGGTGTGCATCTCGAATTATCTTCACTTGGTGGAGGAAGAGATTTCCAAATCAATCTATATCTCTATTTGTTTAAATATGGATTTGCAGAGAAAGTGGTAGGTGAAGAGTATCTAGTTTTAAGCATAGCTTTTAAAAGTAGAGCTAATAACTTTTCCAAATGAAGAAAACAGCTGTACAGCTGGGAACACAAGCATTATTTTGTCTCGTAAGTATCTGGTTTAACCACCATAATTTTGCTAAGATCTGTGTATCAAGTAGCATAAAATCTAAGTTATATTCAGCAGCCCAAGAAGTGGGTAAGTGTTCAGATGTATTTGCATTGACAACTAAATGACTACTGGGATATTTGATGCTTTCTGTTGCTGCAGTTGAAACTTTGTTGAAATATGAGGGGCAACATATCCTTTCATGTGTGTTATTTGGATTCGTCCAACATATGTATTGAAAAATTTTATTTGTAAATAATATAGTTAGAATTTCTGAGATGACTGTGATAGTTGAAAAAGGTCTGCAGGTTTCACATCACACTCACATTTTATCTTTCTTGCTCCAGTCCTTCAAGCAGACACTGATTGACTTTGAAAGATTTTCCTTTTTTTAATACACTGGTATCCAAATGTAACAGTTAATTCACTCTTACAGTTAAGCACATGGACTATTACTGCCATGAAAAAAATGATACAAATTCCTCTTGTCACTCTAAATGCTCTATAAGGTATACAGTTATTTGGTTTTAAGTTTTCAGTACTGTCTTTAAGTAATTCATATAATATTTTTCTTTTCAAATTAGTGTTCCTGCTGTAACCTAAAGCACTTTATGGAGGAGCATTCTGGTATTTCTTTTTTCCTTTATTTTACCTACACTCCAAACCTCACTTTCAATATCTTTAATTGCAAGACACTAAGTGCTTTCATCTTGCCATGGGTGTGATAAAGTTTTCTTTCTCCTTTAACTGTTGACTGAACTCAATCAACCATAAACTTGGCAAAGTGAAGCATGAGAAATTCACCAACTTCTTTGTTTATTGATGATACAGTTGTCACAACCAGTGTATAAAAAAAATAAAACTCTCTATCTCCTTAGAACATTAATTTCACTCAGACAGCTCACCTTATTTTGCAAAATTCTGTCTTTGAAGACTGTCTATAGCATATTGCATGACCTGTAGTATTAAAGACCTTTTTTTAACCACTACTCGTTTACCATGTGTCAAGTCTACCATTTTTCCTCTGACTGCTTGTTGATGATGACGAGCCATGAAACTTTGGATCCAAAGATTATGGTGTTCTGTCTGCAGTTACAGATACCAATTTCACCATCATTATTTTGCACTCAATAACATACTTGAACTCAACATAATTATGTTCCTATCTTGATTTTTGCATCCTCAAAATATCTTTATTTACATGGCTCATTTGAGCTATTCCACATGCAAATATTCCCATTTAAACCAATGATATACACATCACTAAATATATTTTAATCATTAGCAAGCATAAACTTTGGTTTTTTCTCCAAAAATATATGCAGTTTATGGCTTGTTTTTTACATCATTCCTCACTGCTTTGAGTTATTTTTGAGAGAGACATTTCCATTCTTCTTTTGAAGAAAACTGTCATTATAAATACATCAACAGTCTTGAAAGATGCATCAGTTGTGATTTTCAGTTTTTCTTAAAACATTTTTAAGAGAAAGGGCTTGCTTTTCTTCTGGAGAATGCAGTCTTTATTTGAGGAGTACCACTTTTCAAAAAAAGTCTCTGATTTTCCACACGTTATGAAGTGTTAGACTTTATCCTTTCTTTACCTCTTGTTGCCTTGCCTTGCCTTGCCTTTCCTCGCCTTGCCTTTCCTCACTAGCAAGTTAGAGTAGATGTTCATATATTCAGCCATAGGTTTTAAACTTGTTTCCACACTTTCCTTCAAGACAGCATGCTTATATTTACTGTTTGAATGCAGAGGTCCATGAATCACACTGTATGTCCTTTGATTAAACTGAAACTAATATTCTTTCTATCTATATCAACTCTTTGTACATTTTATTTACTTTTTCTCTGCATCTTTCTTCCATTCCCTACTGACTCATTCCATTCTCCTGCTGACTACCGGGCTGCTTTCAACCAGGTTTGCTTTCCTAAGTAACTTATAAGAACTTCCTCACTTTTCTTGTCTACCGAGTGGATTCCCAAGGAGACTGTGAGGAGAAGAAGGACGTCATGAGTTTTCATATCTCTTTTGCTCTTATTACTTATGCTGATTGGAAAACAATTCCAAACTTTCCAAACCGCATCAGTGATGGCTAGAGAGCTGCACTCTTCAAGTTCATGCAGATTTTAAATTAACCATTTTCATAGATGGCTAAAGAAAAAACCTCTTCTTTGAGAAGAGGAGGAAGGAAGTTGTAAAAGGAAGGAATTAAGCCTGTGTTAATCTATAAAAATTTTATATCACAGAAAGAATCATTTCCCAATGTTTCTTACTGTTACTCACTTATCTAACTGCACTTTATCCCTCTGATATGTCTGAGAACAGATCAAACTTTAATTTGGTACAATACTATGTTCTTATCTGGAGTGGGATTCACCTCATCCCTATTCAGAGGAAATCTGAAGTTGAAATCATTCCGCTCTGCAAAGTAAGCACTTAAGTTCAGAAGAAAGGATTTGTCTGCTATTGGTTTCTGATAACTATATAAAAATCCTGCTGTGGGTTTTTACCACAGTGTTCTTTCCTTCCTTTTATATCTTTGGACAGTGAAGTTTGACTTAAAATGGGGGGAAATAATTAAAAAATTCCAAGTCTTTTGATTAAGTCCACAAAATCTAAGACAATTTTGAGTGATTATTATCTTGACTGTGAATGGCTCAGTTGCACCATATATCTCTATGTAACTTATATCTGTATGTAACATCTGGGTTGGGAAATCAGTAGGTTGAGAGTATTGAGATTTCACCAAAGCATATCAACAACATTGTCAGCAACACTTGAGCTAGATCCAGAGTTGAGATTCCTATTGTCCCAATATAAGCCATAAAAGTCATGCTGCTATTTCTTCCTTGTACCAGTCCAAAGCACTTGGCTGCTGCTACTTTTAGTTAAGTCTGTCTGAGGTACATGACAACTATTTTAGCCCAATGCAAGGAATATGTGACCATGGGATATCAGGACACCATCAGATGGCATGATCTCTCTTTTTCTCTGTGGTAGTCAGAGCTTGAGCAGCATTGCGCTCCTGAAGCTTCATTTTCTGCCTGAACAACCAGTTCCTGCCTTCTCCAGGGAAAGATAGTGAGCCAAAAGGGCTCTAAGTCTCTCAAAACTCTAAAGTCTCTAAGTTTTACCTTCATGGAGGACACACATGGTTAGCTAAGACAGAACATTTGAGGAGCTCTGCCATGATAAAGTCCAGTAAACCCTGTTGCTGTAAGCATCCATTCTGTATTTAGAGCTGCTCACTACTGTCGAGACTGGAGTTTTTTCTCATTAGATTGACAGTCAAAACTTTCTGCGTCTAAGAACTTGAAATATAAGTACATAAATACCAACTTTCAGATTTTAGATATGTATTTCAGCAGCTATAAATGTAAATTGCATAGGACTTGGGGAACTACATATTCTTTTGGCTCTGATTCATAATGGAATTGATTTAGAGGGGAAGAAAAGAATCGTTCAGTCTCAGGCAGTTCTACCACAGTATAAATAAAATATAGATGACTGTACACAACTTCCTTATTCAAATGGTTGAAAGAGCTTAACTTTCCTGGCAAAAATCCTGTTCTCAATTACACAAATGGAATCCAAATCAATTTTAATAAGTTGAAATTTAAAGTCCTGATCCACCTCTGAAATAAATGCTATGTCACTGGCTCAAAAACTTCATTTTAGCAACCAAAGCAAGTGTTGGGAAGGAGTCTTAAAAAGTACATGTTTATTTAAAGTTTTACTTTGCTCTGCTCTCTTAGAATGCCTGATCAGGCGTTCTGAAACTTTATGGATTTGCTTTGTAAAGATGTACTTAGAGTATGAATGATCTTACATAATTTTTACTTCTTTCACAAGAAAATTATGCATTTTTTTTTTCAAAAGTAGATTGAGCAAAGTGAGGCTACCCTATACATTTAAGCACGCAGATCTCAACTTTCTATTTTTTTAAAATGAGTAGAAACCAAAATCTATGTCTCCACTAATATTTATGTTTCCTTTGATATTAAACAGGAATCTCAGAGGTAATAAATTAAATTATTATTTTGTTAAAAATTTCTGAACTTTTCTGGAACATTCAACTATACTTCGAAATTGTTGGAACTTACTTTTGGAGAACAAATTAATATATCTTGATGGTTTATAACACACATATATGTGTGTATATGTTGAAAACTACAGGAATGGTGCACTAATTTCATTCACTGTGCACACTGCTATCTAAAGAATATTTATTTCATCAAAATGAAAGGCAGGCATATGAACATAAATGTATTTGGATTCCTAGTAGTTATAAAAAACAAGAGCAGCTTGTGCTGAGACAATTCACAGTAAGATTTTATGTTCACAAAGCACAGCTTAAAATGCATATTGAATGATAAGGGCTTTGTCACAATGACGAATATGTGTGCACTCTTTGTGAACCTGGAAAGGAATTTAGAATGAAAGCATCTTAAATCAGATACCTGAATGTATATGGCTTGTCAATTCATCAGTTCAGTCATATTTATGCATTCTCTAGCTCCTTCAACTGCTCTCCTGCTAGGTGAAAAATGGTAAGTTTACTGCACCTTCAAGGAAACAAGCTCTTCCACACAGCCTGAAACCAACCTCTTGGGTTCATTAATGGCACAAAGTAAATTCTATATATAGTTACTATTTATTTGAAATCCAGGCCAATACACGGCTCCCCTGAAATAAATTTCTTCTGATGCAGTGGTGCAAAAGGACCCCAGTCTTCCCATAAATAGACAATGCAGGAATGACAATTAGACTGGAACTGTAGAGTTTTAAACTATTTCTAAGGGCACATATTTAGATGTCTAATGTGGAAAGTAAGATTTTAATTTCAAGCACTTGTAATTCAATCTCTTATGTCACAATGACCTTCAGAACAGTGCAGTACCACAGGTACTCTATGTTACATGAAATGGAAAAAGGTAAAAATAGTATTTCAAAAGCATTGTAAGTTCATGGAATTTCAGGCTGCTAGTTCTCTCAACATGTTTGTCAATCTTACATTCCTTAATTAACCATTAAGATGCAAATAACCATTTAAGAGTAGTGTGACAAGCTATTCAGCTGCCATTAGTACATTCCTGTCTTTAATTCTAACATACTGTTGGAGTCCCTTTTACATCTTAATTGGCCCCCAAATTTAGCTGAGCTACTCCCACATGTCTGCTGATGGATGAGCACTGACTTAGGAAGCTGACTGGACAGGTAGATAACTTTATTTTGCTGAGTACCTTTGTGATAATTATAACCTATCTATCATATCTACAACAGAAAGATACTTACAAGTCTCCAAGTGGACACACTCTCATATTTTTCCTGATTGTGGAAATAAACTCTCAAAAAAGCACAGCAGCCTTGAAATAAGTGTCCATTTTCTACAAAATTACAACCAGTTTAATCTGATATATTTAAGTACTTAGACTGAATCCATTAATGTTTGCAGATCATTATGATGTTATTCTGGTCATAAAAGAGATAACCAAAATTTAGCTAAGGTATATTTTAGGGTTAGTCATTTGCCTTTACAAAAGAAGGAGGGCGTGGGAAAGCAGATGACAAACATTCACAGAGACTTTCCTAGAATCAGCTTATTCTTATATTCAGATTCTGATGTCATAATATCAAGAACATAAACTAAACATCATTTAGGAAAAAGCACCTGTTTGTTCCTCTAAGTTACAAACGGAAAGATCAAAACAATGCTTCAGGTAGATACTTAGTGCATAAAAAATGCATTATATATATAATACTATATATAGTACTTGTTTATTCCGAATAGTTGAAATTCAACAAAGGCACCTCAGGTACTGATTTTGTTATATATTTCTAACTTCTAAATTCTGCACAGTTAAACAAAATTTCAATCTCTGATTTGCAAAAAACATACCTGCAGAAAAGGTTTACTTTTTCAATACAGAAATGCTTCACACCGATAAGAAGACTGTTTCTTCATCTTGAATTTCAGCTCAACAAATTAGCACAAAGAACTCAGGAAATATACTGCTAAAGTGTATTCAGCGATGACTGCAAACTTGATAGTGCCTACCATTTAGAAGATCCATCATTTGAGAATGTTTTAAAGGGAAAACTTTATTAAAATTAAATTCCTAAAATTTAGGAATATGCACCCTTTTCTGCATCCCAATATTGGATGCAGAAATACAGAGGAACACTGAATTGAGTACTCTTCAGCAAGCAGTATTTTTGGTCATGCCTTATAGATGTAACAAGTAGGCTTAAGAAAATCGTGTTTAATTCTTTAGGGCTCATGGAGAGAATTAAATATTGCATTAAAAGCTGTTCACTTCATTTGCAAGATTATGAGATAAAATATATAGGGGTATGCTTCTACGGAAAAGAGTTAATTTGAAAATATTCATTGAAATTTAGGATTGATTTATAGTAAATCATAAGTGTAAGTAGAAGGGTGACTAATTCATTCCCTTCTAAACATCCTAAGTTCAGGTTAATACACAGTGCTACTTCATCAGAAATGTACTTTTCTACAGAAACAAGAGAAATTATGAAGGTTATTGACTGAGCTAGTCAAGAATTAATGAATTTTCCCAATATTAATATATTAATATATTTTCCCAATATCAAGTAAACTTTTTCAGTTTAAACCCTGGTTTTTATAACATAAAGGAAAGACTAATCTTTTATTGCAATGGCAAAATAACACCTAAAAATATAAAGATATCTTATTTAGAGTTGGAATACACCATCTTTTGTCAGTGTTAGAAAGCAGAAACTGTCTACATGCAGTGGTTGTGCCATTCAAACATCTCATGAACTTTGGTCTAGGATATTGTGCTACAGAGAGATTCATTCAGTAGAGCTGTCCTGAATATACATAACTAAACTATTTTACTTAGTACAGGTTGTTTTTATATAGGTTAAATTCTGCAATTTTTTTTATGCTGTAGAAATAATAGAAGCTGATTCTTTGATATTTGCTTCTTTTGTACAGCCAAAACGATGCAATATTAGATGGACACTAAGCAGCAATTCTTATCTCAAAATCATTAAATGGAAGTCTAAGAGTTGCAGGTTCTTGTCTGTTTCTGTGTGCTATTCTTGGATCTCGAGTGCTGTACTGCTCATAAGGAAGAAGGCAACAACTTTGAAGAGCTTTTGCAGTTAATTTTAAATAAGGTCCTCATGCTATTGCAGTCTGTTGTGACGTCTTAGATAAACGCAAGATGTACATAAACATTAGTACAAAAAGAGTGAACAAAAGGCTTTTCTCACTAATTAAAAAGAGTTTCCTCTTTTCCATTTTTTCTTTGTCACACATTGATATATATACCTACAGGCACACTCTACCCTTTGTGAACAACATAAAATATATGCAATGTATTAGCAACTATTATGCCATTATTTTGGAGTGAGATTTGAAATAAAACAGTTATTTACATATTTGAGATAATTTATTTATATGATATATAAAACTGTTTTCATAAACCACGCCAGCAGAAGCTACCACAGATGTTAAATCTATTCATCAGGTAATATATGCTTATGCATTTTACTTTTGCTCTGCATGCTAGATGACAAGTTTTTTGAAGAATGATATTGAGGATGAAGGAAAAGATGCTAAAAATATCTTGGCTGACACAGCATAGCTGTTTTAGAGGGAAGCTGAGGGTATTGAAAAGAAATCAGGTAATTTCTGGATAGAGCTAGAGAGCTGCAGGCTGTTAGAGGAAGTAAATTGGCAAATGTTTTTACAGCTATGCAGAGCAAGCAAGAAGGTCAGAATTTTAATATGAAAGGATACTTGCTGGAATAATCCCACCAGAAAAAAAAAAAAACAAACAAACTGGAAGTGACAGATTTACATGACTCATGAAGAGAAATATACTATTTCAGCACTAAATTATTTTCTTTGTGCCAATTATGATTTTTCCTTGAGAAATATACACAAAGTTGAGCAACATCCTTCAGGTGACAAAACACAAGGGTGTTTTCATCCTGTACAATTCACTCACTTGATCATATGTTCTATGCACAATGAGACCTTTCAGCACTTTCAGCAGGCTCACCTCATGACTTACTCCCTGGTGGAAATTGTCTGGTTCTAACACAAAATGCTAATTAGAATTTTTTAACTCTTTTTCCTCTTTGTTATATTGAACTATATAGAACAATGGGTCTGTGCTATGATCTAGAGAAGTGTTCTGTGAAGTGAATAGACAAGATGTCAGGCAGCATCCAGAGGGTGGTGGTAAATAGCTCCTTTTCAAACTGGCAGCCTGTCACAAGTGGGGTCCCCCAGGGAATAATATGGAGCTCCATGCTGTTTAATATCGTCATAAGTGATCTGGATGATGGGATCAAGTGTACCCTAATGAAGTTTGGTGATAATACCAAACTGATGGGAGGAGTGGACGCTTCAGAAGAGAGAGCCACCCTGAAGGAAGACTTGGATAGGCTGGAAGAGTGGCCTAGCCAAGAACCTTATGAAGTTTAACAAGGACAGGTTGTCATGGGTGGGAGTGGAAGGCTTAAATAAAGTTATTAAAAAGCAAAGCCTTACCGGTGAGTCTCAAGATACAGAAAGGACTCTCTTGCTTTCTAAACTCCTTTTCAGAGAAGGGTTTAGGTGCAGCTGAATCTTATTTTAGCCTTGGACTGTGTTAAACAGCTTAAATTTAAAGGAATTATAGAGGTGTGATTAAACCACTTTGTCCTGCAGATTTTAATGATGGCAAACCAGATATCTTTATATAAATGAATTATTTATTATGAGAAATTAACAAATAGGTGAACAGACAAAGGATCTTATTCAGAATTATTTACTACACAATATAAACACTAAAAATCTACTAGTGGAGTATAATTTAGCAAAAAGTACTATAGTGCACTGTAACAAAGTAATTATTGAAGCAGTTATAATAAAGCGAGCAAAAAGAAATAATTATTAAGTACAAATTTGATGTAACTCACCCATACCCATGCTCATGAGAGATCTCTTTCTCTCAGCCTCAAGGAGTGTCCTTAAGGGGTGTCCCCAGCCCAAGGGAGGAATCTCCACACATGCAATCCAAGAAGGGCTATGTCAGAAGAATCTGACTGCATTAAAGGGGACTGGACTTTTACAGTATAAAGTGATTGACTGCTACTCACACATTTGCAGGCCAGCTATCAGCTTATCTGTCCAATCAGGCTTCAGAAAGCAGGGAGTGTATTCAAAGTTTGATGAACCAGGATGATTTTATCATAATTAACACCAAGAGAGCACCTTGACTCCATCAGTTATCTTGCATGATATCTTACATGATAACTCGATTGGGTTTTAGGTCTTATCAGGGTGGATCTATCTTGCCACACAGGTATAAGGTGTTGCACCTGGGAAAACATAATCCAGGCATGTATCTCAGGCTGGCAGTTCTGTTTAAAGGGACCTGGGGATCCTGGTGGACAACAAACTCAACATGAACTGTGTGCTGCTGTGGCAAAGAAAGCCAACAGGACTTTGGGTTGCATCAACAAGAGCATCACCACCAGAGATAAAGGAGCCATTTTATTATCCTACTCTGTTCTTGTCAGGCCACAGCTGGAAATACTGTGCTTGGTTTTAGTTCCCACTAAGCAAAAAAAGATATGGGCACACTGGAGAGGGTGCAGACAAGGGTCACAAAGATGATTCAAGGACTGGGAAGCCTGCCATGTGAGAAAAGGCTGAGAGAACTGGGTTTGTACAGCCTTGAGAAAAGATAGCTTAGGGGAGACCTTATCACTACCTTCCAGTTTTTAAAGTGAGTCTACAAAGAAGATGGAGACTCCCTTCTTTCAAGGAGTCAGATGGAAAAGACGAGGGGCAATGGGCACAAGTGAATCCTGGGGAGACTCTGATTAGACCCAAGAGGAAAGTTTTTCGCAATGAGAACAATCAGACATTGAAAAGATCTCCTTAGGGAAGTGGTGAACTCCTCAGCATTGGACTTTTAAAATCCAGCTGGACAGGGTTCCAGGCCTTAATAAATATTTGATTGGCTGTGCAGAGCTGGTTAGAAGTTTATTTACTTGAAACTTGTGAAGGGGTTTTTCCAGTGATGTGAAAGGGAGACTGGAAAATGAAAGTGATGGACCACACAGACAACAACAGGTGTACTCAATGGTCTGTGTAATATCAGAATCACTGGTTCTTAAAATCATTCCCAAGTGTTTGAGAGGAAATTGAATCAAATATCACTTTTTATCTTGCCTTCCTCCCTGCCTCTCTCCATTGCTTCCTTCAAAAATAATAATCTATTGGTGCTTCAGCAAATATGGGTTACTGAAATGATAAAATAAAAGGGAGCAAGGAGATATGGTCTAGTCAAAGACTGTGTGAATTATTTTATAAAAGCATATTTGCTACCTGAGAAAATTGTTAATTTCTGGTGTCATGAATTTTTTTTTTACTGCATGCATGCCTGTGTTAAATACGTATGTGTATGCGTTTACTCTTAATGTGCAAGTACATTTTCCTTTATTAAGAAATGTCTAAATTACTTTTTTTTTTTCCAGGTTTATTTAAAGAAAATTTTTTTGTCAGAGATAGAGTTTTTGTTCAGAATCTCAGTCTTCTTTGAAACAAATACATTTTCAGATTCACTCATTTAGCAAGACAGTTTTTCTAATTTTGAAAGGTAAAAAGTGATATGTTATAGAATTACACTAAACTTATATGTTCATATACGATAATGAATATCATGAGAGCAAAAATAAGACTCAGGACAACAACAATAATCAGGATTTAGGACTTTGGAAAAACTATGCTAATAAATGCTTCAGAATACAAAACCATTAGGTCAGTGGACAAGAAATAATAAAACATATTGTATGCATTACATTAAACAGTCATGCACCATATCACTCTCCTCAAAAAATTGAGGAACTATGGTAAAAATAATTATTGAAACCATCAATTCAGTTTGTAGCTGCTGTTGAAAAGGTAAATGGGATCATAGGATGAATAAGCAAAGGTATGCAATGTAAATTAAAAGTATCATTACTTGTATGCAAGGGGTTGATTATGTTTAACATTTTTTTAGAGCAATATGCTCAGTTCGCCATTCACCTCTTTACAAGGACATTCCTGCTCTGGATATAGAATAATATAAGGTGATAATAATGTAGTTCAGCAGTCTATACAGTCGTGAAAATTGTGGATTTATTGTATTTATAAGTGGCCTAAATCTCAGCATTCAGGGTAATGAATTTTGCTTTACTGAAATATCAAACTGTTCAGACTGAAGAAATACAAAAAAACAAATGGGACAGTCAAAAAGAGGAAAGTTAGGCAGAGACTAAGTTAGTTAGGTAGAGAAAAATATGAACTAAGACACCAAGTAGATCAGTGAAGCAAAAAATATAAAAAAGGAGAGGAAACTGCCAGAGATTTATATTGTTTGAAGAAAGATATTAAAGAACATGGAGAAAACGTTGGAATGTGAGATTTGGATAAACTTAAAGGAAATATTTCTTTTGATGTACGTTGTGTATTTACATATTTGTATAGAGTACCTAGATTAACTTCATTGTCTGCTTTTAAAATACGATTAGTCAATAACTATTTTATGAGAACCACTTGTCCAAAAGAATAACAAATTGATACTTAAAAGCTCTCTTGAAATGGGAAGCCTGATTGTGATGTTACCAGAGGAGGGAAAGACTGCAGGAAAATTGAGTCAATTCAGTATTATTTTATAACACATGTAAATTACAGAGGCCACCATAACAGTATTCATCTGAGCAAGTAAGAACATTTGAAGTGTAGGCATTTAAAGTTGGATAGGATGATTTCTACTGCAATTACTTAAATCAGTTTATTCTGAAGCTGGATTTTTTTTTGGACTTAGATGTCTGGATCATGTTTGAATTGCACCCTGGGACCTTATGACCTTCTTAATTTGCACTAAAGTTTTTTTTTCTAAAGTCACAGATGACTAGAGGTAACTTTAAGATACTTTCATTAGCATTCTCCTATTGCAAGAAGAAATTTGTGGAAAAATGCAGGTGATGTTGAAAACAGGAATGTCTGTTAAAGCAGGGTGAAAACAAAGGATTTGAAAAGCATTAGGAATACTGGAGCAGGGGAAAGATTGGCTATGTGTTTGAAAGCCAAGGCCATTGCCATGGAAAAGAAAAACCCTAAGAATTTTTGAAATGATTTGTTAAAAAAGATAAATACAGTAGCTGCAGTATATTTGTAACAGAGATCAAACACAAATAAAGGAATAAAACAGATTACCTGGCATTTGCAACTGCTTACAAAGACTCCAGGGAAAGCTCAGTACAGAAAGTGACTAGTGACATTTAATTAATATCTGTGCCAGTAATTCTGTCTGTTAGATGCTGAAATTTATTTCCACCATTGAACTCCAAAAGATGAGTTCTCTGCTCTTTTCTGGGATTCAAAAGCTTCAGATGTAATGAAAGAAAAGTGAAAGATTTCTTTTCTTCAGGCTTTGAGAATGGTAAGATTACAACAGTAAGTATAGTTTGTCCTGAGGCAAACCTTGCACCTTATATAAAGCTAAGTATTCACTTTTTAGAGTAAAATGACAGAAATTGTCTTCTCATTTCTGAGTCTGAACTTTGGACAAATGGAACAGAGGGCATTGTACAAACTGAACAAAAGATTGTGCACACATTTGAATTTTTGTTAACCAGATCTCACACAGGCTCCTATATTAGGGAAGATTCCTTTTTGTTCTCTGCAGAACAGTTAATTTCTTCTCCTAGGGTCTAATTCAAAGATGGAGTATTTTCATTGACTCTGGGCATATTGTTAGTGCTGAGAAAAGTGGGTGATGCATATGAGCAAATCTGTTGTAGCACTACGAAGTTCCTGCATATTTTACCGTTTTTATACCTTAGAGTATCCACTTAGAGATGCAAGGATTTCTCAAAGCTCTCTGCTGACACAAAGTAAAATAGGAAACTCCCTTGAAAAATAGTACTGTGAATCATCTAAAATAAGGCAGAAAACATGTATGTGGTCTCTGTGATTTCATGTCACAGTAAAATATAAGATTTTTCTAATAAAAGTAAGTTCTAATAAAAAAAGATTGAATGCTTTAAGTCAATAAATTACTCATGAAAAAGAATTAGACTACAATGAATATCTTTCCCCCCTTTGATTTTAAGATGTTAAATTGATTATTTTTTTCTATTCTGTAACTCAGTCCGTTCTGTAGACACACCTACACGTCATATGGTGCACATTTCAGTAAACCATGATTTTTTCCCCTGACTTTAACATTGTCTTCTGTCTTTGAATTTCAGTAATAGAGAATAAGCAGGATTACTCGTATGACCTATGTAAATTAGAATTTTGAAATTAGTATCTGAATATGTATGTTTTCATTGGCCAAACTGAACAATTTCATAGTGATTTATCTGTTAACTTTCCAGTTATTTAAATTAAAAGATTTTTAAAATGTGTATATGTGTATAGGTATATATTTAAAATATTTCCATATGTGTATTTGGTAAAAATCCAATCCTTTACCTGCAAAACATATTATATACATTTAATTCTTGTAGTTTAACTGACTGGTAAGTATGACTGTTTATTGCAATTTACAGAATCTGCAGAATTCTGATGTTATCTACCTCCTTGTTCACAGCATGAAAGTGGTATATTAAGCATAATGCTATGCTATCGTGCTTTGTCTGTTGACTCTATGCAGAAAGCAGGCAAATACAGATGAATTGTACACAATGTCCAAATATAAATACTTTGGGCTTGAGAAGCTATTCTCTAGAACAAATGAGAGAGATTTTTTCAAAGAGTATTCAGTAGCTTCTGGTTAGGCTCTTAATTGGAGTGGCTTAATTTTTCAAAGAGAGCTCCTGTAACCTGAAGAGTTCTGTAAATGTGACCACTAAATTTTGATTCCTTAGTTAGAGCAGCTCTTTGGAAAAAATCTGCAATGCTGAGTGGGAGAGAACAGAATGACCGAGGGAGAAGAAATCTTGCGGATTGTGATGGTGAACTCATAAAAAGCATATTTTATCATGTCAGGAAAGTTTCAATGGGATTCAGAAGTAGACTAGATTGTCCATCAAAGAGGACATATTATTTCTGATCATATTAGTTATTTCCTGCCTTCCATCCTTTCAAATTGAGCCTTTTCTATTTCATTGGGTTACAGACGTGAAAAATACTTGAATACAATTACTTTAAGATTCAGATTATAGAAATGAAATTGAATCTGATGTTCTGACCAGATTGTGTCAGTATGACATGTCACTGTAACAAAACTAATTTGGCAAGGGAATGATTGGGATTTTGATTGTGGATGCAGTGAGAGGTCTGTTTTAACTGGATAAAAATGATACCATGGTTGATTTTTAAGCTGCTAGGACACTCAGTAGGACACCATATATCAGTTGTGACTTTTAAATATGGAGGTTTATAAGCATGTCATTGACAGCAATATCCATTAAGCAGAGCGCACTCTGAAAGCCGAATTTCAAAGGGCAGCTGATCCTGGGTCACCCTTTCAATTGTTCAGCTTGTACTCCTTTCCCTCCTTTATCAGAGTTTTAAATAGATGTCAAACTACTTCTGAATGATTCAAGTATATCAACCATTTCACTCACCAATCATTTTAGACAGTTCATCTATCACTACATGAAAAACATACCATTTTATTTTTTTAAAACAAACTACTGTGTGTACTAAGTTCTCTTTTTGAATATGGAAAAACAGTATTGCAGTCTAATAGAAAAATTTGGCAGCATACCATCAAAAAGTTCAAATTATTGGCAACAACAGAACAGAACCAGACCACTGTCTGATATTATTATTTCTTTTTCTTTTTATTCTATGTTGTTTAAGACTTAGAACTGTTATGATCAGTGTTATCTGATTCTTCAAGAAGTTAACCTTAACAGCCTGTTCTACCCCACTTTGGTCACTTGGAACACGTAAAAGGCTTTTTGGTATCTCAAAAATGCTCCTCCACACACACACAAAACTGTGATGGTACTCCTTTTGAACTTTTGCTTTAGAAAATCAAATTAGTTCCTGATTCATCTTTACACCAAAAAAAACTCCTCCTTCCTTTATGTTATCCTCCAATCAACTGGTCCTTTTTTCCTCTCAGATAAAAATAGCACTTTCAATCACAAATTAATTCTTAATTTTTTCTTGGTTTGTTCTGATGCTATTTGCTGAAGAATGACCGTAAGCATTATATCATAAGCAAGGAGACTGTGCACACTGTAATTTCAAGCCTCTGCAGACTTCAGTTTTATTCAAAGCCATCTAGATGTTTTGTTAGTTTGCTTTCTGATAGTTTGAGGATCAGTGTTTTCACCTCCTCTTTTAGGGATGAATGCTCTTCCAATTAATCTAAGGCAAAGAAATTCACATCTCATAGGTCCCTGGCAGTATTCAGCAATTAGCTGAATTGCATATGCTTCTGACTTATACAAACATTAATGGTTGAAAACAATTAACTTTTAAATAACAACTTAAATTTTCCAAATTGGGGGTTTTTTTGCTTATTTTTGCTTTGTTTGTTTGTTTGTGAAGCCCTGATCTCACACATCTTGTCAAAGTTGAGGCACACAGCAATGAAAAAGATAACTATTAAGATTTTCATTAAAACAATGTCATTCTTCTAAATAAAAAAATATATACACACTATCTTTGCCATTATCTTTATTATTTATTCTTCACCCTTTTATGTGTTTGGGGTTGTTCTTTTTTTGGTTTTGTTTTGTTGGTTTCGTTTTTTTCTTTTTTTTTTTTTCCCACAGTGCAGGAAAAAAGATATCTTCATCAGATGTTTATTTGGAAAGATCTCACAGGTACAGCACCTTTTTTTCAGCAAATTATTTAATATTCTGTGGTGCATACTAACAACCAAACATCACATTATGATCCCCTTCATACATGTTCTTATGGATTCATTGTCTAATCTGTATCAGTCATGAGAAAAACCCAAAAGCTCCTGTCGCACAGACCTACCACCAAGGTCAGTGCAAACTATTGTGAAAGGTAGACAAGGTCTAACCTTTATGTCAGTGTTTTAAACAATGACATTGCTTATTGAAAAATATTAATCTGATTATTATCTACTACCATGTTACTCACTGAATATGATTTGCAATTATGTAAAGTAAAAATTTAGTGTCATTAATTGTGCTACCTGCATATGGAGCTCATTCTTCTTTAGTTTCTTCTACCAAAGAGCAAGGCTTTGAAATTGTCTATGTCCTTTATGTTTGTGTTACTGTTCACAGGTCTACTATGGACTTAAATGCATTGGATCAAAAAAAAGATTTTTGGGATGGTTATTATGTGTAGATACCTATTGTTCCATATTCTTTACAGGTATACCTACCTTGTAATTAATGGGTGTGCCAAACTATCATTTTCAGGTTATTGGTTACTCAGATAAAAAACTAAAAAATATTTTATTATATTTCAATGGCCTATATCACTAGATTTTTCTTAGAGTAAAAGAAAAGAGAAAAGATAAGTTTTTCGTGTCTAGTATATAGTGGCTGTTCAGCCAGATGATCAGACAAAGACCATACACTGGAGATTTTATTTTCCTGGTGGTATCAAGAGAAGTTACATCAAAGAATCCAGAATAAAGCCCTGGCTTCTATAATTCAGAAAAAAAAATAATTTAACAACTTTAAAGTTTGAGTTGCTGCTGATGCTAATCCTCTTGAAACAGTACACTGGTCTTGGCCAGATTCCACCTTCAATTTTTTTTCCCATTTCACATTTGTGGATAATTTAAATTAAAAAACTAAAGAAGGAAAAAGAAACCTGACTGAGGTGTAGTGTTGGCCAGCTAGATGGGTCACCTTCTCATAAAGGGCAAATACTTATATAAAAGGAAATATTCACACTTCGTTGTTTGAACTCACCCACACACAGTTTATTCTAGATGTGAGACTATACAGTGTCTGTCACAATGTTGCAACATTTAAAATTAAAGATTTTATTTAAGAGGTTTTTTTCAGTTCACAATTCAGCATAGAAGATTATAGATATCTGGTGGAGATTTTTATACCAGATTCCAGACCTCTTTTGGTGTTTTCTGATATGATAGATAATCGGTATTATCACAAAATGCTGGATAGATTAAAAAAAATTGTAATTTGTGGTGTCTTCAGTATAGCTAAGGAATTTTGACCCCCAAAATGTGAATTACACTTCATGTTGTATGGAGTTGGTTGTTTAATGTGTTTAAGAATATTTAAGGTACATTTAAGGGTCTCAATTACATAGGGATTGCACTGAGAATGATACGCTGATCTAACCATGAAACCTCCACTGGTTCAAATGGCAGAGGAATTAGGCCAGCATTAACTCTTAGAAATATGACCATCAGTGTACTATGTTTATTTCCAACGTCTGAAGTAATCATAGGAAAGCTCTGGAGGGTTACAGGTATTTTGTCTTGTAATGTATTTCCAGAGATAACTTATGGGGTATAACAGAGGATTTTGTTAACTCTCCATTCTTCTTTTGAAAGCTCAGAACATACGTGTTGGTTTTTTGTTTGGTTGGTTGTTGTTTGGTTTTTTTGCTTGTTTGTATAGGTATTTTATGTTTTCTTTTAGTTGATTTTGCTTTTTGTTTGTTTGATTGTTTTCTTGTTGAGGGCATAACAAAAACCTAGAGAAATAAGACAGAAGTAAAGTCAAATTGTGAATATCTTTTTCATTAAGCAAGAATGTGTATATTCATGTTTAGAATTACTGCAATGAATTTTTCTGGAAATGAAAAAGAGACTATTGGGACTGCTGGAAAATGTGTTAATAATAATAATGATGACAAAAAGTAAGTACTTCTCTGTGAAAAACAAAGCTTTTTAATATGGAAAGGTCATTTGATTAGTTTTTCCACTGGAAATTAGATTAAAAAAAAAGGACACAGTAGGTACAGGAACGGAACACTTTATTCAACAGAAGTCAAGTTTGATTTTTCTCAACATTTTCAGCTTTTGGATTGAGACAATAAGTTGTTGGAGGTTTTTTTATTAATACCATTTTTCCAGTAATGCATTTAAAATAATAATAAAATAATAATAAAAAAATAATAAAAAGTATTGGAATTCTTCCAATTCTTCTGAAACTCTCACTCAACACCAAAGGAAAGGGGATAAAAACCCCACCAGACTCTCAGAATTAAAACAAGTGCAATAGCAAATACTTATTTAAGTAGTGTATGTATTGGTAAGTAATAAAAAATGAAAAAAACTCTGAAAAATCATTATGAGGAACTATGAATGGGTATTACCAGTAAATTTAAATTTTAATTTAAGACTATCCCTTAAAATCAGGCAAAAATATGTTGATTCTGGTTTAGCATCTCTCATCAAATGGGGTGAAGAGACTCCTCCTGCTCTGTGCAAATGAGTTTCAAAATACTATTTTCCTTATTGGTCTTTTTGAAGCAAGAAGAACGTCAGATATATTTGCACCAGTTAGAAATACCGATCAGCGTCTGAGACAAAGAAAAGCTAAGAAAATGTGAGGTCTGAAGACTCTGGACTAGTTCCAGCTCTTCCCACCAACAAGTAGCTCATTTTTAGCATGCTGGACAAAGCACTTCTTTCATGAAGAAGCAGTCTGTTACACCCTCCCCCGCTTTCCTAGCTGAAAATTCCTTAACACATCATTTTCACTGACTGTTCAACACAGTGCTATGCCAGGATGGATACTGAGAAACAATAACTAACTTCTTTTATTATAACTTGTTTGTCTGCAATGTGAGGCACCATATATGTAAAGTTTATTTTGACAAATGGCAGGGATAAATGGTTAACTGGCTTCTCACTATACCTCTACATGGTAAATAGAACATAGAAGCAGTGCAAAACTTGAAAACCTCACAATTCACTCACAAATCCAAAAGTAATTATAAGGTTGTGGAATTCATTGTCCCATGGAACTAAAGAGAATTTAAAAGACAATGACTGAAAACTGACCAAATCAAACAATATTTTCTTTTTCTCGTTGAGTTCTGGTCATATTTATAAGTTGAACAGGAACTGCAACAAAACTTGAAAATGTAATGAAACACCAACAATTTTACAGTAATGATATCGATGTTTTTCCCAAGAGCATGACAAGGATTGTGGCTCTATTGCATTTGATGCTGAGCAAACATAAAAAGTACAGACTTTGCTGTCATAAGCTTACAAATGAATTTCTATGTCTTTTTATTCCTGTATACTGTTACACATATTTTTTGCAATGAGACACTTATTGTTTTACTTTTACAACCAACAACAAGGAATTAGCCATGTAAATAGGCACACTAATAGTAAGGATTCTGTTTAGCACAAACTTAAATCACTGGAACGGAATCTAAAATAAGTAGCTTGCTATCTTGAATAACATTTACAAAAGAATCATTCTTTCTCTGCATCACTGCAAAATTTGCAGCCTACATGGGTTTTAGATCTATATAAGCCCTATGTATCCCTTCCTGTAAGGACTGTGGAGAGCAGAAATGGTTTGTCTGCAGTTTCTGAGCACCTGGACTATCAAGTGAACTAAAAAAAGACTCATGACCTCTGCTCCACAGGGGAAAATGTTGCATGGTAATGTGATCAACTAACCTCAGTCATGTCCTCCCCCAGATTTGGTCAGGTGAGCAGATACATCTCACATATAAAAAAAAATTAACTATAAAAGAGAAACAATATTTTCCTGTATGTAGATCAGAGCAATGTACTGAAAGCAGACCTATAAGAACAGTACAAAGTGAAATATTCAAACCAAGTACCATCAGATTAAAATTTCCTGTACAACTTTAATTTCAGCTAACTGACATATGCATTATGATACAAACTGTAATTATATAACCATATATTTTTTTGTCTTGAGACAACTCTGGCCAAAGGACAAAGAATAGTCTATGTAAAAAAATAGCTAGTTAGCTAATTATTTTTTAACTTCATCATTCATTACATCATCCATATCTTACATACAGGACATCATTTCAACTGAACACTGAATTCAAAGTTATTAACTTCTGGGGAATTTCTGTATTATACACATCACTGTGATATCAGAGTGTCTGACAAACAGTATTTTGCTGACACAACACCATTTAGAGGAATAATAATATTACTATACTCATCTGAGATACAAGGAGCATAATACCAGAATATTCAAATGTCCATTAGCTCTGGATGATCCAACTTGACATGATACAGTCCATATTTTTAGTGTATTTATCAGTTCATAACATTTTATTTGTTCAAAGAGCAGCTCTAGCAGACTTCCTCTGTGGTTCCCTTTTTTGTTCTGCTCTTTCTGCCCTTCTGCTCCTTTTATTCCTACTTTAATACTGTCAGCATCTCTCTGCTTCTTGGCCCCTCTCATTTGAGTTTGTCCTTTTCTCCTTCCCACCTACACTTTGCAGCTTGCTTAGTAGTAAGAAGATGATGAATATCCTATCAAAATTATTTTTGGCTAGAGGAAAATAATCAGTGAAGTTTTGCTGAACTCCATGACAGCTGCTCAACCTATGCCTATTACAGAGACACAATAGACACTGCAGTCTGGCCCTGAGGGTGACTAAACGCTGACTATTTTAACACTCTATAGCACGTGGACCTAGACAGCACCTGAGCCCCATCTGGTAACAAGTGGCCCTTTCACAACCTTTACCATTTTCAGATCAAAGCATTGAAAAATTGTGAGGGCTGTGTTACAAAACATCAAATGAGGTATATTAGGAGTGCGACTGAGCTATCTGGGGCATGACCTCGGTGAGGTCTTGAAAATAAAACTTCCTGAAGTAATGTTCCAAGATTAAGCGTGGTGAACTGGGCCTAAATTATGGACTCAACCATATTGCCCAATGAGATGAGTTTTGAATGACTTTGACCCCTTGAGCTGTGTCTGGGGATGACTTTTGTCTGTGTCTGGACACAATCTCAGAAATCACTGTTTGATGTGAACCAAAACCATGCCAGGGAGCATGAAAAATAGTAGAGGAAAACAGAATTATTTTCTTTTACTTTTTTTCTTTTTTTCTTTTTTTTTTTCTTTTTAACAGTAAGGGTGTACTTTTACAGTGTGATCAGAACATGAGAGGAGAGAGAGCACCAAAAGTTTTCGGAGAATTACCTGAAAGTTTTAAATAACTATATTTTCATTGCTTTACCAGAAAAAAAGCTATCTGGCACCTCTCTGCCCACATCAGCCCACATCAATGTATCAAATTCGTTCATCAGTCATTTGAGACAGTTGCTTATGATATTTTCTTAGTAAGAACACAAAGGCGTTCTAGGAAGTAAAAGTAACTGAATTGTTTCTATTTGAACACTAAGAAAAACAGACAAAATATAGCCCAAAAGCTCTGTTCAGCTTTACAAAGGACTTGTAGTAGAAAATGCCAGTCAGCCACACCTGTTAATAAAATGCTAAAATCTAGTTTTGCAGTAGATTATGTTTAAGCCTAGTTTTTGCATGATTTGCAATTTTGTTGAAACCAGAGTATTGAGAAGTAACACCTGTCTTGAACTAGCATAAATAATGAAATCTTTCATAGGGTACTATTTCTAATTTGATGGCACTGAGAAGGATCTGCACATTTTTATTTTAAATAAAATTTTGATTTATTATTAATAACAAGTAACATATGAAGTATAAATTAATTACTTCAGATGAGGGCTAAGAAAGTAAAACAAAAAAATTGTTTATATATTGAACTGAAAAGACAGCTACTAGAACCTTCCATTTTATGTCTAGTTTTATTAGGTCATTATTTCTTTCTAGGTGTCTTTCAACCTTAAAAATAGAAATAGATTGACTAATGTGTGAAAATAAGGAGATTCTGCAAACAAAATATTAGGAGCTCAAAAGTTTATTTAAAAAAAAGTAAAGGAGATACTTTCATAGAATTAAAATGTGATGTTACAGATTATTGGAATGGTAATGGCAGCCAACGTATTGATTTACTGTTTTGTTTTTTAATAGGTAGTAGATTTCTCTTTTACATATATATGCTCAGAATTATCTTTTTCAAGAGAGTCTGAAAAACAGAGCAAAACAAGCTTTTTAAAGTATTGAAGACAACCATACGACAGAGGAAAAGATTCAAAGTCATAGACAGGCAAACCAAGCAAGTCTTTAGTTCTTGATGTAGTCTACTGCATAACTCATTTATTCTTTAATGAAGCAATTGCAAATGTTGACTCAGGTTTATTGTCATGTCCTGATTTGCTGGGTGAAAAGGTTTGAAAGGAAAGTATAGAAGAAAGCTCTTTAAAGTTGTGTCTCCAATCTCTGTGTGGTTTTGGCTATGTTCCAAATACATTACAGAAATCTCAGAGCTGTTCCTTTTTCTTTTTCTTTCTTCCCACTCACTTCTCTTTCTTTTTCCCTTTTGCTCTTTTTTTTCTCTCACTATTTTTCTCTTTTTTTTTTTCCATCACCAGTTTTCTCTTTCTTTCTTTTTCTCCTCATATCCTTTTCCTTTTCTTTTTCTTCGTTTCCCCCCTTTTTTTCCTCCTTTTTTTCCCCTTCACTTTCCCTTCCCTACTTTTACCCTTCCCTTTGTTTCCCTTTTGTTTTCTTTCTTTTCCCTTCTCTTCCGCTCTCTTCTTTGCCCTACCCTGGCCTTCCACCCCCTTCTCTTCTCCTTCCTCTTCCTCTTTTTCTTACTGTGACTCCTTGTGTTCCCAGCAGAACATATGCCCAGATGCAGACAGAATACAGTTTCATGATGCACCTAGCCTGAAAACATCACACTGAACCCACAGAGCTACTAAGGAATAATATTCATAGGCTACAGGTTTACTACGGTTTACAACTAAGACATCTGTCACAGTGGAGAAATTCTAATTGTGAAAAGTTGTTATGAATTCCATTTTGCTGGTATCTAAAGAGTCACGAAAATAATGAATTAATGAAAGTTTAGATTGACCAATGCTTTCATAAATTACTTATCTCACTGGACTTTATGAATATTTAGGATATCTAACAGCTACAATTATTAGCTATGGATTATTTTTTACCTTCCAGTTTTTCCAATATATATCACTATTTGAAGAGTGGGTAAACAGACATGCTTTCAATAGCGTTGGGTAAGAAGAGATTATTTGAAATAGACACATATTGCAAAATTGCCTGTGTAAATGTAGATGTCATGGATTTCATATTGGAATTAAAGATGCTAAAAATTTGATATTTGAAAATTCTTATTAATATTATACCTTTTTTGAACTGCCTAATTCTTGATGGAATTTCAGAGATGTTTGGAAGAGATATTGGACATGTCTGAAATTCTTGTAATTATTTTTGTAAATTGAAATTAGCTACATAGTCCTGTTTTCAATAAGTCAGGCACCATTTAACCTTTCTAGATCAACTTCAAAATGGAGAAAGGAAATCTCTTGGAAACAATAAACCTTCATAATATATGTAGAGCAGAAAATTGATATAAAAGGCTAACAGAAGCACAGTCATTCTCTTTGGAAAGGTAAATAATGGCATCATTCTTCTCAACATAAACTCTACTTATGAAATGTGGATGTTAGCAATACTGTACAGTGGAACATATTCTCCTGAAGATCAGTGTACATTCTTCAGACAATTTTCTGAGGTCATTAAAATAAAATAAATGTCTGAATATCCACACATCATCACATGTTACATCCATATTTATGCTCTTTTTGCTGTATTTTGTCTAATAAATCTAAATTAGAGGACTTAAAATAAAATAAAATAAAAAAAAATAAAATAAAACCCCTATAAAATAAAATAAAATAACAACTAAAAATCCCCAATGCCAAAACTGGGTGTACAGCTTTGACAATGAGACCATTTTTAATATTTTTTTATGGGTTTCAGAAGGTATTTTTTCTCTTTCATACAAATTTAACACAGTGCTTTGGAAATATGTCTAAGTGCCACTGCTGGTAGATTTTGGTATAGTTCTTGTGCACAAAAGAACTTCTTTCTATATGTAGACAAACTAAGTATTTCCTGCATATTTGCATTTGAATTTAATAGTATAAGCCCTTTTTATATCAACCCCTTCGGACAAATCTACTAATTATGCTGATTATTTTAAAGCTATGTTGGCAGAAAAAATAAAGACTTCTCATTAACACGTTTTCAGAACTATGTAAAAATAATAACAAATAGAAAAAGAAGAAATTCTGAGACAAAAAAAAAAAAGTATTTAACTATTTTAAGGAAAGTGTTTCAAACAGTTATTGCATTGTCAGGCGGTCAAGAGAGGTGATCCTGCCCCTCTACTCAGCCCTGATGAGGCCTCATCTGGGGTTCTGTGCCCAGTTCTCGGCTTCTCAGTACGAGACACATAGGGCTCATGGAGTGGGTCCAGCAGAGGGAAACAAAGGTGATTAAGAGACTGGAGCATCTCTTACAAGAAAGCTGAGGAAGCTGGGCCTGTTCAGCCTTGAGAAGAGACAACTGAGAGGGGACTTCATCAATGTATGCAAGTATATGCAGGGAGCGAGTCAAAGGATGGAACCAGGCTCTTCTCAGTGGCAAGAGGCAATGGGCAGAAACTGATGCACAAGAAATTCCACCCAAGTATGAGGAAGAACTTCTTTACTGTCTAGGTGACTGTGTACTGGGAGAGATTGCCCAGAGAAATTGTGAAATCTCCCTCCCTGGAGTTACTCGAGAAGTGTCTGGACACAATCCTGTGCCCCATGTGCTCTAGGATGACCCTGGTTGAGTAGGGAGGTTGGACCAGATGACCCACTGTGATTTCTTTCAACCTGACCTATTCTGTGATTCTATTATAAACTTTAAAAAAAAAAAAAAAAAAACAAACAAAAAAAGAGAGAAGAAATTGTTCTTTTTTTGACTCCTGGCCAAACTTGGCCTATTTCACTGTATTTGACATGTTTACCATTCAAAAACTTATGTATTTCTGATATTTTAAGGTACTTAATTATTATTTCTTCTTGCTACTTTCTATGAGAATTTATGGTTAATTTTTATTTCCTGAAAATCAGATTTTCAAAGAAATCAGAGTCCAATTTGGACTTTGGAAGCATCATTTTCTTTGATAATGCGCACAACAGGCATTCTTCCAACAGACCTCATGTCAATCTGAAAGCCTAACTTTATTTCAGTAAGAGAAAAAAACAGTAGCCCAAAGATTGACGTGTTTTATTTCTTGGTTACTATATACTTGGTATGTAGTAACCTTAGTAGGTTACTATATACTTCGTGTACTTGGTTTCTATGTGGGTGAAAGGCTTATTGGCCCAGATTACTAAGAGAAATTTGTGTTCTGGAACACAGTTAATAATATTTGCCAGTAGAAGGCAAAAGGGATGAGAATAGTTTGTGTGCCAAAGAATACTTTTTATCTTCTTCCACTATATTTCATTGATTCTGTGGATTTTAATTTCTTTCCTTTAGTCATTGAACACATTGCATTTCATTAAAGACATGTAAATCAGTATCAGTTTTTTAAGATTTATGATTTTTTTAATTATAAACTTACTTAAATAGAGGCTATTGGGACCCATGCTATACAATTCAACTATTTTGTGTTTTGTTCCTCCTCGTCCTGAGCAATAAACCTTTCCACTTAATATAAGTTACATTTTTCTTTTGACTATTCTTCAAAGAATTAATATTTTTTTATCTCTCCATATTAAACCTGTCACATGATCTCATTTTTTGTCTTAACTTTTGCATATCTTCTTAGACTTCAATGTTTTTCCCAACTTATTTTGTACACTATGCTTGGTAGAAGCCCTGTAAGCCTATAATGAAAGGCTGGTTTATTCTTTCTGGGAACAAAAAAAGCACACAGATATGACAGTAATTCAGGTACAGGCTTGCAGAATGAAATTACAAGCTGTTTTTCTGAACCATATTTTTATTTTGTATACTGGAAAATTTCAACAGGTTACCCAAAACCTTTTAAGCTAATCAAAAGTCTCCTTTTTCATTTTTGCTTGTTTGTTTGTTTGTTTGTTGAGGATTATCTTCAAAGTGGCATCAGCTGTTGAAACTAATAAGATGGTAAACCAATCATTTTCACTTTTATGGTGAGGTTAAAAAGTATTGGATTCTGTTCTGGAAAAATAATGGGGGTCCTAATCTAGGCAATGAGGACCAAAAAGGCTGATTTCAAGTTCATGTTAGCAATTTCCACTCCACTTGAATGAAGGTTCACATTGACAGTGAAGCATACTCCACATTGTATGCTGAGAGCCTTAAAGGACATAATTGTGAGTATATTTCTTGGAAAGAGAATATAAGAGTTATGCCTACCTAATTTACAGAAAAGGAAAGGACAATTGCCCACTTGATTCTGAAAAATCCCGGTATGAAG
>VZRE01002198.1:7914-34479 GCA_013396775.1 Cephalopterus ornatus
GCTGAGGGAGCTGGGGTTGTTTAGCCTGGAGAAGAGGAGGCTCAGGGAGGACCTCATCACTCTCTACAACTACCTGAAAGGAGGTTGTAGCCAGATGGGGGTTGGTCTCTTCTCCCAGGCAGCTATCAGTAAGACAAGAGGGCATGGTCTTAAGCTGTGCCAGGGGAGGTTTAGGTTAGATATTAGGAAGAAATTATTTACAGAGAGGGTAATCAGACATTGGAATGGGCTGCCCAGGGAAGTGGTGGATTCTCCATCCCTGGAGGTTTTTAAGATGAGACTGGATGTGGCATTTAGTGCCATGGTCTAGTAACCATGGCGGTAGTGGATCAAGGGTTGGACTTGATGATCTCAGAGGTCCTTTCCAACCCATCTGATTCTATGATTCTATGATTCTATGATACCTTCCCTGTACACGATTTGTCTGAGGAGATTCATCCCTGACTCCAACATAGAGCCTATGTGAGTGGCCCAGGTTGGTACAACCTGGTGGTGTCCCAGAATATCTGTTCCAAACTTAGGCAACATCATCTGCAGCAAAGTGCAATGAGAAATTAGGAGCTATAAAATGCTTCAGTTAAAGGAATAAAAAGCTGTCCCTACATGGTCAATGCAATGGTCTTTTCCACAATGCTGGTGGAGCTGTGGACTGTGATTGCTCCACATCTCCATTGGTGCCAACACCAGCTGTGTCTTTTCCATTGCCTTTATGTATAAAGAGCAAGGCTCTGGTTATGGGTGTCAGCATGGGATTGGCATTTATTTTTGCCCTTTGTTTAAATTAATAAAGTTCTCTTGTCAACTACTACTAGCTTTTAGAAGCTCCAGGTCTCCTTATCCAAAGATATTTGTCTTATAGCTTGTTTGAATGGTTCATAGAATTAGAGTAACAAAAAAATCTGAATTACAAATATAAGAACTTTTTTGAGTCATTAATGAGGAGCCATTGAACTAGTATAAAATGATAGGAAAATAATATAAGAAAAGGTGCAAGATCTGGGAAGGTCAGTAAGTCTAGTTTCAAAGGTCCTAAGTGTAACTGCTAAGACATTACATACATTCTTCCAAAGATGCCATTCAGTCACGGAGCTTAAGATAGGAATTCATCCATATCTTGCCTAACTTTATGTTAAAATTATTCTTTGCTGCACTTTTTCTTCTCCACTCTGAAAGATGAAATTTCCCAAATGCTTGTTGTGATGGGAATCTTGAATCTGTTAAAAATGTTGATGCTGCTTTTCTCCTCAAGATTTTTTTTTTTAAATATTTGGTGTTAAGAATACAGATAGTATACAGAGTTAGTTTTCCCTAGCTGGAAAAACCTGTATCTGGGCTTAGTTATTATTTTCTCTTCAGTCATATGTTTATATACATTTTTTTGAAGACAGACTGACACTTTGGGTCAGAGAACTCTATCACTGAACTCAGACTTTTTGGCTTAGAAAAACCTTCCTGATATTAAAACTTAACTGTTGCATTAAAGGATCGAGGGAGTAAAAAAGAGACTCACCAGACAATCACTAGGTATCATAACAATAATGAGTATAAATTGTAAAAATAAAAAACAAAATGAAAGAAAATTGAAGCTTGTTAGATCTGAAGAAGATGCAAATTGTACTAATTTCTTTCTCTGTGTCCCTTGAGGCAGGAATCACTTGCCCATGCCACTGTCATATCCTTACTGATGTCATATAAAATTACTAAGGTATGTTTGGAAATTAAAAAAATTTAAAACATTCCCTCAATAAGATTGTATTTTTATATTCTTTTTTACTCTGATAGTGTCAAGGGGAAAAAAAAATGCTTTCTTTTCAATATAGGCTAATTCTGCTTTTTCTTTTTTTTTTTTAATTCTATTTCTTGAATCAAAGAAAGATTTTAAAATGCTAGAGAATATGTTGATGAGAATCTTACCGCCCACAATGCATCAAGATGTTAATGGCTTCTTAAAAAACCCGAACATAATAGGGCAATTAGGCTTGATAATAAAGACTGACACCTTTTGTAAAGCTTCCTTATATACTGTACCTATGTCCCTGTTCAAGATTTTACTCAGATTCACATAAACTGTTTAATCTAGAAAGCTGGCAAGAAGTTTGAAAGTTCTTGCTTCTCATCTCATGACAACTATTATAAATAAAAGCAGGGAATTTATGTCCCTGTGGGATGACATCAATCAATAATAGCTAGTTCTTGGAATGTACCGATACAGAATGCACAATGATAGTACAGGATAAAATACAATAAAATAATAATTATTTTATGAATATGTAATCTGAAGTTTTCTAGAGTAGGTTTCCACTCCAGTTTCAGACAGCAAAATGTATCACCTAAATGTAGTTTTCACATTAGGCCTAGATGTGTAGGCTCCAGTTACAGTCTCTGGAAGTATGTAGTTTGACTTAGCTATCCACACATAGGCATCCATTAATATTGAGTTTTCCTTGCACACCCTGTCTGTGAGTAGAAATAGACTTTTTCCAATTTGAGAAATAGTTCTAAAATTATGTTTATCTGTTGTCTCTTTGAAGTCAGGTCCATTTTAATGATATGTATGCTTTTCATGTGGATATTAAGAGAAAAGCCTCATTATGAAGAAAAATATATTTATTTACTGAATATTTTATCTACCTTAAGGTAAATTAAAAATTTTAAATGGCATTGTTCATACTGCAGAAGTGAAAAAAAGGCACATGTAAAAGCATAAATAGTGTTCTTTCTTGGAAGAGGTAGTCAATCAATCTCTCCTGCTCAAATTTTGAAAGTTAGAACACTTAGATACCTTTAAACACCTGTGAACTAGGCAGAAGCAATGATGTCACATCTCTCCCTATTCTATGACAAAAATACTGTCTTTTGATAGCCTGTTGACATCAGTGGAGATATCAGAATCGTATGAGAATCTACTGCAAAAAAAACAATCTCAAGACATTTATTTTCTGTCCCACTGGTATACTTTCACGTGAACTCTGATGCACTTATATTTATTTATGTTTTTTGGGACACTGAAGTTGAATATTGAATACCCAAGTCAGGTCTCTTTGTGCACCAGGAAGGTCAGACAACTTGATTACGCCAGCCATAATCAAAGACTATTCATTTCTTTTTCATGTCTGCTCACTATTTCTGCAAGAACTGAATTTTGTCAGAAAGAGTAGGATGGATGAACTAATTTTTGGAAAAGAGTAGTGCAGCACTTGGTATGTGCAGCATTTGAGGAAAAAATAATCTCTACTACTAAAAAAAAAAAATCGAAAATATTAAACTGTGTGTGGATATGTTTATTAACTACAAAATAAATGACTTTTTACCCTATGCAGAAACAAAGTGAGAAAGCTATTGCAGAAGCAGGTCATCATGTGTGAAAAAAAGTTAAAGCTCATACCAAGCAAAGCTGAGCTTTCTTGTCGGTTTTCATTCAGCTGAACTCATCTATAAAAGAGCTATTAAAAACATCCATTAGCTGTTAATTTAGAATACTTCAGACAGTGATCCCTAAACCTTCACTGATATCTTTCCAACAACCTCCTAATCTCTGAAAATTGTTGGCAAAAGCTACACTGAATCAGCCAATCATCAATCCTCACTTTCATTATTTGAGTTAACACAGATGCATGACCTACAAACACTTAGAAAAAATACAGATCTTCCTTTTTCTTGAAAGCCATACTTACAAGCAGAATTTGATTTCATGAATGGAACATGATCTTATCTACATCATCTCAAATTAATGTCACAAAACCAGCACATAACTTAACAGCAGTAAAGCCAGAAATCATCTCTGTACACTTCAGTAAAGTCAGGAATTATTTGTAAAATATTGCTAAAATCTTTACTTTTCCTATACTGTGGATATTGCTACTCACCAAAGCAAGCAAACAAAAACCAAAACCAAAGCCCAAAATCAAAACAAAAACCCCCTCTGACAAACTAAGTAAAATTTTATTGTATCATGACAATAATTACCATTTTTTCAGTTCAGAAAAATGCTGTATCTTACATGGATATAGTTCAGTACAAACTTTAAACTGGTCCTTTCTTTTTTTATTTTTTTGCCCCTATGGGTTATCCAGTGTTTGCAACAAAAAGCTATGCTATGGTATGATTAAAAAAAAACTGAATTGGAGATATTTGACTTTCTTTTTGAATTTAGAAATATTGTAAGTGGATCATTCCATTAATTGAAAGATAGAGAAATCAACCACTAGCATACTTTGTGATTTTCTCAGTTCTATGTGATGTTTGTGATATGCATTGGTCACTATTGGTGAAAGAGAGGATTGGAAAATATTTTACCACCCATTAGAGGGACATTAGTGAGGGAGAGTTTTTAAGGAGTATAATTATTAATGGAGTGTCATTTAATTACCTTCAGTTTCAAATATAAAATTGCCCCCCTTTTTTAAAGGGTAATGCCACCTTTATACACCTTGGAAACTGAAATTTCTTGCAGCTTTTGTTTCTGTGGGCTAGACTCAGTAGCACTATTTATAAATTGCTCAATACAATCTGCAATGTGTTCTGAATGATGTGATTTGACCTACTGTCATGCCTGTTTCTCTCAGGCTATTTTTCTATACACTAGGTTACTAATCTGCAAATGAATTATCTGTACTTCCTCCGCTTCATTCACTTCACAGATAATGTAGAGGTGGTTTTCTAAACTGGACTAATTTAGGAGGATTTGTTCATAATCATTCCCTAGACAGACCAACATCTTTCCATTGGTTGAAAAGGGAATACAGATGCTAGCTTTAAAATATGTTGTCCATTGACAGGGGCATAAGATTTCAAATATTTGTAGGGGTCTACCTAAATTAGGCACAAACATTGACTTTGGTTAATCCGGGCCATACCTTTTATATTAATAGCTAATAATACATTAACATTGCAATTTATGCATCAGTCTGAGCACTTATTACTTTAAAATCTTTCCTTAGACCTTAATACCTATTGTTTATTTAAAAGGATATGTTTTCCTTCATAAGTTCTAGCTATCTGCAATTACAGTTCTAACACAAAATCCTAGGTGATAGAAGATAATTTGCTAGCTGCCTCAAGAGTCCATCTGTCTTCACATGAGATAGTCTTCTTGATACAACATTAGGTTGGTTCTAGGGTGGTTGTCTTTGTGCCCAGTACTGGTGCCTTTTGCTTCTGCAGACAGCCCCTGATATAAGATATTACACTGTCAACTTGATTAGTTTGGAAATATCTTAGAATTTCTGAATACAGAAGGTGGAAAAAGTAGAGTTCTCTTGCTAATTCAAAACACTAAACTTGGAAGAAAGCAAAATATTTAGAATAACATTTAAAAATACGTGAAAAACTATGAATGCAATGACATAATTCTCATGAACAGATGAGGAATCTTTCTAATAGATTTAACCATGACTTAGATTTTAAGATGAAAGTTCAAAGAGTTTTCTTTTTGCTTTGAAAAAATTACGTACATGCTTGCTGAATTTCATCCTTCACATTCTAATGTAGAAATACTGTATCTTGAAGCTCAGAGGCTTTTTAAAAAAAAAAAAATAGAATGCTTTCTTTAGCTTAGTGACTTTGGAAAGACAGAAACACAAGTAGACATTTATATTTGAAAATAATTTTGGACTTCAATCAGCATGGACTTTTTCATTGCATCACGAAACTAAGCACAGTTGTTGGTGTCCTCCAAGCTAAATTTGCAGAGCCAAGTATGAGAAATTCATGCAGAGCTATAAATATTAATCTGAATTACACACCAAGGATGTCTGCTAACACAGATTCAACAAACTAATGTGAATTTATTGCTTGCTTTTGTTGTCAACTCTACTAATGTAATTACTTATGTTCTTAGTAAGAAGATAAGTAACAATTTAAAATAATCCACATACTATCTCCCTATTTTTCACTACCAAGTGGACATTAAAAATTGCTACCTCTTCAGTAAGCTGAAATAGAATTCTATTGCTCTCTTACAATTTATTGATTTTTTAATTTTTTTTTCTCTTTGAAATAGCAGTTTGAAACATAAAGAACAGACATATGCCATTAAGATTCAAACACATGTGAATACATAGGAACTGTGTCCAAGGCATTCTTTTCATGGCCTTCACCACATTCCATAGCTTAATCATAGTCTTAAAATTAAAATATGTCTCAAAACAGAGATAGCTGCAGATTATTTTACTAAGTGTCCATCAAAGTAAAACATGATCCCCTTTTTCTATTTACAAATACTCTTGGTCTGGTAGAGAATCCATATCTTTCTTAAATGCTATGGACATAGTGTACTAAGTTATCTTTTTTCCTTGAAATCTACACATGGAAAATGTTGCATGATAGCTCATTCTTAGATCCAGGTGTAGTGGGGAAGCACTACAGGGAGTGGCTGAGGTCACTTGGTTTGTTCAGCCTGGAGAAGAGGAGCTGGAGGGAAGACCTCATAGCGGTTTACAGCTTCCTCATGATGGGGAGAAGAGGGTCAGGCACTGATCTCTTCTCTGTGGTGACCAGTGACAGGACCTGAGGAAATGGCATGAAGTTGTGTCAAGGCAGATTTAGGTTGGATATTAGGGAAAGGTTCTTCAGTCAGATGTTCCTTGGGCACTGGAACAGTTTCCCCAGGGAAGTGGTCACAGCACCAAGCCCAAGAGAGTTCAAGAAGCATTTAGACAATGCTCTCAGCACATGATGTGATTATTGGGATGGTCCTGTACGGGGCCAGGAGTTGGACACGAAAATTGTTCTGGATTTTTGGTTCTATGATTTTTATTATATGTTTTTAGCATAAATTGTAAGCCCTAAACTCATGAAGTCCAATAAACAGGACAGCAGTAATAGTACAATGAAACAAAAACCTCACCAAAGGCATGAGTGAACATTGCAATGACAATGAATAGTGGCTGTTAGGCACCACTGAGTATTGTCTGAGAGAAAAGGAGGAATTTCAAAAAAAGAAAGAAGTAGTCTTTGGAAAACAATTGGTGAAATCCAAGAGAGTTTGGTATTTCTGGTATACATATAATTATATATTACTTTGGATTTTCTTCTTACCTTTTTTTCATAACCTGCCTTAGGTTTCATATATCCAAATATGGGTGCATCAGGAAGATAGTAATGATACTGGGCATCTTCAAAATATCATTATAGTTATGGCTTTTAATATCAGGTAAAAGTAATATGGAAATTACAAAATATGTGCAGGACCTAATTGTTTGAAATCCAAGTTTATTACTAGCATGTATTGTATGCTCAGTTGTGTGCCTGATTCGTGGGTGCAGTTACTGTGACACTAGTGATAACAATTTTTTCATCAACTCGTTTTTTATTTTATTGCCTAGTAAGATTTGAAAACAGCTCATGATCTCCCACTAGATATGAAATCATGAAAAATGCATACGAATTTGACAAATTGTTACACTTATTTTTTATTAAGCTCTAACATGTGCCTAATTGAAAAATCAGATCCAATGTGCATCTTTTTATATACCTCATATGTATAAAAATGCACATTAAAACAAAAAACACATCCATGTGTATTCATCAAGACTTTTATTAAAAAATTGACTCAATAATAGAAAAATGCTCTATATAATATTTTACTATTTACATCCACAACTAGAATGGAGGACGTTCTAACTTAGGAAAGCAGACAGGTTTTTTTCTTGTTTCTCCTTTTTCCTTTACAGTGTGTTATGCCGGGTGAAAACCATCTTTTACATAAATCTATTGCTCCAGGATATATGGTACTCAGAAGATATAAAATCTCTTAGGTCTCAGCTTTAGCTGGCACAATCCCAGTGAAGTCAAAAGAACTATACCAAATTTTGTCTGTATGATCCGGCTCGACTGTACCTGAATATAAAAAGCAAGTATTTTAAAATAATACACAGCCATACACAGGTTCCTGCAGAAATTGCAAAACTGTTGCTCCAGGTCTTATTAAAATGGCATTAAATGTAAAGACACCTTTCTCACAGATCACCTTTTTAGGCCCTGACAGCCCCCACGTGCCTAGTAAAAATCCTTGACAAAATATAGATACACTGTGGTTCATATGCTGCAGTCGTCAGTGTGACATGACAGCGTGGACTGATGGATGCTACGGAATTTAACTTCTAATGATTCCTTTATCAATATTAGTATTTATTAGTGTGTATTGCACTTTTATATATGATTCGTAAGTGATAAAATATTATCCCTTTCTACCTTTTTCTGCTTCCTTGTTTCTTTCATTTTCTCTTCCAAATTGCCAGTTACTCCAGAAGTGCCACAACCTATTAATTGACATTAACCTTGGATGATCTCTGATGTTTTTCATCCTAAAAATGTTCAGATCATAATGACCCTAAGTTTAATAAGGGATACCAAGGGGGAGACAGGCAAGTAGAGGCTACGTTAATTTTCTTGGACTGATGGATGTAAAAACCAGTTAATCTTCAATTGAAAGTAGGACTTGAATCTCTACACATAGCATTATATTATTTTATGACCTATTCTGAAAGCAAATACCAGCTGAGTTCAGCAGCCACTCATATTCACTTCCAACATGTAATAAAGTGATAAGAAAAACGAATGATAAAAGAACGGTGTGAACAATACCTGAGATGAAAGCAAACAATAAAGCAGATCAAATAGAAAGACAGTCAGATGGACAGGAGAAAATCAACTTATTTATTAGAGAAAAAAATAAAGGAGAATTATGTTCTTTTTGCCCTGTTGAGGTAAGCACTTAAACATATACAAAAAATTATCTATGTGAAAGACCACACTTGGGCTTGTGACTTCAATGGAACCTAAACTTTGGTTCCAGTACGGCACCATCTTGAACAGAAAGAAGCCTTAGGTTGTCAGCTTCTCCACAAAGCACATCTGTCCATAAGCCAAATGGCTTCTGGGCTTACCTCTGCCTCCAGAGCAAAGTTATACTGGTCTCTATATGTATGTCTCACTCAGCAGACACTGAGACCTGGGCCAATCCTGGAGTCAAGAGGTCTCAGATGATGAAGGAAGAACTAAAGTATCTGTATTACCAGAGGTTATGTGAAACAAGAGAGAAAGAGTATCTTTGCATCAGGAACCTGCTAGTTATATGAAGGGGTCTGTTGTCAATATAGGGCTGTAAGCTGCTAAAGGTGGTCACTACTGTAAGTGAAACACTGTTCATAAAATGATCGTGAATTTAAATGCTTGTCTTAAGAAAGGCGAGGTTAGCTGGTGTGGTTAAGCTTGTCTGACAAACAAATAGCTAATAAACTGCAGAAGATACAGGTGATGTGGTGGAGGAGAGAAAAAGAAGAGCTCTCTGAAAAAAAAATCAGTGGCACAAAGGATAGTAGCATTCGGTTCAAATGAGTTGGGTTTGAGGAAGAGAGAGAACAGCAATTAGAAAAATCTGTTTCAGCATCATCCCATTCATTGTTTACAAGTTTGAACTTTCAAAGAGGGCTCGGATCTTCAAACTTGAAAAGATGCTAAGAGACAAGAAAGGGTTGATGGAGTGCCTGGAGTCTCCCTGCTGTCTGCATTGCACTGGTTTGCATTGCCGAGGAGTTCGGCCTGCCTTCTGTTAGGATGTGGGAGAAGTGGGTGTTGTTCTTATCCTTCAGAGCTGGAAGCGAACCAGGTGGGAAGAAAGAAACAGTGAAGAAAAAATAATGCTTCAGGGATCCACAAGTAGAAAATCAGTTGGGATTTGCTCTTTCTGATGCATAACACAAAGGAATATAGCAGTTTGCTCTGAAGATGCCGTGAGCATGTCCAGAATGACATGCTTGCGTGCTTCCAAAGTGAGACTCTTGAGGAGTACCCACATCACTGGCACTGGCCATGGCTGGGAATTGGGGAGCTTAGGACTACTGAAGTGTACACATGCTGAGGAGCAGCAAGTCAGAAAAAACTGCAGCACTAACTTTATACTGTGGCAATGACAGGGGAATAATCCCTGCAAGCAATTGAAATGTTGAAGGAAAAAGATATGAGCAAGAGGTGAAACCAAGTTGCAGGGATCAATGGACCCCAAATCTTGCAACTGCAAAGAAATTAGGTATACATGACAAATTGGAGTTCCAAATGTATAACATAGTACAAATCATTTGTTAGTAAATAGATCCTACAAAAAGAATCCCAGTTGAACTCAGTTCCCAAGATTTTTATCTCTGTATCTTCCAAGTGATTGAAGACCTGGATTGATTAGGAATGTAAAGCTCCTCAAAAGCTTTTATTATCACAGGTATACTAAGCCTTAAATGCCTCTAGAAATGTTGAAAGAAGATAACAAAATGAAGAAAAAATCTGTTTTTCATTTTACTGTTCTGCATGTGCTTTTAATTCTGTTCTTCAGATTATGTAATATGAGAATTTTAGTAAGTAGATCACTTGCATCCTCTTGTTCTTCCTCCAATGACCATTCACTTTAGTCCATGAAAAGAAGTTGCACAGATTGTCTTCCAGATTATTAGAGCAGGATTTTTTGGTTTGTAATATGAATTCTCTTATATTCTTCCCAATTGAGAGATAGATTGTTTAAAAAATACCTGTTGCAAGTATCAAAATTATTTGCAGGGGCTCTGTGAAGGTACTGAAGTTAATTTAATAATTCAGTTTCCATTTGTTAATGAGGTCTGAAAAAACAGTGTTATCCTAAACCAGGCAGCAACAGCTAACTATTCTAGCAGTCTTTGCTATCTGTTGTTGCATAGAATGAAGATGCAATTAATAATGAGCCTGACTCCAAGAGAATAGATGCTCACCTAAGTTGGAAGGGCAAAATCACACCTTCAGCGATCTAAGTATATAGAATGTATAATAAGGACTCCTGAGTAAAAAGATTGCTTCTGTTGGGATCACAGCTGTTTTTCTTCGAATAGTGTTTTAAAATTGTGGCCAACCAGAAGAGACATCATACAGACATTCCCAGTTTCTGTCCAAGCCACACAAGACAAGAATGCATAGGATGCATTAGTGGTTGTTACCTCAGGTGTTATGAAATAGACCTGTTTCTCTTCTGACATAAAGGGAAGATTGCCACCTATACTCCTCGTTTACTCACAGGCTCTTCCTCTAGCCTCGGGTTGTTTTTCCCCAAGATTTCCATCCTGAGTACCTCCTTCTTTGAAATTCAGAACTGCAATTCAGAAACTTGAAAACTGGACCTTGAAGGGGAATAAAACTGACCTTTTCTCCCTTCTGCACCTTCCACATGTAGTGCATCACCTGGCCAATGAGATTTGACTCATTTAAAAATTCATTAAAAGTGAAAGATTACCAGTTAAATAAACTTCCTTACCTCCTTGTATAGCAGAATAGAATATGACTTTACACAGATTTTAGAGTGTTCGAAAAAGTTTCATTTAGGACTTGCACTAGAAATAGTCACAGTCCTGGAAAAGAGTAGAGGAATGGACATGCAAAGAGAGAAAAAGCAGCTCCAAAACCTGCTCCCGCAGCACTTGGTCTGTCAGACTGACTTCATGGGGCAGCAGGGCACTGGGAGGGCTGGAGCCTCCATTTGAGACCTGGTAATGCTATGTCACATGGGGCATGCAAGTACTGCATACAAGTGATGTGGCAGCCCTTCCGTGACCAGCAATCTGACACGCACCTAGGGCTGGTCATTTACAGAGAGATTGGATGGTATAACATCCAATACTCTTTTTGAAGAGCTCAGGCAGATATACAGCTTCTTCGAGACGCATTTTGGTCTAGCACAAGCACCAAAGTGCAGAGCTGATAAGTCTCCTACTCTGTACAACACCACATGCAACTCTAAATAACAAAGGCAGGCTTGAAACTAGTTCTTTCACATACTGCAGATGAGCAAAGTACAGAGTAAATTGCAACTACAGGAAGTAAGGATATTTTTGTATCATTCTGGAACATTTCATTGACAAATATAAAGGGAGACATATATGGCTCTCGTAACCATGTGTTGATGATGAAGTACAACATCAAGAATTTTAATTTTACTGAAATTACAGTTGTCAAAATAATTGCATTAGTTAATTTAAAATTATTCATTGGAGAATGGCCCAGGCTATATCTCTGTTGCTCAAAATGTTTTATTGTGTAATCACAGTGCTTTTTTGATGAGGAATTTCTTTAATGTTATACTATATATATGTATTGCAAAACTGTGAGTGATCTTTGTTTTTATACTGTACTGTGTTTTGCATATAAAATACGTTACGCATATTCTCTCTTCCTGTCTCCAGCTTCTACCTTCAGAAAGAGAGAATGGAGATCCAATGTTCCCTAGTGTCTGTGATTTCTTTTTGGTTTGTTCAAACTTCTTTGTTTCCCAAACTATCCACCTGTAAAATAACTGTAACAATCTCAGCCATGCAGCTAGTTCATATTCCCAGACTGAGTTCTGATACAATGCATTAGGTAAGAGGGCCTCAGCTTCCTCTCTTTGCTTCTTCTCTTTTCCTCTATTACACTGGCAGCTTGGAGAATAAGTAGGAATTATTTCTTATATGGGAATAATCTGTCCTGGACTACTTAAATTAACTTTATGCAGAAAATGACCATGCTACATCATAGCCAGGCCCATAATGTCTTGACAGAAAAGGATGATGAAGTAGTCCCTTTTCTCTGATGGCATCTTTCCCTTTCTCTGGATGATGATTTGCTGTTTCTGCCTTCCTACTTTATTCTCACCAGATTATTCAGTCACTTTCACTGAGCTTCCTCAGAAAATACACTGACTTATTCTTTTCAAAATACACAATTTATTGGCTTCTGTGTCCAAGGATTAGCTGGATGATGTTGGCAGTGATTTTGCATTCCAGTAAGCTTAAGGATGGTGAAAAAAGATACAGCAGGGGTAATGACTAATTAGATAATGGGATTTTGTTGTTCCTCCATAGAAGAACAGAGCTGCAATTGGCACATGTTCAATATCAGAAGATATTTGAGGATGAGGCCATGGAGCTGATATAGCAAGATTCAGAAGAAAATTCATGATTTAGAATATTTTTTCTGCTGTAGTTGCTTCATCTGATTAACACAGCAGACCATTAGTGCTCTGTTTGGATCTGTGTTGCTGAACAGGTGGAGCAGAGAGTATAACCTACAATGGGAGGTGTAGGGAATGACAGAGGGACAGTTACAGACACAAAGAATAAAGTGCTGTCTGGGAAACCACATATAACCTGAAATTATGTGTAAGTAATGAACCTGATGGTGTCTTGTTGCAACCTGTGATGCTGTGTGGATTTCAGTGGACTTGTTACATTCTCTGAGGATTTAATTCGCAGACTGTCAAACTATTCACGCTGGAATGCCAGTAAACTAACCTTGGAGAGCTACAAAACATGCATTACCAAAACAATCTACAGAAACCTGGAAGGCAAAGTAGTAAAGCTATTCTCAGCAACACACCATGTTGTACACAGTCTGTGATGGAAACAGTTAATTGATAAACAAAGCTACTAAATATTGTCTGTGCATTTAGACAGGGCATTGAAGGGTTTCTTATTGTGCAAGGGAAACAGGTACACTTCCAGCCACCCTGATTCACCCTTGGACATTTCATGACTATGTCTTATCACTCAGTTGAGCATAAATTCATAGATTTTACGGTTAAGGGAGCTTGAGATGGTCTGCTATATTTTCAGCGCTTAGTTCTGCCACTTCTTATTGGACCATCTGCTGTCTCCTTAAAGAGACAAGTGTATATTATCAAGGCAAACATACAAATCATTCCTGCATTTGATATTAAAAAAAAGAGAAACCTTTAAAACTATTGATCCAAATGTGTCAATAATGTTACAGAGATAAGCCCTTGAAAAAGAAAATAACATAAATATTGTCTGTGCAGATTCAAAAAGGATATCTTCACCATAAAAATGTTTGCTGCTTACAGAGTTTTACAATTTATTTCTTTCAATGAAAATGCAGCATTCAGTCTAGTTCCAGCAGAATAATTTTAAAAGGAAGGAAAAGAGGAAAAATGACAAATTTATCACAATTATTTTAGAATTGAGAGGTATTATCTAACACTATGATTAAAAGTCAATGATTCAGCGACTGAGTGCATCTGAAAACAGGTGAAGACACTGCAACATTCATCTCTCTGCACACAAAAGAGATTTATGTGCATAAATACATGTGCACACTTGTAGGCAGGCTTAATACATGCCATAGTTTCAAATTGTAGAAAGAGAGATGCATATGACACACATTTTTAGGGGAAGGATCATTGAACTTTGAAGCAAAACTAAATCTTATCACTGTTTATATACATATGCGCTACATAAAGCCGTGATAATACTATGAAACTGGACAACAATTATTGTATATAAGACCTATGACATGAATAAATCTGCTGACACACTTCTGTAGTTTCCATTATTAACATCTTGGTCTCTGACATATATATATATATGTATATTTTCAATTGTTGAGGTTTTTTCTTCCCTTACTGGAAAATACTCTTAAATGTAGGATGGATACACTGAGTCTGCGTCTTTCAGGGATGCCCAAGATAAGATATGTGACTGGCAGATGATACAACTACTGGAAAAACAAATGTAAAGAGCATATATTTGAACATAGCATGATGTACTTTAGGGAATATATTTGAAATTAATTCCTTTTTGTTGTCTAGATCAATACCATTGTGATTTGAAAAGTCAGTATTGATTAAAATGAAAACACAAACAAAATACAACTAAAGTTTCTCAAATTAATTTTTCCACCTCCTAAACATTTAAAAAAATAATCCACAAAAGAGTTTGAGCATCTTGTTTCTTTTGAGGCAGTGTAATCATACATATTTTCATTCATATCTGATACTACAAAAGCTACAGAAAGATTCTATTGTTAGTATGTGCCATATTATTGGTATTAACACACTCTAAATATGTGGAAATCTCATTCCAGCGGGGTTTTCTGTTTAATTTGTTCCCCTGTGATAATTACAGTTTTTGTCTGAGATGAGAGTCTTTTTTGTTAAGCTCCAGTGCTTCTGTGCAGTCCAACTGTTATGCTGAGAAGTAAATGAAAAAGCCTGTGCTCAAAAGCAATGGAAATAGGCCTCAGTACACTCATTTTCAGGTCTCAGCTCTGTGCAGAATGAAAAAAAACAGTGTGATTTTGAAAGATGATGTCCTATCGATATGTCAGAAATAATGGGAATTTTCCATTGAAATATGGGAGTCCCTCTAAAGCATTAATTTCCTTTTATTAGTTTATTTGACTCTCTTACTTATTATTTGTTTATATTATGAACAGTTTAAGCAACAAATATATGTATATATACACACACATGCATGCACGCTTAGGTGTATATATATATATATATATAGGAATGTATGGATATATACGTATAAATTGCTTTTTACCCTAGTTTCATTTTACCAAGATAACCTAAAGTAGGGTGGTAGGTTTTAAGATTACCAACATTAACCAACAGCCTATATGCTGGTTTCCTACAGTATGACCAATTTTAGTGAGTGAAAAATAATAGTGCAGAGCAACATTGGCACTTAGATGATGTCTGTCATCTCATCCTGCCTCTAACACATAAACCAACATCAGATACACAAAAGATATGATCCTCCCATTTTCTTTTTGCATACAGGTACATGGATGCACACATATAAAGAGTGATGGAACAGGGAAATATCTGTAGAGACTTTGGAAATGGCAGGAAGCTGTGAAGAACCACAGCACATTGCAAGAAAGGCTGAGAATTGAAAATGACAGATTTGCAAGATGGTCTGGAAAAGAATAGGGGGAGGGAGGATGAAATTCAAGGACAAGTGCAAGGCACTACTTAAAAGAGAAATGATCAATAGATACAGGATGAGGGTATAGCTGGTCAGGCAGAAATTTTTCCAAGAAATTGGTAGCTACATGAGTCATGCTTATTGTGGGCTTGACATGTATTAAGAGCATCAAGTTTTCTAAGAAAAAATAAAACTTATTCTGTGGTGTAAATGCAAGAGGCAAGATACATAATATTTAAAACAAAGCAATCCTTTTTGTTTACTCAACATTGTGAAGGCATTAATAAAAGTACCTGAATATCACACTTCAGAAGTGACATCCATCTCTGACAAGAATGATCAGAGGCCTATGAAGACCTTCAAAAATACTGGATACATTTAGTTCATTAAAGATGATAAAGAAGGGAATTATGGTATGATTTTCTGAGAAGAAGGGAAGAAGCTGTTACTCATATCCCTGCTCAATATGAAAAGAAAGATTGGATTCAAAATCTGACAAGAAAGACTCTGCTTGAACATCGAAAGAATTTTTAATAGCCAAGTTGGTTTTGTTCATGGAGAGACAGTTTGGTAGACACAGGAACATTGTGGTGGACACAATGTAATATTTCAGAAAAAGTTAATAAATGGACAAGCAGATCTTGACTGACGGAAGGAGATGGTCAACAAGAAGACTTAAACACCCTCTGGCCCCGCTTTTCTGACATTTACATAGAACACAGACTCTTTTCCAGTGTCCTATTCCACCACATTCACTTCAATTGTCCCACTCCATATCACTCCCCTCATTTCTTTTTATTTTTTTGTGTATTTGTTTTTTCCTCTTCTTTTTTTCATGATACTGCTTCTATTCCTCTCTCTTGCTATTCTTCTCTGTACATTCATTTTTTTCCCAAAAAGGAAAAAAAGAAAAAAAGAAGGCGGCAAAACTAGGCATAGCAGATTCACCACTTTGAGACATCCAATCATTCTGTGTCTCTTCAGTCACAGTGCATCTCTTTCCCTTCTTCTCTCTTAGATCCTTTCTGTCACCTTTCCCCTTAATGTTCTCCTTTCTTGCCCACCCCTGTCTTTCAAGAGGGAGGAAAAGCCTCTGGGTACACCCGCAGGCAGTTATTCCTCTTCTGGAATTTCAGAGATGGAAGGCAAGGGGTCAGACCTGCTGCCTTTTCCCAGCTCTTGGGTTGCAAGGTGGGCAAGTGGAAGCAGCCACAAAGCAGCAGGATTTGCTGCTGAGGGAAAGTCAAGGAGGAGCTCATTGAGTCCCAGCCGTTGCTGCTGACAGCCTCTTTCTGCCCCAGCATGGGGGTGGCAGTTTAACTATGGATAATTAATTTACTGGAGAACCTAGACTATGTTTATTTTCACTCCTCCTGGAGTTTCATCCCCCTTACTACCACAGGACAAAGAACTTGATCTCAATCTTCAGCCTCTCAGGAGGCAAGGGAACAACATTTGCTTTTTAAGGCATTTTGGGGAGAAACCTTTGAGGGAGATAGAGGGGGCATATTTTTGTTCTCCTCTCTAGTTTATCTATTCCTCCTTGTCTTAGCTTAGTCTAGAGGGTTTTTTTGTGCAACTCCTGCAGTGGTCTCTTCCCCAGGACAAAGCATGGGCCCTGTTGACTGGACTTCAGCAGAGCCCTATCTTATCATAATTGTTTCTTCTCTTCCTGTTTCATAATTGATATTGCTTGTGCAGTAGTTTATACAGAAACTCAGAGTTGCACTGCCACATCTATGTCAGGATCCTACTCCCAAAATCTTCCAAAGAACCTGGCAAACCATTTCCCAGCACTGGCCCTGGCTCCAGTTATGCTACAGACAGGCTGACGCAGCCCAGCAGGGTGGCAGGGCTAACCCCTCAGACCAGCCAGCTGCCAGCATAACCTGACAGGCAAATAAACAAACAGAAATCCCAAAGAAAATAAGAGCAATTGAACCAACCCACAGCACTAAAAGAGTCCTGAAGGGATTTAAGAAGTATATTTGCCACCCAAAAAGGAAAAAAAGAAAAAAAAGAAGACGGCAAAACTAGGCATAGCAGATTCACCACATCAGTGGGCACCAGCCCATTTTAAACAGACTGTGGTTACCTTGGTTATGTAGTGGGTACCCTTTGTGAAAACCAAATAAACAAACAACACACACACTCCAGTAATGCAAGAGCTGCTCTCAGACTGCATATTGGCTCTGAGCCACATCTCCCGCAGTAAGGGGAGTGTGGAAATGCACAGCCTTGGCAGCAGCTTCCAGCGCCTCAGGCTCTCACAGTTTATTTTATTTATTTATTGGATTTTCTATGGCACTCATCACCTTCATATCTAGGCATCTTAGAGGTATTAGCAGACTTACCCTCACAAGCCCTCTTTGAGATACAAATGTTGTTATCTCCATCTTATAGATAGAGAACTAATAGTTCACTAACTTGCTCAGATTCAGAAGCAGAATCCGAGAGAATTAGGGACTGGACAACAGGTCCCTGAGTTCTGCTCCTGAACTTTAAGCACAGAAATGTCCCTCCAGGGGCAGTAAGTAGATCAATGAAATACAGAGAGCAGAACATTGTGGCTACATTTGACTCCTGATTTTTTTTTTCCTGTAGTGCTGGGTCTAGCATGTGCTAAATACATAGAAAATAAGGTAAAACTGTGTATTTGCACTTTTCTTTATCTCAAAGGTCTGAATAGGGATATCAATACAGCACACCTTTTTCATTAGTGCTTCTAATAAAAGCAACTGAGATATTTTAGACTTGCATGTAGCCAAAGTCTAACAGGTTTTTGGCATGACACTAATCCTAAATTAGTTGCTCTATGTTTATTTTTATTTTTTGCTTCTGTTTGTGGTTCATTTTTCTAATTTGAGGACAATCTGGTGCTGCTCTGAAGTAACATTCTTTTTTCATTCAATTTTTTCCCCAGGTCCTCTCAGTTGGTAACTTCAACAATTAAACTCTCTTTCTTGCAGCTATTTTGGTATACAAATCGGCCACTGCTATAAAGAGTTGTGCCTCCTGCTCTCCATCGGCAATGCGCTGTACAGAAAAGCAGAAGATACTTCTGCATGTCGAGAAACCAGGAGGATCCTATGTCACTGCAAATGAACCATGAATTTCCAGGGTTCAAAGGACAATGAGAATGACAGGATGAGTCATGTGACTTTTGGGTTGCACCCTGATAAATGGCAGGTCAAGGAGGGTTGTGTTTAATAGTATATTCCTCAATGAAATGTCACTTTTTCCTCAATGTGTCCTCTGTGTGAGCTAATTAAAATCATGTTTTACTGCAATGTCAGCACATGAAGTTGCTGACTTTCTTGTTGTCTTCTACATAGTACAAAATGAATGTTGTCATTTGATAAATTCAGGATCTTAAAGGTTCTGTCTGATGGGATCTAATGTATGCTGCTCTATATATGTTTAATGCTTTCAAACTGCTTCTCTTCCTTTGTTCAAATTACAGTGTTCATGACCCGAACATAATGTTCTCTCCTGCCATTCTTAAGCCTCATCCTCCTCAAAAGTAAAAGAATTTTTCAAAAGATCTAAAGCAAATATTGGCATTGCTTTCCTTCCAGCCTGTTTGAACTTAGTTTTTAAGCCCAGAAGCCACACTCATAATGCATCCAATGAGAATTGGCTCTACAGGTGCAATTTTCTTATAGCTTACATTTACATTGAAAAACGGTATGTTTTCTATGTTCATTTGAAAGTAAACTCTACCACCTTACACCATATCTGATAATAAGCAGCAGTTAAAGAATATGAGTATAGGAAGCATGGGATTAATTTCTCTACCCAACAGCTATCACAGGATTGCACCACGATTCTTATTTGTAAAGCCCTTGGAAGTTTCTATTTATGGTGCATCTCATCTCAGCAATACAAACTTGAATGAGAAAAATAATCAACTTGCTACTGATGGTATTTTTGCTTTCACTATTTCTACCTTTTTTATTTTATGTATGTGCATGTGAGTAACCAAAAGCAGAGTCAGTATCTCTACGTTTTACAGTAAATGATAAAGAGCAAAGTATCCAAGTCTGACCTGAAGCTATATCACCTTGTCTTGTGATCCACACAAGCCTTATAAGTTAGTTTGGGACTGAGTCAGTTCTTCAGTGAGACATCTTCACATATTAATTTATTGATAGGTGCTACAGCAATGAGTGGTGGCATTTCAACCAACTGCTCAGTTCAGGGTGTACCTTCACCTTCCTCCCCACTCCCATCCTCACCCAGCTCTCTTCTCTAGTGCTGAGGGCCAGTGCACAACTGACTTCTGGCTAAGATACAAAGCACAAATCTCAAAGAAATTGTCTCAGCTCCTGAGGACCTTATCCAAAGCCTATTAAAGCTGATGAGAGCTTTCCCATTGACTTCAGAAGGCCTCAGATCCAGTCCCCCACGGAAATGATGTTAACTCACATGCACATCCTTAAACCAGCCAGGAGAGAACTTCTTGAAATCAGTATCTCTCTATCAATATTGGTACCTAAAACCATACAAAGACACTTTACTTTGAGTCCTGCCAGCTTGGAGGGGGAAAGGAGAAGAAAAATAAATTAAAAAAAAAAAGCCCTTGGGATACACCATGAGACACAATTACCTAAAATAAGCAACTGAGTCTGAGCAGCGACCACAACAGCTAGAAAACTATATCACAGCCTTTCTGTGTTTGTGCTCACTCCACTTGCTTTGCTTTACTGTACTCCCAGCTTTTCACTGAATACACTAAACGACTCGCATTACACACACTGTAACAAAGGCAGTTATACCCCAATCTTCATTAAGGTCTTAATGCAGCAAGGTACTTAAGCACATGCCTAACTTTAAGTACAAGGGAAGTCTAATTAACTTCAATGGGACTGCTCACTTGCTTTAAGCTAGGCATGTGCTTAAGTACCTTGCTGAAACTGAGCCGAAGACTCCAGGTGCTACCATTTATACAAGTGTCATTAAACACAGAGCTAGTGTACTTAAATATACAAACTTCCTAACCCCTAAAACCAGATCATTAAATTACAGTACTTACTAGAAAACAGCAAAGGTGAGCATGTTGATGAAGCATCATATACAGTAACGAAGACAGTAAGCATTAAAGCTATCAAAAATACAATATCCTGTGCACATTTTCAGCCCTCCACCTGCAGTTTGTACACGTATGCTGATTCCTTCAGATTTCAGGTTTCCATAGCCAGAGACTGCAGACTTCTGAAAGGCCTACGCAAAGATCTTGATCCAAAAATAATACCACCTGTGACTTAGGTATGAAAGAACAAAGAACTGAAACTGGAAATGGTTAGTGCCTCAGGGGGAGAGCAAAGATTGTTTGGGTTTCTTAAAAGTCCTTTTTTTTTACTTTCAAGCATTTATGTTATTTTTCAGCTGTCTGAATTTCATGTATTTTTAGTGCCTGTTTAATCGCCATCAGATAGAAGTTAAGCCACTCGCTGTGTGACCGCAGGCAAGTTGCTTGACCTGCTTTTTACTCCTCTTATCTGGCTGTATAATCCAGTACAAATGGGAGCTCACAGAAAGCTAGAAGCTGTGTGTATGCTTAATAGAAGGACTGGGCCAGTATATTGGTTAGTTCATCAAGTGCTTTGTCAGGGTCAGGAAAGTATTTACTGGGAAAGGACAGCCTGTCTCAGGCCAGGCAGGCTTTAATTCTGCCCATTTTTTTGAGCTGTATTTCTTCATTAGTGGTTGGACTTGATAAGCTTAAAGGTCTTTTCTAACCTAAATGATTCAATAATTCATTAATTCCATAATTAAGAGTTGCAGCACAAAGCCATGAACTGCAGATTTGGAGCTGCACAGGGGGTTCCTACTTAGAAACCTAGGATCTCAAAAAATTAGGTCTTCTTTCTCCATTCTCAATGCAACTCACAGCTTGACTAAGGTACTGGAATAATTTCCCTGTGTGTATGTGGTTAAGAACCTGAGACTGTGCACAGATTGTGGATTATTCTTGAATATTTCTGTTTGGTAAATACAATTGTTAAATAAAGTGCTCAGGACAATATGGAATGACTTCCTCAGACTGAACACCAAGGATTTAACCCACAGGGAATAGTGCACCTGAATGAGATCAGGAAAATTTGGTCTTTAGGATGAGGGGAGAGAGACAATAGATAAAGCTAATTGATGTGAATCTCATTTTACATATGACAGTTAAATACTATGGTGATGAGTATAGAACTGGTTTTTTTCTCCTTTCAATTGATTATCTGGTTATTTTGCTGAGGTCAGTAGCAAATGTCTCTGACCTCATCGTTTGCTGAAGCAACTGTATTGTCACCAGCACTGGAGTGGAACATTGCTAACTGAATGGATTAAGAAAAGTGGTCATGAAAGGAATGCTGAAATGCACTCAGTCTTTGGTAACCAAGACCATTACTGTATAAAATGAGATACTGAAAAGAGCATTACACTGGACAATTGCTTCAAATAATCATTTGTTAAACAGCATTCTACTTACCTGTTATTCTACCTACTACTCAGTGTAGACTAGTTGGATGCTCTGAAAAACAATGAGATACTTGAAATTAAGATTTATTTAATGAAAAATGACATAGAAAGCATTTCTAGAGGATCTTTCACAATGAAGAAAGCTATGTATTTACAAAGTTATGCAATTACTTAAATAGTATTTGAGTATACTTTGAAAACTGTTAAAAGAGAAGAGCGGAAAGACTTGCTGGCTTAGTTCTTTTCAAAGGGAAAAGTGCTTTGCTTGATTTTATAAGCAACATGCTGTTCTGTTGTCAGCCTTTCTGCATCTGTTATATCATGGGTCTTGACAACATCATAGGCCAATGTCCCTTGTGATTGAAGTAAAGTATTAAATTTTAGTATCCAGAACAAGGTGATATTTCAAAGGCCAGCCTGTTATTGAGCTTGCAGGTGATAAGTCTCAAATTCTGAAATTCTGCATTTTATGGAGAAGTGTAACTGCTGACTTCAAAAATAAGTTTATAAGAAACTGCCAAGCACAAATGAACAAAGTTCCCAATGCTCTGGACCTGATTAGAGCCAGAGGATTCCAGGGTTCAGATTACTTTTCTTGAGCTTCTCTGTGGCTTCTTCACTTTACAGAATAGGAAACACGTGCTGGTAGTGGTGTTAGAGAGGATTATATTAAAATCTGGCAGAAAACCTTACTTAAGAGTCAGACAAGTCCTGTAACTGATATCTTTTTTGCACCAGTAACAGAACAACAGCATCACGGTTAAAATAATTGTATAATGCCATTTTAATACAGGTTAAAGAAGTAATAGGCAAGTGAGACCCCACCTGGAGTACTGTGTCCAGCTCTGAGGCACACAACATAAGAAGGAGCTACTGCAGTGAGTCCAGAGAAGGGCCATGAAGATGATCAGGGGGCTGAAACACCTCTCCCATGAAGCCAGGCTGAGAGAGTTGGGGTTGTTCAACCTGGAAAAGAGTAGGTTCCAGGGAGACCTTACAGCCTTCCAGTAACTGAAGGGGCCTAGAAGAGAGCTGGGGAGGGACTTTTTATAGGGCATGTAGTGATAGGACGAGGAGTACCGGCTTTAAACTGAAAGAGAGCAGATTTAGTTTAGCTACCAGGAAGAAATTCCTTACTGTGAGAGTGGTGAGGCACTGGAACAGGTTGCCCAGAGAGGCTGTGTGTGCCCCATCCCTGGCAGTGTTATAGTCCCATGTTGGATGGGACTTTGAACACCCTGGTCAAGTGGAAGGTGTCTCTGCCCATGGCAGGGATCTTGGACAAGATGATCATTAAGGTCCCTTCCAACCCAAACCAAGTTTGAAGATTTCCTGAGGAATACCCTGCTTGAGTAGTAGATTGCAGGAGTGCAAACACCTCCTGGTATTATAGGTACAGAATTGTCAAATTTTCAGGCTGTAAACAGTGAATGCTAAAATATTTACCTTAGGGCTCATCAGGTTGCAGCTGTTGATCTTTCCTGCAGGGAATCATCAGACTAAGTGTCATACCTATCACTTGGAATAGATGTACATCCTGTCTGAATAGTGAAATCTGCATTTTTTCCCCAGCAGTTTCAAATGTATGGAACTGGCTAGTGCTGTTACAAGATATAATGTGAATTGCAAAAGGCAGATATGAAAGCTAGGTGTTTGGGTAAACAGACAACACAAAACACTGTGGTGTTCATTTCAGATATGGAATAAACCAAAATCCTCTTTTCTACAAAAAGGATTTATGAAAAGAAAGAGAGCATGTGAAATCATCTTTCACGCTTGGTTCCCACAAAGAGGAACCGGTGGTGCAACCCTTGTCTGATATCATAGTAAAATCACAGGTAAACACCATTTCCTTTCCTGAGCAAGATTCATGACATTGGGGTCATTCTATTCTATGTCACCCACTATCAGAAGGACAGCAATAGCCTTATCATTACCCATTTCGTTCATTCCATCTTCCATCCAATGGCTGCCATAAAAAAATTCAATTTCTATAAGGAAGATGGAGGGGGTTACAAAGGGCAAGAGAAGGCAGAAGGACAAAACCGAATTTACCTAGAAAATTAAGAAGGTAAATAATTTAACAATAAATTTCTGCTGGGAATTTCTTCAGAACTGAGCTGAAGATGGAAAACCACAGAGTAAGCCCAACCATTTTGTCTGCTCTTACTACAACTAACGAAACATTAAATATAATACATAACCATTGGTGATCATATTTCATTTGATAATCCATTAGGGCCTCAAATAGTTCTCTGGTTTTTCATATAAAACATAATACTTTAGGGGGAGGGAAGCAGACAGGCAGAAGGAGAAGAGTATTTGTACTCACACTGTGCGCTGGCACAATAATGTTCTTCCTGCTGAATTAATGGCTCTTCATAGGGTTTAGGTCAAAGAATTTAATGGAGCTTAGCTCTGGGTGTCTCAGTAACTTCTTAGATTCTAAAACTAAACTACTTTAGTCTTAAAATACAAATGATGATGGTTTTAATAAGGAGATACATTTCCAACCAAACTTGAGAGTGAAATATATGATAAGAATGCTAAAAGAGATGAAATCTTTCTTCCAACTAATGTTGTGAAAGATGTCCGTTCCTTACCGAGGTGAATTCACTATTCCCTGCAGTTCTCCAAGACAAAGCAGAAGGAAAGGATGTTTCTACTCAGAATGTTCATTACATTTTATTTAGCCCCTGAGATTTAAATATCTATATATTTTAAGGAATCCTGAACTCATATATCTGCATATATTCTGCTTTTTTTATTATGTGGCAACCTGTGGGAAGAATGCAAAGATCCCCTCACAACATTATATTCCAAGATGCAGTGTGAAATACCTTGCTTCTATTGTCAGCCACAAATGTCACTTTGAAAAAAGTAAGAGATCTCTATTAAATAGTTTCCTTTTTTTCAGACTTTCCACTGTTACCTTTCTCTACCTCTCCAAAAATTTCTTCTCATAACATAGAACTGACATTACAAACCAATCTATTTGACAACCCAGATTTCTTTAGTAACATAAATCTGCTTTTTCTGAGTGATTTTACTGCACACTGGATGCAGTTATATATGCCCTACAATTGCACTTGAATCCGCCAACTTCTATAAGTTCCCTATTAAAGCATATTTTGTTGTTTCCAAACAATATCATGAAGGAATATTATGAGATTTCTTTCAACAAAAGAACAGAAGTTCTTTCATCTAAAGTTAGGGAGGAACAAAGAAAACTTTTTGTTCTCTTTCATAAAATTGATTTGAGTTTTGCTTTTTTTGTTTGTTTGGTTGGTTGGTTTTTTGTTTGGTTGTTTGGTTTTTTTTATTTGGTTGGGTTTTTTTGTCTTGGGTTGGAAATTTCTGTCCAGACAGATCTCTGTAGTCTCCTTGGTCAACACATAGAAAAATAGATATAAAGGGTAAGGAGAACAGCTACCACAACTTCAGAGAAAAGAAAGAAGTCAGAAACTTCCAGTGAACAATTGGTAAGGTATGTTACAGTTACAGCATTTGTGCAGGACGCAAAAGGCAACAGAATTTTCTAGACAGCTTTCGAAAATTCAGGGTATAAAGTGGGTAAGGGGGAAGTCAGATTTTCACACTACTGGACTTTCAGTAGGCAACTGCATCTTGATAAAGTATCCTAAAGTAAGGTTAAAGCCTTATCATGTTCCACTATCAGCTATCACTTTGTGCAAAGTAAGTGCAGTTGCAATTATGCCATCTCTTTTGATGGACAGAAGTCAGCTCTCCAAAAGGCTGTGGTTGTAGCAACATCCAGCAATGTGCAGAAAGGGAGAGAAAGCAATATTTTGATTCAGGGCTTCAACTGCTGGATACCTCTAAAGAACCATTGCAGAAGACTGAGGTAGGTAAAGGCAACCCACAACTGCTCTAATATAAGGAAAGGAGTGTCTATGCAGCCACTTCCTTGCAAGACCCCTGTTTAAATAGGATGCACTAATTTTGCGATTTCTATTGCTTCTCTGATTATAGTTTGCTTCTCTGTTCACCTAGATATACTACCTTGTGTAGAAGGGCACTGCCTGAGAGGTAGACAAGGATTCTGCTGTTACACAATGTTCAGAACGGGCTACACAGAATGTGCTGGCCACAGATCATGTACAGAAGGCACTGAAGGCGTGTGCAGAAAGAAGAGACACTGATAGATGGGTTAATTATTAGCTGGAGACCTTAAGATCTAGCTAGTGCAGGCTAAAGTGACCACTAGGCTTGTGCAAGTTTGAGGTAATTTTGCAGGACCTCTTGCATAGGAGCAAGAGATTTTCCACTTTACCAATAAATACTCAGCTTCAGGCATGTCTTGTACCAGCTTTCATATGCAATCACCTGTGGGGGGCCCCAGCTGGTCTGG
>VZRE01002202.1:0-104447 GCA_013396775.1 Cephalopterus ornatus
GAAGGGAAGGGAAGGGAAGGGAAGGGGAAGAAGAAATTGGCTGACCCATCCCCCTTGTATTTACAGTAGTCTACTTCACTTTATCCTGTTTTATCTACAGAGAATACGAAGGGCCAGGGACTGATCTGGAGCAAACTGCTTTAAGATCATTATCTCAGCAGTCATGCAGAACCAATGCTAAATTCATTCCCTACATAAACTTCTGGCTGAATAAAGCCTACATTTCCCAACCAGTGCACGTAGTTTTACACTGTCCCCTTCCTGGAAGCTAGGATTATAACTTTTTTGTGTGACAATAACTGGACCTCTGTAAACTAACGTACATGGCATCAGCACCTATTTTTAAGGCATGCATCAGCTCTTCATCCTGTTGCCAAAGCTGTATTAAAGACCCCCTTTGAAGTCATCATTCAGTAGACAGTTGAGAAAAATGTCTCTTGTTTATCTGGGTTCCTTTTTAAGATTTATTTTCAGTGCTTCATTGTTCCTACTTATTTGTGGTATCCAGTTTAATGCACTAAAGCTTCCCTGAGTACCATCTGATCTATTTCATTGCTGGTTTTGCAAGACAGTGTGCCAGAAAAAACATCTGGTTTTAAATGACAGTGAATTAGGCCAACTCTCTGATCTGAGTCCTGGGAGGCTAGAACATACAGCAGGCAAGCCCTTTCCTTTTATGTATGTAGTGCAAAAGACATCTCTGTTTATTATTTGCTTTAGAAAAGCTATCAAAGTGAAAACAGAAAGTGTAATAAAATAATTAAAAAAAAAAAGAAAAAAACAGCAGCAAAATATCTAAATGTCACAAAAGCTCTTAATAACCCTGTGGTGACAGGAACCATTTGTGGTATTACCAGGAAATACCATACCATGTACTAAAGCAACAGCACAGTTTCCATGTGGCAGCAATGGTAATAGCACATTGTAATTTGCCTAACCAGTGCTGCATTTACATGCTGCTAAAGTAGCAAAATACTTGAGTCCCTACAGAACCTGGAAGGTGCCTATAATGCCAGGCGAATTTTACCCCACAGCTTAAAAACAAGTTTTAGATCAAGTACTTTATTATTCAATATATGTAAAGCTTTACGAGCCTGCGTTTGCAACTGTACTTTTTCCCTCCCCATATGGCTGCTTGCAAGTGCTCCGCAAAGGGAATTCAACATTCATTTTGCTCTAAATGCTTCAGACAGTTCTCAGGAAATTTTGAAGGAATCAGCACAGTCGGATAATCTTATCCTGCGACCAAAGACTAATTGAGGTCTTTTATTTTTTTCTTTTCCCCCTCTCCCTCCCGTGGTGGAAAACTAGAAAGAGATTGGGTTGGATTTGTGATGGAAATTCAGTTTTGGAGGCTGCAACTATTACTTTTGAGAAGCACTGCATTCAAAAGAATATGACAAGTAAGGCAACAGAAACTATTCCAGATTACAATTTTTGGAAAATGTGTTTTGGTACTGTGACAGAGAGATTTTCATGTGAAAATTTAGAATAAGTGTTCTGAAATGGGCTGTAAAAATAAACAAATAAATACGATTATAAATACAACAGCCTTTGCTTGAATTTACCACTACCACTGGGAAAAGAGAAAAACAAACTTACTTTTTAAAAGGTTAGCTTCCCTATTGCTCTGATTTATACAGTCATTTGAGTCTATTGTAATGTTTTGAAGAACTTTGTGGTCTTGTGCAGTTGAGTAGTCACATTACTTTGAAAGAGATCATGAAGCTTGTAAGAAAACTTCCATGATATCCATTATCATAAAGGAAATTTTCTATTGGTAAATGTGTACTATAGGGCATAAGAGGTTTCCCAACAGGATGAAAAATATAAAAAATGTTCTATTCTTACAAAACAAAAACAAACAAGCCAAAGAACCAAACAACCAGACAAAAAGACCCCAGTACTATGAGAAATCCACAATTTTTTAACTATTTGAAAGATATATAGATAACAGTACTTTTTTCCTGTCACGAACATAACAGACTTGATTTGTGGAAAATAATTGAATTTATTACCGGTGAGAATCAGAGCAGGATAATGGGAAGTAAAAAAAAAAAAAATCTTAAAAAAACACCTTCCCCTCACCCCTCCCTCCTTCTCAGGCTCAAATCCTCCCCCCAGCGGCTCAGGGAGATGGGGGAATGGGGGTTATGGTCAGTTCCTTACACATTGTTTCTGCCACTGCACTGGGAGAGGAGTAGTCCTTCCCATGCTCCAGCATGGGGTCCTTCCCACCGGAGACAGTTCACAAACTTCTCCAGCTTGATTCCTTCCTACGGGCTACAATTCCTCTTAGTCATAAAATTATGCTGGTTTGGGGTTTTTTTCTTCCACTACCTTTAGTACATGAAGAGATTGTCCATAGCACAGCATTGTCTTTTTAAAGAAGATACTTTTAGTTTGAGAATATGTATATAGTCCTGCTGAGCAGCACAGGTGTTGAGAATCTTCCAGATTTATGTCTTCCACAGACTGGAGGGATAATGGACTTGATCCTTCTACTTTTTAAATTTGTGAGTCAAAGGTCTGTGGGAGATAAAGACTACCTCAGCATTGAATGCTGTGGGTTTAGTGACATCCAAAAGTGTACTTATGGAGTAACTCCACTAAAGTCAGTATCTAAAACCCACGTAACATAGATCTGTGTATATTTAAGTGTTATGTTTTATTTTTATGTTAAAGTTATAATTTTATGCAGGCTATTTTTTGACAAGAAAATTCATGCGGTCCTTTTAAAGTACTTTGCTTTATACTCTGCAACAGAGAAAATGAGAACAAGTACACATAACAGTCAGGTATTTTTGCCAATTCAGAGTGGCTAAGATACTAATACCATACCTTGCTGAATAGGATACAGAGAAACTAGTTTGCCCAAAATCCTGAGTATTCCAGCGTTATTTATATTGCTTTAATTGCACTGTGAAGATTCATTGGTAGTTTGTGCTGTGGTGCATTTTGCAACTCCACGAATAAAATTTTTCATCAAGTCAGACTAATGGGCCAGTAAATATTGTTAATGGCTGTTCTACATTCCTCATTGCAGTACAAAGCAAATGAAACATACCAGTTAATATGAAAAATAAAGATTAAAGTCACAGACATGAAATAATTTGGTTGACCCTTTCCCAATCTATAAATGTTCTTCATTCATCCACAAATTTGAAGTAAAAAGCTTTTCTGATCAGTGTGTGTGTCACCCCCACATTTGGTAAATTTTTGACTCTGACCATTGGGCATTTTTCTAGTCTTAATTTGTGTAAAAATTTGGCAATCATTGACTAAGGAAGTTAATGAAATACATAATTTGTAGTCAGAGGTGTGAATTTTCACAGGACCATATGCATGTGAGCACAAAGCCATAATAATTCATAAATGATCCGTTTGATGACTACTATCAATACTCCAATATCAGGTTCTTGATATAAACCATGCACAACCATGTCTATTCCATACCTGTTCCCTAAGTTCTGAGAACGGCTGAATGCAGAATGGGGCTGGCTGGATGCACAAGAAGTCTTGCGATATATGCTCTGATTTGCAAGGCAATATGAGACAGACATTTCCCTTGGGTGTAGTGGTTCTGCTTTCCTTCAAACTATTTACATCATCCCAAAGGGTAAAGCAGCCCTCTGAGTCTGAAAGGAACAAAAGAACATTGTTTTCTGATGAAATTAAATGTAAAAGTAATCTGAGATTCTGAAGACAAGAACTGCTTACAGCATACTTTGAGTATAATGTATATCTGTATGTTTTTGCCTATGTAATCTTGGGCCAAGCACCTGCTTGGTCATATATATGACATATACCTATATGCCATATTTCAATGTGAAAAACCCCCACACTTGAATAAAAGGTAGCTGTTTCCTAAATTTAACTTGGCATAGGAACTGCCAAATCAAACAAACTTTTCAGTCCAGATATTTCTACCATCCTCCTGTGTTAAGCTTTGAAAAACATAATATTAATCTCATTGTCTCTATCATTTGGACTACGTAAATAGAACAATATTTTGTCTATTTGTTTTATTTTTGCAATGCTAAATAATAGTAGTTAGTGGGGATGTAAGTCAATCACAGTACAAGAGGTTAGCAATGGAAGACTCAGAGGTTAGGAGACCTGTTTTGTACCGACTTTCTCTGTTCCCTGCTAACCCAGAGACAAAGACAGAAAAAAGGAAAAGCAAAGTTGAAAATTATATTATGTGGAGGTCTTAATAATTCTCCTTGTCCTTGGTAAGAGGAAAAATTCAGTTAAACTTTGCTTTTACTATTTTTCAATTATTCTAACAAATAGAGGACACTAGATTTTGCTGCATATTAATTGGCCTAAAATCAAGCAGGAGATCTCAGTAAGTGACTTTTGACATATTTTTGGAGAAGAATGATGAGAATTTGTGGTGGGTTAAGTTTGTCTGGCTGCCAGGTGCCCACCAAACCACTCTATCACTCTCCCTCCTCAACAGGACCTGGGGATAAGATACAAAGAAAGGTCATGAGTTGTGACAAGGATAGGTATATCATTTGCCTACTAACATCATAACCAAAACAGACTTGACTTAGAGAAGATGAATTTAATTTATTGCCGAATTAAGTGTAACAGAGTAGGATCATGCGAAATAGGAACAAATCTGAAAATTCCCTCCTTCTACTCCTAAGTTTTCTTAGACTCAACTTCATTATGAGCATTTCTACCTCCTCCTCCTCCTCATCATCATCAGTGCAGGGAGATGGGGAATGAAGATTGCAGTCAGTTCATAAGCCTTCATCTCTGCCATTTTTTTCCTTTTCATGTTTTTCCCCTACTGCATCATAGGTTCCTTCTCATGGGATACAGTTCTTCAGTAATTTCTCCTGTGTTGGTCCTTCACACAGGGTGCAGTCCTTCAGGAACAGACTGCTCCAGCATGATTTCCCAAGAGGGTCACAGTCCTAACAGAAGCCTGCTCCAGCATGAGCTCTCCACATGCTGCAAATTCTTTCAGGTTAGATCCACCTGCTCCATCTGGCATGTGGTCCTCCACAGGCTGTGGGTGGGTGGATATCTGCTACACCATGGACCTCTATGGGCTGCAGCAAGACAGCCTGCATCACCACCATCTTCACAAATTGCAGGGGAATCTCTGCTCTGGCACCTGGAGCACCTCCTGTCCATCTTCTTCACTGACCTCGGTGTCTGCAGGGTTGTTCCTCTTACATTTTCTCACTTCACTTTCACAGATGCTGTGGTGCAGCATTTTTTACCCTTTCTTAAATATCTTACTACAGAAGTGCTTGCAATACATACAAACACACATGAACACATGTACACCTATAAAAACTCATCCTTTGTAGGGCAAGTTGTATGTGACGGATTCCTTCTGTTTGTTCAGCACAGTGATGTGGATCTTTTAAACTCAAGACTGTTTTATCACAAACGGATTTTTTAAACTCAAAATCGTCCATAATTCTCTAAATAAAATTTGCTTCTTCATTTGAACTCTGTAAAGATTAAGCATTATCCAACACATTGATGTATCAACCCAGTCAGAACTCTCACTGCTATTTGTGTAGTCTCACATTTAAAATATTCATGTTAGTAGAATCCTGTTCCTTTTTATTGCCACCAATATTTATCCTGAATTAAGCATTTAACCAAAATTTAAACCAGGTAAAAGAAGCTCATAGAAATTCTGCTATCTTTTAATATAAAAGTGTTGAATGATTGAAAAATATTATTTTCACTAAAAAAAAGGACTTACAGAATTCTTATAAGAGTTAATTTTTAAATTAATTTTTAAATCATTTATCTATACTAAAGATAACCTTACTGATCTCTTCTGATACTCTAAGGATACAGAACTGAAAAAACAATGACAATACAAATACGAACAGGAGGGAAAAAATGAATGGTTAAATAAATTTGTTTACCTAACTGTCAGGTTTTCCTGGAACTTAGCCAGTCGGAGACGTCTTCACCATAACTTATCATTTGTGGGTTTGTATTCCCATAACAGGGTATTCAGGGATTAGGAGATAAATCACCATGTTATCGAATTTGGTAGTGCAGAGGAAGAGCAAGGAAGAAGGTGTCTGATGCTCCAGGGTGAATTTATACTCAACAGATATTCTGTTCAGGAAGGAAGATGTATGTTCCAAATCTATATCCATTTCAGGGAAAAAAAAGCCTAAGGATAGGAGTTGTCAAAAGAATATATGCCATCCCCTGAGGAGGTGTGCAAAACATCTTGAGAGTCAGCTTAATTTGACAACCTTCTAAACTGAAAAGATCACAGGAAAAGTATAAAGCCAAGGAACATATTACTAGATATATGAGAATGTAGTGGCTATTGTCCTGTACTATCTGTTAAATATAACAGCTGTTTTGTAATTTTTTGTTTTTTAAAATCAGATTTTCTTTTTAAACATTTGCACTGGTATTTATCTAATGATAATTGATTTAGAGGGCCATTGGTAAAATTCAATCTTTCACATTCTTTAGACATGAGGAATTCACAACTGGAGCATGGCCACAAAATTAGCATTCTATGGAATTTTTCAGTATTCTTTCTATAAAATCCTGGGCAAGTATATCTTGAAGTCTGACTGCAAGGATAAAGAGATATGAAGGGGAAAATACTATTCAATCTTTTTTTTGTTTATTTGTTTGAGCATTTTGTTGTGGTTGACTGGTTGGTTGGTTTTGTGGGTTTTTTTAATAATTAAAGTATAATATAACTACAATAGCTGACCAAAAGCAAAAGATTGTGGAACTAATATTCCCTCATCCTGTCAAAACCAGTAAAATTAAAGGTATCTCAGCACCGCTTACAGAAAGGATCTAATAGGAATGAGATTTATTAATTCAAGAATACAGGCAGACCCTAGGAAAGACAAAACATATAAAACACAAAAGATGTGGAAAAAAATGGCTTCCGTCCATGCCTGATTTCTATTTCTCTAGGAATTCACAAAACTTCAGTTACTATAGTCTGAAAGGAAGCTCTGCTGCCATTTTTGTCGGACTTGATTCTTAACTGGTGGCAAAATCTCTCATACAGAAATCTGCCCCTTCCTACAGTATTTGCCTTGAAGAAACTCACTGATGTCTGCACAGTAGATTCAGCAGAGAAAAAAAAATAATTATTGTCTCTCTCATCCTGTAATTTCACTGTCTTTGGAGATTTTTCTCCATCTCTTCTTCACAAGTGAAGTTGGTGAACTATTCCTCTTTTGTATAGAGTTAGAAGATGCTGAACTACAATTTGTTTCATTTCGTCATTTTCGTAGGCTATTTCAGAAACCCCTTAGGGCAGAATTCAATATAATTACACTTCTTTATTTGAAAGATTCATATATTATTAAATTAAATTTATTTATAAAGTTTATTTTTCAACAAAATTAAATCATTGTTTTCAAATTAATGAAGAAAACTCTTTTTGTAAGATGAAAAATATTAGTATGAAACATAATAAAATCCTGAACTGGATACATTACAATAAAAATTAATTAAGCCAAGAGTAAGCAAGGATTTAAAAAAATCTGCTAATTAGGTTAATATTTGTATTTTTCTTTTGATATCTGAGCTTTAGAGCTTTAAAAACGTGTCTGCCATATGTCTTTTTTTCAAAACAATTCGAAAAGAATTTGAAAGCAGAAATTCCCACGCTATAACATCTCTCCTGATGCTAATGTGCTAATAGAAAACACTAGAATCCTGTTATGAACAATGACATAATATGTTGTATAGTTTTTTAGCTGTTTTAAAACTATCCTTAATCAGTAACAATACTTGATACAAAACTGTAAGGGCTTGTTTCACAGTAATATGTAACACAGTGGAAATAGTGCTGGAAATTACAGTGTGGTGTCCTACTGAGAGACTGAAGTAGTCAAACTGTCTTGAAAGACTCATAACAGAGACTGATGATCTGAGACAGACTTTTATGCTATGAAGGGAATATGAATAAATGCTGTTGCCTGTTGTAGCAAGGACAGACAATTATGATCCAAGATCTTTGTTAGTCCCATGTTAATAAAATCATTCCAAGTCTCTTACATAAAATGTAATGTCTGATAAAAAGCATGGCTAAAAGTTGCCTTTTAGGAGATTTTCACCCTAGTTTCCACACTAAGATGTTCATAAAAGCTCCAAGAAGCTTCTAATTATCTGGATACTACTTTACAGTGGGTCTTTGGAAGTTCATCCGTCAACTTCTGCCAGATCCGGTCAACTGTGACAGTATTTTCTATGATCTGGGTAGGCCACCCACTTATGCTATACAGGTCAAGGAACAGGTTTCTGACTGATCTCAACTGCTGCTAATGACTCATCAAATTTAACTGATTTACCTAAACGCGAGTTTTATTCTAGCTGTGTCACCACATTCCCTATCTCATGTAAACTAGGAAATGTCTGATGACAGAATGTTCATAACTCTACTAGTAGCCTTTGGTATTATTGTATTCATAAATGTAATCACCTGAAGGATAGATTTATAATTAAAATAACAATGTGACTTCAAGAAAGATTACAAAATGAAAATTTTATGTCAGTTTCTGGTTTGCCTTGTGGGTTTTGCAGGGTGTTGGTTGGAGGGTAGGGAGTCGGCATCCAGGGAACTTACTTTGCTTATCCTGAATGGTAGCTATATCTTAGAGCATCCTTCTAACTCATAGGTGCTTCTGCTCCACTATAGCAAGTATTTGGGAGTAAAAAAATTATTTCATAAGAGATTAGTCATGGCTATAATTCAGAAGCATATGGGTTATATGTCTTCAATTACTGGAGGGTTTAGGTATCAAATCATTCTTCTTGGTTTTGCTGAGAAATGTTTTATGATGCTTCTTTGTTTCCAGTTGATAAGGTAGCAGTTTCTTGTGGCTGCAGGAAAGATTCCAATGGCTACTTCATCTGTATTAAACCATTTTTCATGGAGCGTTAATGGATTAAACTTTTTTGGTGCTTGTGAGTAAATTTAATACACATCATACCGTTTAAGAAATGCACTAAAAGCAAAAGTATTAATGCAAAATAATAACAAATAATTTTAAAAATAGGAAAAAATAGTAGTATCGATTGTATCTAGTAATTCACTAAAAATATTTCAGATGAATGTAAGAGATACTTTCATTTATCTCTTTCCCTTTGGGAAAGTATTATAGTTTTTATGCCTGCTTCTTCATTTTTATTAGACATGCAGAATTGCAGAACAATTTATACTAAGAGGACATTTTCTCTCTTTTTTTTTTTTGGGTTGGGTTGAGTTGGTTCTTACTAAGATTATCAGCAATTCTTCCAAGAAATATCAAGATATGTATGCAAGTGTTTTATATAAAAAGGCTCCTTTGTAGAGAGTATTCTGATCCACAGTTTCACAGCTGGTTCCTGTTAATCACAGGTGTATGCTTGTAGAGGTTGTCCCAAGGACCTATGATAAATTGAAGCCTGATTCCAATGAATCAAATAGACCTTTATTTTAGGTACATTAGTCATTCACATCTGAATAAAAATGAAACCATCATAAGTATAACCTTTTTTTTAATAAAAGTAAGAATCATTAAAAACACTGAATTAAGATTCAAGGGTTGCATTTACCTTATTTCCTCATATAAGAAAATAATAAATACTTAAAGAAAAATGGGAAGCAGTCACCAAAACAAATGCAATTAAGCTACAGTTAAATGTTTAGATGATTGAAGATAGTGGAGTGAAATAAATAATGCATCTAACCCATGGAGCTGATAAAGTAAAAATATCTTCCTTATGGAACAGCTAGGGAAAAAAATTACTTCTTTTTGCATGGCAAAAGTATTCATTGTCTCCCTTGAGTCCTAAAGTAAATCAATGGACTATAGTGACTTGCCATTTTACATAACTATTCTATATTTTAAAAAATGTAAAAAGTTAATTCATTTTATTTCCAAAAGATTTGACAATAGTTGTGCAATACAGAATGTATAATTAATGAAGAAGATGCTGATGTCAGTTCAGCAAGATCTGCAGAAACTTATCTGCAATATCCTAAGCACCTGACAAATATTGTCAAATGAAAGTATTCCAATTAAACTGAAATTATCTCATCCTTCTCCACATTACCAGGAGAAACACAACAGCAGTTATTACAATTAATAATTATTTCATGTAACAAGACTGTGTTTTCAATTCTTGTAGTTAACAATGGGGCTGAAATACTAGTAGCCATGTTAGATTTTCTATCATGAAAAGGATCTGTGGAAAAGGATCTTTTCTTTCCCTGTCCCAAAGCCACGTTGTCAACACTCAAAAAGACCTCTAGTAGCTTTTAGAATTTCAGAAAAGCAGTTAACAACTTTACTGAAAATTAATACACCATCACACTTGCCTCCAACTACATGCATTACGTGTGCTATATATATAGTGCATAAACTATGTATGGCACATATAGCGACTGGAGGGTTAGAAAACACTTGTCTTTGAGATTGTTTCTCTACATGATTCCTAAGTTTGCTGCTTTTGCCCCTATTTCCAATGCAAATAAATCTATATGAAGAAGAACCAAATTAAGTGCTTCTAAAAATAGAGCTAGCGTAACAAGGTATACAACCTGTCAGAACTTATGCCCCTGCTCTGCATCAAGTAGATAATAAGCTACCCTAATGAGGCAAGTAAGTAAGTCTTGGTGGACACATCCTAGCAAAAAGCTATGAGGTTTAAATAGATTTCTAGAGCCACATCAGAACCTCCTCATGGAGGCAGAAGTACCTCATTACCAAACATGCACATTCTGCTAAGCAGATGTTGATCTTAGCTTCATGTTGACGGTTTTTACAGAATTAGCCAGAAACCTGCTGTTTGGATTTTACTGAATGTCCAGGCTGTGCTCTACCGCATCACCTTGTGATTGCAGAACAGAGACCCTCCCCACAAGCACCAATGGCTGATGCTGAAACCTATGCAAGAGTTGCATAACAAGCCAGATGTTGAAAGTTGCATAGATTTACACGTCTGTTAGCTTTCCTTCTCCAACAGAGACACCATTTTTTTCTCTCTTGTTAAGCAGCAACATGAAATACATCATTAAATATTTCCTTTCCTGCTTGTGGTTTAGCCATAACAGTATGTGAACAGATGTGTCGCCTCTGTCCTGGTCTGTAGGGTGAGCTACTAGTATGTTATACAGGTAACTATTAGAGACGTGCTTAACAGGTGGTAGCACTCGGAATAAATATAAGCAACCCTTGAAGATTTGCTTAAAGTAGATTCAATCACATTCAGATGGGAAGCTTTGAGGTTCAGATATGAAAAGTCAGCATAACATGGCCATGATTCTAAATTGGAGCATTATATAAAATGTGTATAACACCCTGTAACCAGCAGAGAAAACAGTGACATGTGATATTTAAGCTGAGATTCTAAATGAAAGATTTTGTGCCATGTAACCCCTGATGGGGGAGCTCCATTAAAACACTTGTATATGAATCCAAACAGCTCATTTGAAACATTTATTTAAGAAGTACAAATGTATTAACAAACTAAATCAGTCTAATACCAAAATGTAATAAGCAGTTTGACTCCTTTCAAGATCAATTATTTTCACAAAGTAGGTTTCCATTTTCTGTATGTTGGCAGAGCATCAGCATCTAAACAAAACCCGGCACAGAGTGATCTCTGTTTTGTATTTTGAAGCATTTCCTTACAGTGAAAGCAGAAGCACTCAACTGAATCGAATTATGATTTGTATTGTTAAGACCCAGTCAGAAATTGACCAAATTGTTTCCCTAAACAAGGCAAGAAAAATAAAAAGTTCTAGAAACTGCAATTATATTACAGAACTCTCTTCTGGCTACTGAATAGCTGTGAGAGCTCTGGTTCAACATTTTGGCTGTATCTCACAGAGAAAGGATATAAGGCAAGTGCTGGAAATTCATCAAATCCTATGCCAAGAGAAGAACATATCATGTGCCATTGAAGAAAAAAAAAAAAGATGGCTAGGCTTTTGGATAATGGTCAATTAATTTTTTCCACAGCAGTTAGTATAGTAAGGGAAAATGTATCGAACCTGTCATAATTGGTAACTTCTGTACAACACATGCAGCATGTATTTTAGACAGAGTTCTGCTAGTCCCCTAGAGAGTTAAAATATTAAGCTTTTTTAACACAAAGAAATAGTTATTTTGCAATTTAGAAGCAGCAGAAAGGTTTCAATAGTATTTATGCGTTGCAGTGTTTCATACTCCCTCACTGTTAAAAAAAGTGTTTGAAAACCAGAAAGTGTGACTGATTGTAAAACAAAGACGGGTATTGACCACTGTATTAGGTTTTATGATTTGACATAAATTCAGAAAGTAAGTCATTGGTGAAAAGGATGATGCAAAGATTGTTGGTAACTTTATTTATAGATCAGCTGCATGCTAAAATCTGGTTTCCTGAAAATATTTAAAGAATGACAATTGCATTGCTGGACCTTGTTTTTTCTTTATGGCTGTAACTTTTTAGGTTTGGGTTTTTTGTTGTGGTTTTTTTTTTTTTTTTTTTTAATTTGTTTGTTTGTTTTGATTGGTTGGTTGGTTTTTTTTAACAACAGTATTATTTCCAGTATGTGTTACAAAATACCCATGAAAGATGCTCTGTGACTATGAGCAATTAAAGATAGAGGTGATGATTCCCCACACCCTTTTCACAGACACAATAAAACTTCCAACCACAACAAGAAGCAGATGAAAAAACTTTTGGTGAATATATTATCTAATAAAAATGGATTTTTCTCTTCTTAAACTTCTTTCAAGCTGATTCTGATTAAAAATGTTCATTGTATTCTGTACAGATGCCTGCAATAAATGGACTGAAGTGATTTCAATTGGGTATTGATTGTTTACTTCAGGCAATAAGTATGAAATATTTAAGGTCTCTGACAAATCATTGAAACATCAGGTATTGTTTCTTCTCCCTCGCTGGGTCACTGTAGCTTTCAAGTATAATCACTATTCATCTTTGTTCATTTTATCTGCGCAGGGATAGTGCAGTTTCTGAGGATCATTTGAAGTATGAAATCAGTTATATCCAATAGCTGTTAGCAACTAATACTCATGGCAACTCATTGTCAGCATTTCACTAATCATTTCAAGGAAGCAAGTACACTTCTTTCTGACTGTATAAAGAAGAATGTGCTGGTTTGGTGGGTTTTTATTTTAACACTGTAAGAGTCTAAATCCTTTTGGTTAAAAAGAATAGAAAACTGTAAAGCAGATCTGGTTCTAATCTTATTTTGAATGTTCAAAAATTCTGTCTGAAGACACAACCCAAACTGAAAATTATAAAAATCTGTGTGTTGCAGCTACGAGGAAAGACAGTCTGAGACACCAAAGTAAAGTCTCATGGTTTTTTGTAGCATGCAGCCAAAAACAAGTCGTCCAGTCAGGTCCCAGAACGCTGCATGTCCACACTACACGGTGAGGTGTCAAGCTGAAATACTAAGAGCCCAAAAGCAAGATAGCGCTATCAGTGCAGTGCTGGTACAGCTGCACAGGCCTGGTAACATTGTCTCCAGCCCCCCAGTTATCTCATTCAAAGCGGTATCTGGCCGTGGTGTGACAATATGTTAAACTGTCTGCATGGCTTGTGGTGAGAGATCAAAAATAGTGTGGCTAAACGATGAGGAGTGCCAGCCCAGATTTCTTCTATTCTGCTGTTTCAGATATGTCCAAGAGCCCTGATGAATTAAGTTTTTATCAGCAGCTTCATGCCAGATGTCTGTTCTCCTGGGTGGAACATAAAAACCCCATAAAAGTTGGCATAAATCTGATATAATGTATTCTGGCTAATTTGACAAAATAAAAGTGTTTGCCCAAGCCCATCTAGACCAAGCTGGCTCTTCATTTCTTCCACTAGCACACAGGTCTGAAGGGTTACACATGACCTAAGAGGGTGTCCGAACAGATGCTTAATGTGTAATATAGACGCAGAGGAAACAACAGCAAACCAAAACCACAGAGATCTGCACAGCACTTCCTTCCTTCCTTGGAATCCAGTGGATTGCTTACAACTGCCCTCTACTGCTGTTACTCATAGAGAAGCTGCGATTGCATTAAGCTGATCAATGACTAACATGACTGATACGAGAATAATAAACACAAGTGTTTATGACAGCCTCTAAATTGCTAACATCTGGGGGGTTTCTCACTACTATTTATTGTTTTATAATCCCTACCTTGAAAACAAGTAAAGATTAAGCAATCTCATGTTTCATTACATTTTTTGCTCTAGTATTTTTGTTTGTGTTTATATAAAATAGCATATCTCTCATATCCATACATAACAAAGTGTATGTATATTAAAATCTTTTTTAATCTATTCTTTACAGTTTTGGAGAAAGTTTACAGATATCATTTCAGTTGACCATGAAAAGTCAATCTAGGAGACAAATCAGAACAAAAATGTTTTGTTCTTCCCTCTCATCACCTTAAATCCTCATTATTTAAAAGATCATTGAGTATTTGGTCTTGGCAGCTGTCATAATCCACAGTTTTGCATTTACTCTTATAAAAAGTTCAATCAATTATGAATAGTGAACAAATGATTAAAAAATGCATCGTCTTTTCATGAATGATACATAAGAGCTAAATTTTTCAGATAAACTGTTTCTAAAAATATTTTGCTTGGCTTTAAGCAAACAACAGATATTATAAAAAGTAGATTGTAGTTTTGTTTTTTCTTTGTTTTACTGAAATAATATTAGAAATACAGTTAAAGATTATTAGAGGGTTTTGGCAAGTATCCCTTAACGTCTTGAGGATTTTATTTCTCATGTGTGGAATTAGTAGGCAGGAAAGACAAACAGATGTAGTCAGACCAAGGCAGTTACAATCCGTAAAGTGGGGGTTTGCTCTATTAACTGGTCCAAAAATAAAACTCCAAATAAATAAAAAAGGATTGGTGGTTTCTTGTTTATTGTCTCTCAATTATTTCCATATTACCTCTGCTCAGTTCTCAGTTTGAACGTAAAAAAGCTGTGATATTTCCCTCTAATTGTTCCATTCTTAAACTCATCCTAGACTCTGAAAGTGAAGCTCTGGCTCACACATCTCCTACAAAGACCCTGAAATCTGACTGTTAGGAATTTGTGTGATGAGGTGCCAGCTGGAACCAAGCCTGGTTCATTCCCTGAGAGTTGCGTTGGTTCTGCAGTGCAACAAAAGGCAAAAGTAACAGCAATTTGCTCTAGCAAGAAGGCTGAGCACATCAACAGAGGAATTATCACATGTCTCAGAAGACCGTTGTTACCTTCATGATTCTGCTGCTCTAGGTTGCTTAGTCACCTTAGACAAATCACTCCACTTGCCCTTGATGTCATTATTACATCCACAAAAAGAAATAGCCTGTCAAGTACATGATCTAAAAATAGGGCAAAGATGGCATAAGAATTACTTGATGTAAAGGTAGTCAGGAAAGGGATAACCATAGGTAGCCTAGTCTTCTTTTAAATTGAAAAAACATGACTACAAATATTTAAGAATAGAATAAAGCTGAACGTAACTTCTTATAGATTACACACTAAGTCTCACTGGGAGAAAAGGAACACCTAAACAGCTAATCATCCTAACATGAAGCCAATTGACATAAATACAAAAATTGAGGACAGTTAATGCATAAAAACATTAACAGTCATCCACAATTTTCAAGGACATTATTGCAGCAATTACTAGAGCAAACAACAATCACTGAAATTTTATATTCTATAAAAAATTATTTGACAGTATCATAAATACTGTGAAGTTCCTAATTGGACCTGATTTAAAATCAGACAAAAGATTAAACTGAGGAGAAAAAACCCACAATAACAACAACAACAACAAAATTAAAAAAAAAAAGAATAAAAAGAAAAAAACAAAATATGGAATTGAAAACAAAAGGAAAAAAGACAAATGCCTACTGTTATGCTTCCACACTGGGCAGCAATGCTTATATACCTATTGCACACACAATGTCAATCTGTAAAAAACTTTTCTTCCTTCCTCACCAAGTAAGAACAGACAAAAATATCTACAGTTTTTTTTTTTACATAAATGTCCTATACCTTTCTTCATCAAATGATCAAAAGAAGTTACTGCTCTGCTTAACTCTCTGCTTAAATCTTTGAACCAACAGATTTATAATTTTCCTCATGACTTGGAATATTTTTGTGTTGTCCATTATGGTTCCTGTAAGACACCAAGACAGGAAGAGGGGAAATAAAAGTAGTCTTTGTTGTCCTTTAAATTGTTGATATACTTGCCAAAGACATACATCAATAAATGACAAATACTTACCAGATAAGAGAAGACACGATGAGATCAAAAACTATCATCAGCAGCTGGATTTTTTCTAATGTTACTTTGATATAGAGAGAAAACTGATGGTTGCAATGGACATTTTACAAAGTTTCAGATTTCCTGAACAGAGGAAGCTCAAATCCCCCTGGGAGCATCTGTTCGTGAATGTCTGTGGAAGGACAGAACACACATTTAAGGATATTTTTTGAGGCTTCATTTACAGTACTCAGGAAGGAAGCTCACAAAGATGGTCCTTTATTAAAAAACTTATTCTAAAAAGCTCAAAAAGAAATTAGATTATTTTGAAAAAAAATGCCTTTCACTACTCCAGCATATAATTAAGCTCACACAAAGGAAGATTCCTCCTCATTTTAGATTTATGCCATTTCATCAAAGGTGACAAAGCAGGGAACAGGTACCATGTAATCTGAAAGAGGAAATGTGTATTTCAGGACATAATAGCCTGAGTGTTTTCCTTGGCTGGTCCAACCTCGTGACTGACATTACTTAACAGTGAATTTAATTTACAAAGGGCAGAAACTTTCTGCTGCCCGGAAAAGACTGAATAAGAATCAAAATTGAATGGAAAACAAGAGGTTTGGTTCCTTTTTTTCTTTTTTTTTTTTTTTTAAATGAAGAAGGTCCAAACAACTTTAATGATGTCCTTTTGTTTTACAGCCTTTAATCTTCATTTTCAGCTCCTGGCTGTTTGAAGTACTAGTTTTCTAGTTTTCTGTTTACTTTTGTTTTCACCATTCTGCTGAGCTTCTGTAGGTTTCCAATACTTCTGTCAGGGATTACACTTAAACCCTATTTGCCAGTTTGTTATGCCATTGAAGGCTTTATTGTAAAAAAAGAGGAATGTGTATGAAAAAGTACTGACTTATTTTTAAAAGAAGCTATTGAAATTACTAGATAGAGAATAAAATGAAATCCTCTATTTCTTTCTGGAAGGAATGTGCTCTCATGTATGCAGAACTTTACAAACAGCTACTTTTTTCTAGCAATAATTTAACTCTTTTTTTCCTATCTTAATCTTACTCTTTAACTTCTAATTACTTACTAGCTTATCAGGAGTGATTTCTTCAGGGAACGTATAAAATTATAATCAATTTTAACAATCCCTTGTAAAGAGATTTTAAGAATAAAATTTTATTCGTATTCCCCATTAATGTCTTGATAAAAAGAACTAATAAAATAAGAAAGCTATGAATTTTTTAGATGCTATTCTGTGACACAGCAGTTGCAAAGTCATTACATAAAAGAGAGCAACTGAGATATTGTTACAAAGGTTATTTTATGTAATTCTTGCTCTTCTGTGCCTCTAATGATCTCAGGACCTCTCATGTATGACATATGGAGGAAACTTAATCTAGGTTGGTGAAACAGGAAAAGAAGTGTCTGCTGTTCTTCAAAATTAAACCAGTCATGTCTTTACTCCAAGGAGGCAGGTGTGTAAGCACCTGAGTGCATGCCAGTGCATCTAAAAGGTCAGCATTTCTAAGGAAATAAGTGCATTTACAGAAGTTTAAGCTTGGCTTGTGAGTGAAAAAACCCACTTATTCCATACATACATTTTTCAGGGGAAAATGAACGCCCACCATGTAGATTGTCAATAGTAAGTGTACCAAAACTCCTAATTAAGGGAAATTACTGAAAAAAACCTTTATGGTTAGAAGAGGTCAGCTCCCTTGCTAAGTAAGTCCTAGAAACTGAAAACCTTCAAGAAATAAAGAATAAAAGATGCTTCCCTGAAAAAATCAGATGATTTTCATGAGAGCTGTTCATCACTATAGATTGTGAGGAATAGGTGGCAAACGTCATTATTCTCTAAGAGAAAATCCCCTTTTGGGTCCTGTATATCTGCTGAGAGATGAATTAGGACAGCTGCCAGAGTTTTGAATCACAAAAGAAATGTATCCCAGTAGGAGAAATTTTATATATCTACCTCCCATTGATTCCAATATCATGAAACACAAGTTTCCTTATTCCGTAAATATTTTCACTGTTGTGCACACCATCACAGCACTATTAAATTATTTTGATTTAAACTAATCACTAGCTGGCTCTCCTTTATGCCAACATTTAATGGAGTGTAAGTACAGGCAGGATTTAATGGCATAATAAGTAACCACAGTTAGGCGAGTAGTCCTCCCCACGACTAACCTGCAGTGCACAGCATACACAGTGTGTCATCTGCATTTATTTTGAGGGTAAATTTGCTGATCCCTATTAGTACTGTACACACTGAAAATAAACTTCAAAAAATTGCCTTTTTCTTTTTATTTTTTTTTTTTGGTCTATGTCAGCTTCTTCAGCAGCAGTCTGCCTTAATCTGCTCTTTGGTATCACATCTTAGGAGGTTTTCCTCCTGACGTGCTACCATCCAGCTAAAATCTGCTAGAGGGCACTAGTGATCATTTAGGGTAATAACAAAAATCCATATATAATCACTGAGAATATAGTGAATAATAAAAATAGAATTATTTAAAAATATAGAACTTCTTTTCCCTACTGCATCCAATGCATTTTCTATTCCATAGTTAAAACATTTATGTTGCTATGTGTCAACTGAATCTTTTGGGCTTGACTACCTGATTGTCTCTTGGCTCTCAGGCATCTGCAATCTTACCACATTGTTTTTCTCCTTTTAGTGCAAACAGAATAACCACATACATGTCTCAATGATAGAACACTATAAAACGACCACATGTGATGAGAGAAAGCATATTGAATTTCATGGAAATGACTGAACAACACTGCTCTTTAATTGAATCTAGTAGTTATTTTTCATCACTCACAGAAGCTCTAAAATCAATAAATATTTTTATGAAATGTACAAATACATCAAATGAATATATGTATGCAATATAACAGCTATGATAACACTAATAAGTCTCTTGCAATGGGCTGTGCAGCAAACTCCCTTTGGAAATTATCAGATGCATCATAGGACCTGATAGAAAAGCCACACAAGAATGGTATATTTTACTAATTTAGGGTGGTTTTTTTAGTTTTTCTTTGTAGATAACATGTCAGACTTCAACTGTCAAAAACTTTCAGTACCAAAAATATGCAAAGATAACATGGGAAGAAATCTACTTTGCAATATCCTTTAACCTTCAAATAAACAAAGAAAGTCATAAAATGCCTCATATTTTGTTGGCTTTTGCCTGATCAGATGGAACAGCCCAAAACAGAATAGGGAAAAGACTAAAGACATGGGAATTAAGAATTTCCACTTCGGGATTTGCAGCTCAGTCACCTCAGTTCTGAAAACATATCTATGTCCTCACGTAAGGAAGTCAAATGGGCATATATCCCTAATTAATTCTGTGTTGATGGAATTTATTCAGTATGAAGCCATAAATACCTGTTTATGCACAAACACTGTAAAAATGAGATGTAAGCTCTTCCCATTCAATGTAATTTCATATTTTCATAATGTAATGCAGATGGCAACTTTGCCAGCTCCATACAGAACCAGAACCTGTCTACTGACATCAGAAGAGTCTTAGAGAAGAGCAAAAATAAAATCAATTTAAAAATATGGCAAACCTTCAGGAAATGTTGCTAATTTATTAACACAATTGTAGTTTATTTTTCTTCCTATCTTGCCTTAGGATAAGTCCTTACTATAAAAACACTGCAAGATATTTTATAAAAGAATCTAAAGATACATTTAACACTGTAGTGTTGCCTTTTAATTTATCTTTCTTTTAAGTTTTCTGGGAAAACTTCACTTACCAAAGAGAAGAATACACTGTCTGCTATGCCAATTTTAGGGAAAATAAGTTTTCAAAGCAATTGTGTTGCATATTTTTAATCTAAGATTGTGAAACAGCACACCGTTGCAAGATTTCATTTCAAGACATCATAAACCATCATCGGTGTTTAGTTCAAGTCACAGTATGTGTAAAAGGTAGGAATTCTTATAGAGAGTAATCCTAGCTGAATCACATAGGTGTGAAATGATATGTGATGAGCACAATTAAATAATGATGATGTTATAGACGTATCAGCTCTCCTATGCCTTTACATCACTGTGTACATATATGGAACTTTTTCTCAGCTAAGCAAAATTGATGTGTTTATACATTTCCTGGTGGAAAGCATCCACTTGCATGCAAAATCCTCAAATCATCACAACCTCCAAAAATCTTGCCAAGCTCAGGAATATTTTGACAAGAAATTTGAAGATGTACCTACACCCAGTAAAAGTTTATGTCATTCGTATCTGATTTCTTTTATACTTAAAAAAATGTAATTTTTTTCTTTATTCTGAAATTAATTTAATTAAATTTAAAATTCTGGGAAGAGTTGATTATACTGAATTAAAAACATATGCAACGTTTTCGTCAACGAAACAGAAGACAGCAAGTAGAATGGAATATTGATTTTCACATAGTGCACTTCTTTTATGAAATAACTTTTATTGTGAATAATATCTTTTTATACCCATGAAGTAGGGAAGAAGAGCTCCATAAAGGAAGGGGAGCTAAGGATGACAGAAAGGCTTCCCCAACAAGGGACACAATGCTACTGTAGCAGAACAAACAGAGCAAGTCTGGTCTGGTGATGAAGACCAAGGCTGGCCACAGTCCAGCCAGCCAGACAGGTCTGTAGAGAGATTGCTCGTCTCAGGCCAAGCTGGAGAGACAATTCAGCAGGGACAGGTCAGGGCCAGGTAAAGGCAAGACACAGGCAAATCTGCAGCATAGCTGTGGCAGGGACCAGTGGTTTAAATCATCATCCAGGCCAGGGGATGCTCATTTCATCTCTTCTCAAGGCCTCTTTGTTTTCCAGAGATCTGATCCAAGGTTACTTGCCTGCACCACATCAGAGCAAACTTTGAACAGGGTCAGCTAAATCCATGAGAGGGCTGTTAGGAGGTTGCAAAGACTGAGTACAAAGAAAAATATTTCAGGACAGCTAGATCTTGCTGCACTCAAGGCCCTGAGAAAGAGCATGGCCTAGAGAGAAAATCCAAGAAATTTGTTTGAGATTTCACTGAGATATCCTAGCAACAGTCCAAACTGCTGACTGTTAGCAACCGGTTCGGATGAAGGATATTTATTAAAACCAGAGTGTGACTTCAAGTCCGGGACATATTGAATAATAGCACTTGACTTCTGGGAAAAAGAAGCCCTGCAGATTTCCAGCTAAATATTCCCCATGGGCAGTTTCCACAATGTGCTATTGTTGTACTGTATAAGAACTATACTTCTGTCAGCTTCCACCATTTCTGTCTATAGATTATAATGCCTGATAGTACTATACCTCTCACCACACAGTTGCTGTATTTGCTGAACCCCGAAGACTGCCTCAGACATCTCCAGACATGATGCTTTAGTGGAAATGTTGGCTACCAGTAAAAGTCTGTATACAGAGGAAGGTACACACGGACAACTATAGCTCTCATGAGAAACAAGAGGAAAACTTCCTAATCGAGTTGTCTGAGAAGTAGGCTTTTGTTGTTACAGTTTTGAATAAATAAGAGGCATTTTTCATTAAACAGATCTTTTTAAACAAGTCTTCATTTCCCTCATAAAACTTCTTTCTTCTTCCTCAGTTACACAATCATAACATACAAATGCTTCACCTAACCAAAAGATCACTTTGCATCAGAAGACATTTTATAAGCTGATTTATCAAGTGATTCTTAAAATAAATGACAACTCGATTGCTGCCCATTATTATAGCCGAAATTTTTACCTCTGTTCAAAATATAACAGAACAAGGGTTAGCATCAGTATACATGGGGCGAGGCAAATCTATGGCTATTCTTGTGCCTGGGAAGAACATCACAGTAGATTGGCTTAATGTGGAGACATGGAACCTCCACAGTCAACTGGTAAATATTTGAGGGACCTTTGCTGTCGAGCTTTGCTGTTGCAACAGTACTGCCTTGTTGTGAAAATTTTTCAGAATAGAACGAAGAGAATCACAGAATCATAGAATCAAATCATAGAATCATTAGTGTTTGAAGGGTCCTTAAAGATCACAGAAACATAGAATGATTTAAGTTGGAAAACACCTCTAAGATCATTGAGTTCAACCATTAAAGTAACACTGCCAAGTCCACCATTAAATGATGTCCTGCCTAGTTGCTTCCCTCTTCCTGCTATGGGCAGGGACACCTTCCACTAGACCAGGTTGATCAGGGCCCCATCCAGCCTAGTCTTGGACACCTCCCAAGATGACGAGTCCACAGATTCTCTGAGCATCATGTTCCAGTGTTCACAGGAAAGAATTTCTTCCTTACATCTAATGTAAAACTAGATTCTTTCAGTTTACAGCCATTCCCCCAGGTCTAATCTCTGTATGTCCTTGTAAAGAGTCCCTCTGACTTTCTTGTAGGCCCCCTTTAGGTACTGGAAGGTACACTGGGGTGTCCCCAGAGCCTTCTTTTCTCCAGGCTGAATAAATCAAGCAGCTGTTTGTAAAGCATAGAAGACTGCGAAAAATATCAGAGCTGTGTTGCATCCTCCAGTGTGACTTATTTGGGTATATAAATGCAACCAGGCCTAGATAATATGTTGGGTGAAAACAAGGCCCTCAATTGTTAACTATTTCCATCTCTTTACTTTACAGAATTATATTCTAACTGAGTTTGCCCTAGATTTAACTATGATTAAGTCTTTGATACAGGGGATAATTTCTGAGCATTTTAAATTCCTTGTGACACTGTTTCCATCTTCTCTTTTTAGTTGTTTTAATTTTGTGTTGAAAATTTTCAGAATTTAGACAATAAGGAGGAATGAAGCAAGCTGTCACCTTGTTCAACAAGACTGACAAGATCCAACAAGATAATTACTGAGTAGTGTAGGCAACATACAGCTTAATTTCTGATTTCTATAAATCTGTCTGACATCAATATTAATCGCTTAGCTGTTGTTAAAACTCAGGGTTAATACAAGAGGAAGAGGAATGCTACATTGGTAGTGCACACGCATTATTAGGTAAGCTGCATTCAGTTTCAAGATAACTCAGCTATCCTTTGAAAGAGGAGATAAACACTGAAGAAATTAAAATATTAGAATTATGTGCCTTTTTTTTTTTCACATGAGGTCAGAGTCATGACTAACATCATCTATGGCTATTATTAACCAACCGTTCCCTAAAACGTTGTTTTAATTTATTTTGCTGAACTTGGACCACTCAAGTTGACAAATCCATGCAGAATGACTCTGCCTCAGGCTGAAATGTCTTTGAAAATGCCACTTAAAACAATTCAGAGGTTTCTGAGAACAAGATCAGAGAAGAAAAATCTTTGTTTTGCTCTTACTGAAAACATCAATACAATTATTTGTGAAAATATTGTACCATCTCTCTGTTTCAGAGCATGAACTGGAACTCCAGCCCTCTTCTATTGAAAATAAACAAAAATTTGAATCAATTGTGCATCTCTGAAAACCATGGATTTTCTTAGATTTTAAAATAAATGGGTAGTCTTTGACTGTTGAATCCCCAAACACAGATTTTACACCTCTTTTAAAGTCCATTCCGGGTCATAAGATACCAACAGGTACAAATATAAAATTCTTATTATTATTTTCAAATGGCTATTATGGCTTCAGAAACAGAAAATATGAGCACTACATGTAGGTAAAGAGTTGCACTAAGTCACAAAGAAATATGACTTAAATTAAGAGTTGCAAGTTAAGGTTCCACATGAAAGAGTAACTATGGAGTTAACTGTCTTAAGGATCTGTGATTATTGATATTTTTGCGTCTTTAATGTCCTTGTTCATTTGTCTGTACTCAATGTAATACAGTAAAATATCAGCAGCATGCTATACATACCCACACTCACATATATATTAACTTTCTTATTATTAGTTGCAAAATACAGAACAATATCTTGCATCTTTATGGGAGCAAGAAAAGCAACAGCTGTCTTATCTGTACAAACAAAAAAATGAGATGAAAAGATGTAATAGGTAAAAAGAAAGAAAAGCTAATTTGATTCTCTAGCCTTTTCAATGTTTCTCTTGGAAATTAAAAGCAGTTTTGATTTTTTGCACTAAAATATCAGTCGCAAAATTTTGACCACAGTTCCATTGTTCTTCCAGCTAATAATGCTGCAAGAGACCATAGCAATTAACTGAATTTTAGTCTCTTACTTAAAAAGACACATTCCAATAGCCTGACAATTATGGTTACCAATTGAAAAAGTAGCTGATTCCCTTTGATTTTTAGTTTCACCAAACTTTTATTTATATTTAAAAGTGCTTGTCTTTTCTACTCATTTGCTATTTTAATCCTCTACTTTTCTCTCTTTTCACTGTAGCCAAACTTTCAGACAGAGGTAATTTTATAAAACAATGTGGTTTAATTTTTTTCTCTGTATGACCCAGCCAGCATGAGTTTATGCAAGGCACGTCCTGCCAACCAACCTGATCCCAGTCTATGACAAGGTGATCCACTAAGCGAATAAGGTAAAGTCTGTGTATGCTGTCTACCTTACTCTTCAGTAAAGCATTTCAAACTGTTTTCCACAGCATTCCTGGAGAAACTGGCTGCTCATGGCTTGGACAGGAGCACTCTTAGCTAGTAAAAAACTGGCTGGATGGCTGGGGCCAGAGAGTGATGGTGAATGGTGCTACATTCAGTTGGCTGCTGGTCACTCGTGGTGTTTTGCAGGGCTCACTGCTGGGACCAGATTTGCTTAGTATCTTTATCAATTATTTGGATGAGGAGATCAAGGGCACCCTCAATCATTTTACAGATGACACCAAGCTGGGCAGGACTGTTTACCTGCACAAAAACTCTGTATAAGGATCTGAACAGGCTGGATCAATGGACTGAGTCCAGTGGTATGAGGCTCAATATGACAAAGTGTCAGGTCCTTCACTTGGGTCACAACTACCCCAGGAAGCTCTACAGGCTGAGGGAAGAATGGCTGGAGAGCTCTCCAGTGGAAAAAGACCTGGGGGTGCTGGTTGACTACCAGCTGAACATGAGCCAGCAGTGTGCCCAAGGTGACCAAGAAGACCAATGGCATCCTGGCTTGTATCAGAAATAGCGTGGCCACCAGGACCAGGGAAGTGATCGTCCCTGTGTAGTCAGCACTGGTGAGGCTGCACTTTGACTCCTGTGTCCAGTTCTGGGCCCCTTCACTACAAGAAATTGAGGTGCCGGAGCATGTCCAGAGAAGAGCAACAAAGATGATGAAGGGCCTGGAGCACAAGCCATGAGGACTCCTGTGAGAACTGGAGTTGTTTAGTCTGGGAAAAGAGAGGGAAGACCTTATTGCCCTCTACAACTACCTGAAAGGAGGTTTTAGCCAGGTGAGTGTAGACATCTTCTCCCAAGTAACAAGTGATAAGATGAGACGAAATGGCCTCAAGTTGCACCAGGGGAGGTTTACATTGGGTATTAGGGAAAATTTCTTCATGGGAACAGTTGTCAAGCACTGGAAGAGACTGCCCAGGGAAGTGGTGCAGTCACCATCCCTGGAGGTATTTAGAAGACATGTAGATACAGCACTTAGGGACATGGTGAAGTAGTGGACTTGGCAGTTCTGGGTTAAGTTGGACTCAATATTATTAAAGGTCTTTTTCCAAGCTAAATATTTCTATGATTCTGTAATTCTGTGACATCTCCAAAGACTTCAGTATTTTGTTAACTTGCTACATGTGAAATTTTTCCTCTTCTTTTTCACTTATGATTGTTCTATAATCAATTAATCATTTTGCTGTTTTAATCTCACTCTATTGTTATTCTACTAGATATAATAATTCTTCTTTAAAATCTCTTCTTGGTGTTTGGTTTTCTGACAGAGCCACAATAGAAACAATACCTGAGGGATATTTGAAATTCTATTAATAATTGCAATATTACACAGTCCATTTGCCAGAAAAAATAGTGATTAATGCCATTTAATTTCCTTCATATTTTCTAGTATTTTCTTTCTTTTACATTTTTTTTGGAACATAAATCTTGAATATCTTCACAGAATGCACAATTCATAGGACATACAATTTTTGTCACAGCAGGGACTGCCTATTTAGGATTATGAACATATGTCTGAATAGTGAGATATTCAGTGGAAAAACTTATTTTGTGTGGTCTAGTTTTCCATATGTCTTGCCCAAAGCATTTCAGAGTTTTGACATTAAATGTGGCTTCTGATAAAATGATCATCCTTGAACTTTCACCAGAAGGCTTTACAATAATGAGAAGCTAAGGGGGTAATTATACAGTGCTTTTAAATGGATCTTCATTTCCATTGTCCAGTAATGTGAAAGAATACGAGGGCTGCGAGCTAAATGATGTGGCAATCTGAACATAATGTATATTAGGAAGCACAGAAGCATCTGTACTTTCACATTCATCTTTAGGCGCCCCTCACAACAGCAAAATAGTTCTTGTCATGCATGAGATGTAACTTGGCCCTCATAAGACCATGTAATGGCTGCACTACCTTTTGTGTTATATTCACACAAATGCAAGGTTATGGTAAAAATCACTGTGGGCAAAATTGTATGGCCCTATATTTTGCTGAAAAAAGTCCTATCTGCCATCTATGCCATCAATATGCCATCTATGCAAACAATATTCATGATATGGATTCATATATGTCAACAGAAAAGAAGTTTTATTACATTTATTTATGTTATTGTTGATAACAATGATGAGAAGATAAAAAAAACCTTTTTGTCCTCTAATGCTTTGTCTGTGTTAGTGTTAGACTTCAATATAACTGCAGTATAGGATATGCTAGGCAGCATAGATAATGCCTAGGGGAGCTTCTCATAGTTTCATGCATAGACACATTAATTTTAAGAATTAAAGCATTGGTTTCAAGCTTATGTGTTAAGTAGTATGTGCCTTGATCCACAGTTTTGCGACAATGCATCTGGAACATATGAGATTCAGACTACTGGTGAGAAAGTCAGACAGCTCTTTCAAGTGAATGTAATTTAGTGGTAACTTTACTTACCATAAAAATACATGAGGACAGAAGTTGACAGAAGAAAGAAGAATAGACAGCCACTATTTTTGTTATCTGTACTACCTGGGAGGAGCCACTGAAGCAAAGGCAATAGGATGACAGTCTCTTTCGGAGTTTCACCAAAATGACACTTTACAGAACTATATATCTGTCACTCAATCCATTCTTTATATAAATTCATTATTTAAATTCCATTGTGAAATTTAAACAGTATTTATTTACTATATATAAATTAAATTTTTATTGTAGTTACATCGGGCATAACAAATAAGATCAAATGTAGGGATCTACAGTGTAAAACTTCCAGGGCACAATTCATCTGAGGAGCTTTAGATATGAAGTTTCAGAAAGATCCAGACAACTCAAAGTTCCTTTATCACTTCACTGACCCTAGAATAAGTCTCGAGTATTTGACCTTGAGGTCAAATTTACAGACAAGCACTGGGATTTATCTGGTTTATTCTGGGTTTCTGAAATGAATATTGAAACATCTCAAATTGCCCTCTTAGGTATTTCTTAGTCTATGGAGATGTTGTCATTGTACTCAACTGAATCTACTGTGCAATCTTTTGAAAGTAAATGCCTATATTTAATTAAATTTAGCCTTAAACTAAAATGTAGACATCTAAAACTAGATGAAGTAAATCCCATCAGGGGCTCACATCCTTTTCTAACCATATAGGACATTACATCAGGATATGGAGTAATCAGTCTCCTTATATCTGAAAGATGTGTAGGAAATATTTCCTCATTTCAATGATTAGCAGTTTTCTTCTGGAAGAGAAGAGACGTCCAGTTAACATAAAAATCCTGTCAAAACTTTTCAAAATTACACGAGAATTTTATTTGGTTTTTAACTAATTAGCATTTAATAGTTTGAATTCACTAAAATCCTTTTCTGAGAAAAGTTTTCATGTGCTGCAAAGGAGTGAAAGACTGGATAATATATTCTTTTTCCCCTGGTTAAAACAAAAATATTTCCTCAGAACTGTAGTGAAAAGAAGGTGAGATCATTTGACAAATACTTTTCTACTCAATTATATTGATGAAAAGTTTTATAAACTAGTTTATCAACTTTTACCAATAGAAGCAAATGTCATTTAAAGGAAGCTAGACCATAGCATCAGCTAAGACTTTTTAAATGCACTTTATTCCAGTGAGGTCCATTACCAAGTTGAAAGCAATGGGAGATTACTTATGAGACAGACTTTTTTTTCCCTTACATTGTGACCTACATTCAATTTTTTTTCACTTTGAACTGGCTGATAATTTTAATCAGAGAATATTATATATGCAAAGTCTGGTGGGGATGTTTTCTGTTGGAACATATCTTTTTCATTGAATGTTCATGGAAAATAAGAGATTCATTATTAACAGACCTACTGTAATTTGTATTCTGAATGACAACTTCATTTTTGTTTTTTAACCAAAGAAATATATAGCGTTTAACTCCGGCTCTCTTATCATACACAAATGCTGAAATCATCTATCTGCTTGCTTGTGCTGTTATTTTATATTTCCCATTGAAAATTCATTCCTCATTTTTGGTTAGATCAGTGAAAGTGATCTTATCAGATGGTCAAGGCATTCACAGTAGACATGTCAAGATCCACTGCAAATTTATTGTAGACAACTAGGATGAACCTACTTACAAGACTGAACTTTATAAGTTTGAATTACTCATCTTCAAACTAAAAAAGTTTTCTGCATCCCTTACAATGTCAGTGACTAGACTGCTCGTTCTAGTGTATAGCTTGTTGGGTTTTTTTTCATTCCAGCAAGTTTTGTAAGGAGGGAAAACCACTTTCCAGCTGATTCTGGTCAAAACTTTAATGTTTTAATTTGGAATGAGAATTACATAAAACCACAAGAGTCTTAACTCAAGCATGTAAGACCCCTTGACTATATTCTTTCAACTTATGCAAATACCTGGAAAATTAAGTACTCTTAAAATTTTACTGCTTTTTGTTTCAGTTTCTAAGCCTCACAGTCTTATCACTTGCAAATACAATGAGGATGCTCCCAAGAGAAAGATCAGAAATTTATTGTAGGAATTCAAAACCCTTACAGCAAAGATGATTTTTGCATTGCAATTAACTCATGGAAAATTGCATGGGTTTGCACGTTTTGAACAGAAATGTTAATGTCTTACAGATAAAGAAAATCCCAATTACCCAAAGTAACTCTGGAACATGTCCATTTCCACTTCAGTCCATTTATATATTTCAATGGAAAAGTTAACAAACAGCTACTCTACGGAGAGAACACGTCTGTTCTCATAGAAATACAATAAAGAAACCACTAGCAATAACAAGAAATATGTTGACTGAAACTTTCACTATTTTCAGGCTTGGAAATGCAACATCTCACTGCTTACATGCAACAGTGGCCCAGGCCAGTCTTGTGAATAGAAATGCAAAATCACATTTTTCTGAGACAAAATTTTCCTGGAGGATGGAAAGTAGGAAACTAATATACATTACTGGCCTTTGATAACCAGCCTGAAGAATGCATGAGTGATGCCTGTGACCAGAGTGTACAGTTTGAGAAATGCAACTTTTCTTCACAGGTAGAAAGCATACAAGCTTAGCTGCTTTTTTAATTTGTCATATTACCATCACTGTGCCTTTATATTCCCTATACACAGTTTGTTGGTCATAATCCTGTGGAAACAATTAAGGTGCAATGTGTGTTTGTGTTCTCTCATGAATTTAAGAGCAGCAGTGTGTCTTGTCTTTATGCAGCTTGTATAAGGTACAGGGAAAACTCATTATGTCTTCTCTTTTCTCCCTCTTCCAAAAGTCTAATTGCCATGAAACAAAGAAATAGAACTTATCTTTAAACACACAACACTTAAATATTTTGCCAGTATAATTATGCTGGCATTATAGTCAACTATATTGATCGCAATGGTTTGGCAAGCACAAGAAATTATACTGGCCAAAGCGTAAAATGATGTGACAATTACATCTGTTTCATGTTTTCCCAGGAAAAGAGGCTGGTAAAGATGCAGGCCCTTTCTTATGCTGATAATACCAGAAAAAGCTTCTAGGTTAGCTTTACATAAGGCACAGTGAGGAAAGAGTTTCTTTTCAAAGGAGAAAGGCAATGTTTCAAAGCAGGTACTATTCCTTTCAAAGAGTTAGATTTTAGGGTCAATAATGAGATACAGTCTGCATCTTCATGAGGCAGCTGTAGAACAGGTAAGATATTTGCTTAGAAAGACACTCATGTACTGCTGAGAAAGTACAAGTATTCAGCCATGGAAGGAAGGAAACAAGAAAGAGAGGGAAGGAGGATTGGAGAAAGAGAGAGGATTTATCACAAATAAAATTTTTATTTGTAGTAAGACACATTTTTTCATATATTTCAGAGAACCAAAGGTACTGCAAACTATTTTTGAGAAAAAAGGGTTCTCTCCTCCTTTTATTTTTCAAGAAAAGACATTTTTAGTGTCTTACTATTCATCTTAACCTTTAGAGCTGCTTACACTCCCTTAGTGACCCCATTTAACCAGCTTTCTGACTCGTGTGTCCTCCTGGTACCAGTGCAAAAAGCAGTTGATGGGTTCATTTGCATAGTAATAAATGCTGTCCCAGCCTGCTGGGAGAAAAGAAACTGATTGAAAGAGATTACCTCCCAACAGTGTTTGTTAGCTCTGACTGGCATATCAATATGAGACACACTTTTATTTTCAACCCTGTCCACCCCCAATTCCAGACAGAAAGACATTTTAAAGTCACTGAAAATTGCTAATATAAATTCTTTTGGTAAAGATTGCTATAAGTCTTCATGTGTCTCAGCATTATAACTTTCCCCTCATTTATCTCACCTTTTTTGCTAGAAATCAGTATGTAATGGAGTAGTATATCCTATTATTCCCAAGCTCCTTCCATCTTAAAGGATGTTTTAACTGTCCTTTTAAAAAGAGCAAAGCTAGGGTTTGATTTTGTTAGTTTTCTTTTAATGCACAAAGTTCAGAATCCATCCAAATATTGATCAGTCAACAAATGAAATACATGAGATGGGATGGTTACCCACTTCATTTTAGTATTGCTTGACAGATGACATCGATAAATAAGCCAAACAGGACAAAGGTGCAGGCAGCTACTCAGTCCAAAGTCTGTGTAATATGATGACCGTATTTTTTGAGAAATTTACTTAACACCTTCAGTGATATTGCCTTACAAGGAATAAAACAAATCTTTCAAATAGCCCAGCTTGTTTACTTGCTGGCAACTATCCATTGTATTTTGGAAGTAGGATTAGTGATCTTGGTGACAAATCTGTATTATGTAAATTAGCATCCACACAGCCAGAAAGAAGTCTGCACTTTCAGCTGAAATTTGTTGACAATTTCAGCTTAAAGGCTAAAGCTGAGAAGGCTGCACTTCTGAGACATATTTCTGCAAAATGAGCTCTTTGCTCATTACCAATTTCTGATCCTGGAAACCTATTAACTAAAAGCAGTGGGGGATAAAAAAAATGCCTTGAGTGCCTTGTAAAATGTTAAAGGTGTAGTCATGTGAATCAGAGTTAACATTTAAAACAGCCAGAATACATGTGCAGGAGGAGCTGGAGAATTCCCACTTCACTCATCTTACACTTATGGTACAAATGGTAAGATCCAAATTTCTCACTCAGTTGCCACCTAATTCAAGAGAAACTCCAAGTACTTCAGGTTTTTGCCTTCTATTTTGAAAGCCAGGCTGCCCAGAATGGATGGCACTCTCAAAGGAATTACTGGTTTTCATAAGTCCTCTGAAGGCAAAGCTACTGGTCGCACTCTGGTGCTTTGTTTCCCCCAGGGGTACAGGGCACAGCAAATGCTTACCCCAGACTACAGAAATGTGAGCATGTGTTTCCCAGGAGGTTTCCCTAAGCTCTGTGATAGAGGCTGTGCAGAGCAGAAAGCAGAGCAAGGTATGAGTCATGCACTGGAACTATTCCTTTCTGCTTAGAATAACTGGAGATCTGGTAGGTCTTTCCTTGGAACATTCACCTACTTCACTGTAAGCCCTGGTTCCTGTTCAGGGTAAAGTTTATGTGACTTTTCCAACCACTATTTAGTGGAAAATGCACAGTCCTTGAATCATGCCTGGAAAGCTCCCCAGTAGCTGAAAGGCCAATCCCCAAACACTAATACATGAACTCTTGCTTCTTTTTTGTCCCTTCTCTCTGGTCTAGTGAAGTATATATTTTTGACACATAGTGAAAGAGAGTCAACAAAAAGAGAAGTGATCTCCTTTTATCCACAGTCTAGTGGCCACATGACTGTCCCACAGAACGGTATTTTGAGTAGTTTGAGTCCATTCTGGCAGAAAAGGCATTGAGCTTAACTGTGTCAGTGGGAAAGTGTTCAACCCAGTATCAAAAAAAGCTACATTAAAATAAAAAACAGAGCTCCCTTTTGTAACTGCACTTGGGGAAGGGGATTAGTTAAAAAAAAAAATATTTGCTTTGGTTCAGGTGACAATTAGCAGAACTTGAATTGTTGTTATGGAATGGAAGAAGGTGAATAGATTATCACAATATAGTAATTACACATACACACTCCATATGGGGTTTGCCTGAGATGGACTTAACTTCCCCACAGCATTCCCTCACAGTGCTATGCTGTGTGTTGGTAGCTACTGAGCTGTTGATAACACAGCAGTATTTTGGCCACTGCTGAGCAGTGCTCACACAGCACCAAGGCCATCTCTCCCACATTCTCCTTTCCAGAGGCCATTAGGCTGCAGTTGGGCAAGTTGGGAGGAGACAGAGCCAGAACTGCTGACGCAAACTGGCCAAAGGCATATTCCATACTATATGGCATCTGCTTAGCAGCAAAGCTTAGACAAAGAAGGAGGAGAAGGTGTTCAGTATTTATGAGATTAATCTTCCAGAGCAGCCACTCCAGGTACTGAAGCACTGCTTCCCCAGAAATGGCTGGACATCACCTGCTGATGGGAAGTAGAGAATAAATCTTTTGTTTGCCTTTGCTTCTGTTTGTGACCTTTGCTTTTGCTTTATTAAACTGGTCTTATATTGACTCATGAGAGTTTTTTCCAACTTATTTTCTCCCCTCCTTCCCAGCTGAAGAGCATGGTGGGCAGCTGGAATCCAGCCAAGATCAACCCACCACACCTCTCCCCCCAAAATAAATCAACAAATAAAATATATAGCAAAAAGAGAGAGGAAGTGTGTGAGAAATCGAATTTAACTTCTACTCCTTTTCTTTAGAGTAAAAAAATCTCAGGAAAAAAAAAAGAATCATTACTTAGACTGTAGGAAAACATGAGTTAAGGAAACATTTTATTCAGTAGAAGACTACTTCATCAGTAGGCCAGAAGAAATCAAGTACATGTTGACTCAGCTGCTACTGAAGCCTGGAAGCTTTCTGAATATTTCTTAAAATCACACAAATCTCATCTGAGGAACTACAGATTTGAAAGTAAGAGCTAAATCCTCTAAAGAATACTTCCCCAGAGGCATTTATTTCTAATGGAAATTATTCCTTCAGATATTTGAGTTGGTTTACTCCAGAGAAGCTTGGTTTTTTGCACAAACAAAATGCTGCAGGATAAAAATGTTGGTCACCAGGGATGGTAGTTAATCTTATTCCACAGCCTTTCCTCTTTTTTTCATGACATTCATTTCCATGATGCTGTGGTCTGATAAACTGGATTCCATTTTTTTAAAAGTAGCAAAACTTTCAAGAAAACAGCTACACAGGGACAGAAATTGTTCAGAGACAGGAGAAATAAAATCTCCTTGCAAAAATAATTTAAATTGGCCTGCATACAGCTGTATGTGAGTGACTCTGTTTAGAAAGAACAGGTTTGCCTCTAGAGGAAAATAAGTCTCAGGTTTGCTACTTCTCATTCAGGTTCTCTGTTACGCATCTGTAGCTCTTCTATATTCTGGTATATGATTTATGTATAGCCACGAATAATTTTCCTTAAGTAGTTTAAAACATAACCATTGAATCATACTTGCCAAAAAGAGTGTTATAGTACAATGAGGAAGACTGGAATACATTTTCTGAAAAATCAGTTAAGTCACGTTGTTTATTGTTATTTCAGTATTTCAGTGATTTTCTGAACCTATATAGAATTGTAATAGGAAGGCTAAAATTGGTGTGAATGAAGAATGAATGGGGATGTCTGAATGCAGAGGCATCAGGCAGAACAGGATAGGCCTCAGGGTTCATTAGCAGAAACAGGGCTCTCTGAATGGTCTCTGTTAATGGCTTACCAGTTCAGCCATCCATCATCAGGATAGATGCACTGGTAACCTGCATGTAGTCCCCAAACTAGGAGAAACCTAGGAGACATGAGGAGGACTTGACAGTTCATGTCCCTTTTCCACCATGCCATCGCAATGGATCCTGGAGTTCACACCTGGACAAGCATCGAGGTATCTGACAGGCTCCTCGGATTGTGCACATCCTGATGCTTTTCAGTATGAGACTGTGAGAGCGTGAGGGTAACTGAGGCAAAGCTGGTTTGTTTCAGGTTTTATTTTAAACGAAATCACCTTACTCTTCTATAATATCTGGCAGCGATATTTCCTACATAGCTGATACATGGTGACAATAGTATTTGCTACAAACCCGGTGGCACATAATTGTGCTAAAGTGTTGTAGATCACAAATACAGGGAGATTTCACAAAACTTTTGGCTAGACAGAACAGTTGTCATCAGTATCTCAACTGTACAGGAGCAAATCCAGCTCTGCAGAAAGGTATGCAGACTTCTTTCACTAAAGAGACAAAAGTATACCTCCCTGATAAATCAAAAACTAAAGGACTGTGAAATATTTAACAAAATACATTGGAAAAATGGAAAGATCAAAGTAAAAGAATTATAATAAGAGATGAAGTATAGATAATTTTCCTGTTCAACATTCACACACTTTCAACCAGTATTCTGAACAATTTTGTAGTATAATTTAAAGAGTTAAAAAGAAAAAAAGATCTTACAAATAAGAATTTCAGGAGGGAGAGAGAATGTCTCATGACAGAGAGAATGACACCTGTTAGGGAACCGATGTCAGAGAGAAGTAGATCTTATTCTTCTAGTTTCAAATCCTAACTCAGCCCACAAAGACTGTTCCTAAACAGAAGAGAATCCTTAGAAACATGAGGATTTCTTTCCCCAGGCTCCTCACCTACTTTCCCTTAAGACATTTGTACCAAAGATATGATAAGTGTTATTTCTTTGGGGAAATGATGGCTACAGTGTTTGGAGTTTTCCAAATCTAGCTGGCCAAATAAATAGTACGTTATTGAGAAATGCTGATAATCTTTAATGAAAATGCTTCTTTGCCGTCTTTGAAGCGTTTTTATGAGTAAATACTTTTTACTTTTCTTGGAATGCTACTTGTAACCTGATAGCAAAATGAACAGTAGAAAGAAAAGTTTCTGCAGTCATTGAAAAGGCCTAAAGATGGTTATACTTCCGATCACCTGATGCCAAAAAGAGATGTTTATAGCAGAGTAAAGAATGTAAAATAACTAGTTTTCATTACATCTTTCTTAGCTGAAAGACAAGCTTATTCAACCAAGGACATAAAATTTAAAAGTGTAAAGAAAATATACCAATTTCTATTTTGTTCAGATTACCAAAACTTCAGAATGCTTTTTAGTAATGGAGACTCAGGTCTGCAATAACTCTGCAAGACTGGCTGCTAGAATTAAATCTTGCATGCTGTGGGATTCTTAAATCAAAACCATGAGATAGATATAGATAAATATATATGTAAAATACAGAAGGGACAAAAGAGATCACAGTGAGACAGAAACCACAGATATTATATTTGTCATGCGGGAGTGGAGAAAAGATATTAATTTTGTATGATCTGGATGTTTGAAAAAGTTTTAGTTTTAATTTAATTATTTTAAAGTGAAGTCTTCTGTATCAGCTAATCCATTATTGGTTTCCCCCTCATTGTCCAACATATTTCCTTCTTAATGACAAAATACAGTCCTCCAGTGAAGGAGTTGAATCATTGGGGAAACCTATTCTTTCAATAATAGTTTGGTGTCTAAGAAAGGAGAACAATATTTGCATTTAGCTAATTGACCAGCTATATATATAAGAGATTGGTTTAATAAACACTTACTGAGTTTCCACAAACTTACACAAAAGAACATATAACTTCAGGAATCTCCTTCCTTGTTCTTAGATAAGGTAACATAGAATCATAGAGTCATTAAGGTTGGAAAAGGCCTTCGAGATCATTAAGTCCAACATGGAGTCCTTTTCACAAATATTACTAGCCTAGAGTGGAACATATTTATACTTCTTTACCTGGTGAAAGTTTGAGATGTGAGGAGGTTTTTTTTATTATTTTAAGATTTAAAATATTTGGTGTGAAGCACCCTTTCCTTCTTTTTTCTCTTTCTCTCTTTCTTTTTTCTTTCTTTCTTTTTTCTTTCTTTCTTTCTTTATTTTTTTTTCCTTTCTCTTTTTTGCTTTTCAGTCATGTACCAAAGACAGAGCAGGACAATGTCTTTAATAGTCTCAAATTTAGATAAACTTATCTGGAAACCTTATAACATTAGAAAAAGACTGACTTGACTGACATTTGAAATGAGGATAGTTAAATAGATCCCAATAAGTAGTGGATAAATTTTTAACCTTTTTTTCTTTAACCCCCTTGGCAAAAATCTGATATGCTTCAGTTAAGCAAAAATTCATGAACTTGGATGTCTGCCTTTCCCAGTATGTCCAATGCAAATGAGGTGAGAAGAGGAGCTGAGGGAATTCCCTGGTGTGATATATCTTTTATGAAGGTATTGAATTTTTTCCTTGCATTTCCAAACTGTTTTTCTTAGCTTGAATAACTTCTTCTTGGGGGAAGGAAGAGAGGAGTGGGATACACTGTACACTAATACACTGATCCTTTTAGATGAAGAAAATTCAGTACCACATAGACCATTTTTTTATTATTTGCACTGTAGTAGAGCTCAGAGGTCCAGTCAAAGATCAGAGGTACATTTTGTAATGAAAAAAAAGACAACCAAGATTGTTTCCAAGAGCAAGTGAAGACTTTTCCAGTTATTATTGGCCAAAGTCTACCTCTGTGTTTCCAGAATAATAAAATTCAAAGTTACTTAAGTGCATATTATCTAGATCCAAGAGGTCAATAAGATTCAGGTTACTGGGAAAAGCCCTCTTTTGGCTTTCAACTAAATAGTTTCATAGTATTTAAATTCCCATTGATGCTGCCTTTAACTTTACACCTTTTTCTGATTTTTGCTTCTTGTATTTGTGACAGTAGATAGATATAAAGTGTAATTTGAACAAGCATTTGGGGATGGGCTATTCTCTTACTTGAATTCTTGCAGAAACTCAATATTATTAGAAAGTACCTCAGTGAAAATATTTCAAAATTAAATTATCCTATTGCAGTTTATATCCATTTGTCACTAGAATTGCTCTGTATGCAGTGCCTTAATCCCACTGAAAACTATAGCAGGGTCTTTTCTGACTGAAGCAGAAATACTCTATTTAAAAGGGTATTTCTCAAAGCTGACCATAAATGACTTCATAGTGCATTATAAGAAACTGGATAAGTTCCTCCATGATTGATTATTCTGTGTGTTCTTTGGTGTTACAACATTAGAAGGAAAAACTTCTTGGATGCAAATAGATTAAAACCTAGCACACAAGAGAAAAGTCATCACGGGATTCCTCTAATCGCAGTATGACTTTCCACTAACTCAATTTGCCTCAGTCAAAGTCTAGCTGGGTTGGTTTCTCTTCTCAGTCTTGAACTTGAGACTGACAGCTCCTCCTCTGAGTTAGAGGTGGTTTTTCATAAGAAAATTCAACTCACAGTTTTCTTAATTTGTTGGCAGTTTCTTCTGCACACAATTGTTTTTCAGAATTTATTGCTCCCCAGACCAAGGAAATAAAGAAATTCACATTCATCATCTATATAAGCTCACCTAATATTTATTTAAGGCATTTCTCCATAAAATACATTAAATCAACAGTATTATGCTTCTGAATTGCTGCCTTTTAGACTCAATCTCATAGCTGATTTCCCCTACTGATGAGGAGGGCATGTGTTTCAAATATCAATTTTAAAGACCAAATGAACTTTTAAATGTATACTAAGTGCTGTCCTATTTCTTTGGCAGCTTACATCACTTCTCTATACTGTACATAGGGTATAATTGCTTGGTAGATCATGGCATGTTAAGGGAATATCAATCTGATTGCAAAGCCTTTGAACTATCACTGGTGAACAGATTGGAATGTCTCCACATTTTTGCTTAGAAAGTAAATTAAATTGCAATTATAAATGAACACCATAATATTTTGCAAATCTTTTAGTTATAATGCAGTCGTTTCTGCTACTTGCTGGTTTATTAGCATTTCATAGGGATCATAGAAGGCACATAACTTGAACTATTAGTTTTAGAGATTGCTGCATCACCACTTGATTTCTATAGGAAAGATAGAGCCACTAAAGAGTTCCTGCGCTCATATATTGTAAAGTTAATATAATACAGAACTTCCTAGTTGACTTCCTTAGTACCTGTACCATGAAGTTATCATCCAGGTGCTTCTGGATCTGTTGAGCCAGTTGTGTGGTGTTCCCAGTTAACATCTGACAAGTTCGAGTCCCCCATAAGGGCAAGGGCAGTTGATTTGGAGGTGTTCAATAGTTCCTCAAAGAATAGTTCATCGGCATTGTCATCCTGCCTAGGTGACCTATAATAGACTCCCACAATGACATCAGCATTATTTATTTGTCCCTTAATCCTTCCCCAGAAGCTCTCAACCATGCTTTTGCCAACTGCAAGCTCCTTATATTCCAGACCCTCTATTACATATAATGCCAAAGCAGGTTGTATTGCAGAGGGTAGGCTGTATTCTCTAGGTGGCCCCCCTGCCCCAGAGGGAACCTTTATCCATTTCAGCTGTTGACTGTATTTCTAGTTCCAGGGCTTATAAAAGGTGCCAGTCTTATTTTTTACCTTCACGTTTTCAGGAGGAGGAGGACACTTGCTCCTGGTATGGGCAATGACCAGCCTCCAAGATTTGGTGTTCAACAGACTTTTGACTAACTACTTGACAGGGTTCCAAGCCCACCTACATCTCCATTTCAATGGATGTTTGAGACTCCTGAGACCTTAGTGTCTCTGAAAATAACCTGTCAATCTTTTTCTCATTTTCACAGATACTGTGCAGCCTATTCACTTCCTCACGTAGTTCCTTCATTTGTCAACAAAACTCATCAACAGCACACCTTCTGCAAAAGGAATGATCATTGGCCCCATTCCTGTAGAGGATCCTGTGATTCTGAGAAGCATGAAGCGTCTACATATTACTCATGCAGACAGTGGAAGACTTCTGTTTATCTTGGACCTGGCCTAGACTACATTCATCTTAAATTTATTGTTTATGAGAAATAGACATAAAAAAGGAAATGCAGAGGAACTCCAGGCCTAATCCTGCTTAAAAACTGTACAGGATGGTTCCTCCGACACAAGAACGCAGCTGAATACAAGGGTCAATGGATGTTCTAGTCCAATACTCTTATGTGTTGTCAAAGTTCCCTGCTCCTGAATCTTGAAGTGTAACTTTAGATGATAAGTCGTCATTGATTTCAATATTTTCCAAGACCAAATACCCTTACAAATTTCAGCAAACTCAAAGCTTCTGAAGCATCTGAAATAGGAACTACAAATTGCTAATCTTGACAAGAAGGAAAATTTAGGTATTCAAGATTAACTAAGTTAAAACTTGGTGCTAATAACTCCAAGGTCATGGATTTAATCCCCTACATGGGTCATTCACTTAAGAACTGGACTTGATGGTCCTTGTGGGTCCCCTGCAATTCAGAATATTCTGTGATTCCATGAATTTGCCTGCAATATGCACCATTTACTAAGCCTTATTTAATCAGAATAGGGGAAAAAAAAACGGGGGAAAAAAAAAGGGAAAAAAAAAAAAAAAAAGAAAAAGCCATGGGGAGAAATTGATTTTAAACCATACTGCCAGCATGGCTTGTTTATAAGCCATTGACAAGAAATTGCAACATGAAGAACATAGCTGATTTGGTTAACAATTACCCTCACAAACTTATCAACTTTCTGTCCTCATAACATAAATCTCTGAGCTCATTAAATGGACTCTCAATTAACAATTACTCATTCTGCCAGTTGATGGTGTTAAACTATGGCAAGAGAGATTGAATAATTAGCTCATTTTAAAGGACAAATGGAGAATGAATTCTTGGTCTGTACACATGTATTATTTATAACAAAGCAAGAGACAGAAAAGAAACTGAACCAAGTGAATTCCTGAGATAAGGTAGCTTCTCATACAGGACCACAGCATCAAATGGCACAGGAGAACTTTCCAGACAGGAGGAAGAAAGGTTCGTTTACATGTGCAGGCCTTGAAGTTTTACAGGTGGATTCAGTTCTTAAATCCGTGTACTAGCAACTTAATTCCTTAGACCCAGTGGGATTTTGTAACCGAACTTAGAGCTCCTTGGATCATACCCCAGTTGTGTATTTTTTCTCTATCTTTTCCATAGTTTCAAAGGGGCTTCCTTTGATATCAATCAGCCTTTTTATCAGTCAGGTTTGAAATGCTTGGTCATAAATGTCATTTTTTTATCCATCAGATCTTGACACAGACTTCATTACTCCTTTTCTTTGGTATTAGTAAAAAGTTGTCTGTTGAAGATTCACTTGAACCTTACCTCATTTTCAAAGTAAGGAGGAAGATATAAAAATAATTAATCATTCAGTAAATGTCAGACATATGTAGTGCTTCAGGTGTATATTATTTGAACCCTGCCTTTTGATTTTCTGACTGGCAATATCACTTTCAGGGTGAGTAAATTTATTTCCTGCAGTTCCCAAGATTGACTGGTATTCAGAAAAGCAAGTTCATTGATCTTTTCCATTGCTTCCTTGATGAAAATGAGAATGAAAATATAGATGATGTCTTCGAATTTCCAAGAGAAAAATCTAGTTATTTGCATGCTGACAACTCAAAATAAATTTTCAATGATGTGACAAGAGATGTTTAAGAATCTCCTAGTCTTCAGTATGGGGAAAATTAAGAATTTCAACAACTTAATTTTTCCCCTTTAAAATTCAGAGAGGGAAAAAAAAAAAAAAGGGGAGAGAGAGGAAAATACAATGGCTCCAAAATATTCCGTAGAACAGACGCTTTATAACATTTATTCTGAACTAGTGAAATCAGGTTGTACAACACATAATTGAATCAGATGAATTTTCTACTGCTGAAAATAAAATTAACTATGCATAACATTACTGTACAAAAAAATATTCTGGGGATAGCTTTCAGCAGTATGAAAGCTGTGAACTCCGTATGTTAGTATTGACTCAATGAACTGTTGCATCACATCTTAACACACACTGAAACTCTCTTCCATTATGTTTTCCTGAAAGAGAAAAATATTCTAATTAACAAACGCTGTTCCATTCGCTCCATATCTGAAATCAAAATGCGAAAGTAAATTTTGTGGTAGAATAAAATAAGGGTACTAATAATACTCATTAAAGAGTTCTATGGTCATTTTTACACAAAGCTGGCTTTTGAAAAAGATAAAGATAAAATTTGAGTCTTAATTTAACCATTTCTAAGATGGCCCAGAGTCAGCCCTTTCATATCGTTGTTCTCATTTTTCTTAATATCCTTTAGTTCCTCACTAGGTAGTGGCTTCTGTCCTTAATTTTGTTTTTTCACTTCCATCTTGCTACATGTTTATGTATTTGGATATTCTCCATTTGGATCCTAGAGGCAGTCACAATTAGCAGCAAAGTGTTGATATTTCCAGATATGACAGAGAATATTGGCTAAAGGATTTCATAAACTTTTTTTAAAAAATGTTCTTGAGTGCACCCTCCTGAGACATCTATTTACAGTGTGTACAGGGTAAATAGCCCCATTTGGATCATTTTCTTGTGCCATGGTGTCACACAGTCAACAACTGGCAACTGAGGCTCAGACATGACACTTGTATATTGCTTTATATGGATATATAAATTTGATCTGTCCTTATAATTGAGTGTCCAGGAATCTCACATCTACCTGTGGATCTTACCTGGCTTTAGTACTAGACAAATGGAGAAGTCACACGGCTGCTTTCATACCACCTGCTTGTGATAAAGCTAGCAATTCTCTGGTCAGATTGTTTTTCCTTACGAGTAAAGACATTTAACGTGTCTTTCAAAGACAAAATGCATCTGTAATATATTGACAGGTCATCAACCTGCCTAGACAGCTTTCTCTATGGCCACATCCAAAGGAGATGTTATAGTAGTTTCTGCCTTGTTGTGGCTAACACTTGACCAATAAGTCTCTGTCTCCCACACTAACAGAGGTCATCTCTCTCAAGTCAGCATTCAAAGCTTCTAGATGACTGAAAATCTGGACCTATGGTGCTTAACAGATGTTATATGATGCAATTAAAAATCTGGCAAAGGTGCTAGGAAATCCATCTGCAAAGAGGTGAAAAAATGTTGTAAAGGTTTAGTGAAGTAGACCATTGTTTTGGGACATCTGGCAGGTTATATCTGAATCAGGAAAATGCAAATGAACACTTCGTATTTCACTGTCGCTATGGAATCTAACAAAGCTATTCACTGAACTCTGCACAACTCTGCTTTTCAAAATGTCACCCTATATCTGACAGTGCTAGAAAACTGTATTCCCAATTAGTTCAAGATGTTTTCTAATAAACAAGATATCTCTGTATTCCCAATGAAGAAGTACAATTCTATTCCCACAGCCTCACATGGCTCATCTCTTCATGAAGTAAAATTTCTCCTAATGAAAGGAAGTATTGTTCATAATTCACTATGTCTGATATCAGAGTTGTAGTAATTTAAATTGAGAAATTGGCAGAGAAGTTTTAAAACCCAGAAATGGCACAAAATGCATTAAACAATGAATAATAAAATATTTATCTCAGTGGCCTTTGAAAGCAGGTTGTTATTTTCAGAAAACAGCATCAATAGAAATGAGAAATTGTGACCATGGCAAGTCATAAAACATTTGCACACATGACTTAAATAAAAATTGTGCAATTATTTCGTAACTCAAATTAAAAACATTAATGAAAAGATAGCAGTATCACAAGAAAGGTATGCACAAAGTTTAGCTCTCCAAAACCAGTGTATTACTATTTTATTTTCCATCATGGTAAAGCCATTTATTATGTTGCTTTAGTTAAAATCCCACTCTTTATTATGCAAATTCAAACAATAAGTATCCTACTACTTTTGAGTAGAGCTTTTGATAGTTTGTATAGTGCAACTTATAGAGCTGCAAAGAATCAAAATTTATCCTATAAATGGCAAAATTATCCAGACCAGACTTTCTGAGCTAATACTTCAAAAGCTATTGTACTGAAAACTATCTCAATAGCTTAGCAACTGCAGCTGGAAGCCTAAGATTTTTATAGTGAATGTTAAATGTTAGTGTGAAAAGTGACTTTAACACTCAAAGTCATTGTGTTTAAAAGTAAGCTTCATAAGTGATGCATGCAGCTTTCCTTCACTTGGTCCTCTTCACAGAACAGCTTGAAAATGTCTTTATCTTGTTGCTACATGTGTTTTCCTAACTATTCAGCTCCAGTACTTATTTAATTATAGTTTGTTAAATAGTTCTCATGTACACCAATTCCTTTTTCTACTCCAGACCTATATCGTAGATAGATTATTGGCCTATATTCTCACCTTTCCAGCTCCTAAGAGGGTATGTATTAAAAGCAGGCTGAAGATACAGGTATAATTTATCATTACCAAATCTATCACAAATTCAAGTGACAATAATTTTAATCTTTAGTAAAATTTTTTAAACAATGCTTTGCTAAAAGTTTTCTTTCAATATCTTCTTTGATGAGTGAATTAGAGCTTAAATAAGAAGACCTACTTGTTACCCTCCATTATACTACTATAACTGCCCTATGTAGACAGCTCTAGTAGATCTTTCATGAGGACTGTTCAGGCATGGTGTCCCAGACTACTGTGCCTCGTCAACATCAAAGCTACAGTTCCTAGGCCCTATCACCAAGGGCCTAAGAGCTCCAAACACCCTAAGAGCTGCTGCACTGTGGCCCTTCCCAGAAGTCACAGACAGACCAAAGCCACTCTTGATAATAGCAGAGATGACATCCTATTGCTTACATCTCTTTCATTTTTCCTGAACCGTATGTGATGTGCACTGTTCCAGGGTTTCAGCTCACATAGCCTTTCAGCATGCATATCAAGCTGACTGTGTGAGCTTGCTATGACAAGCAGAGCTTGTGACACAGGGAGATATGAGGGAAGGAAGAAAAGGTGTCAGAATGCTCTACCTGAGCAAATTGTCACATCACAATGGATTACTGTCAGTGAAGTCACCATGTTCAACACCTTTGGAGAGGTTTGCCAGCCATATATCCACCTAGCAGCAGTGAATGTAATTTACATCATACAAACAGAATTATCACACTCTGGAGCATAAATGATTGAGAGTTGCAGGCGCATATAGTATATATTTCCTTCAGGATAAATCTCCCAGGCTTTCAATATTATTGTAATATTAGTATGGATAGTAATCACCAGGTCAAGTTCAGTAGACAAACATCAGTTCTGCTCTCCACATGTACGATGTCCACCTCCTTTGCAACTTTGTCGACATGTTGGTTATATGAACATATTTTTCCCACTTCTGCATTAATCACTCATAATTTATTTTTATCTGTTTCTCCTTTTAACTAGCTGTTCCATTCAGGTCCTGCTGCTACACTGTGTGTAGCTTTACTTAGAAAACTCTTGGGAAATTCAACCATTTCTAGTATTCTTATCAAAACTGTAAGGGAACCCGCACATCTACCATTAAAGGAGATTTTTTCCAGGCAAATTTCAAGGGCTTGTGGACATGTTATGCCTTTCAGACCCAACCACCACTCAGTGTGGATACAGATAAGTCACAACACAAGGACCTATGGTATACATGGGCTTGGAAACAATCTACGCAAATCGCAACTTGGCCTGTCACAGCAACACCAAAATAAAAAAAGGCAACCTCCTTACTTGCAATAAATACACTAATTTTAATCAATCCAAAACTCATAAGCATAAGGTAAAATCCTTTCTAGAAAAGAACAAGATACAGTGAGTATCTCTTAATTAACTGCCCTGCAGAATTCATTAACAAGATTAGTGAACTTATTCGGCTTTCCAGATGTGCAGTCAGATGCTTATTCTACAGAAGAGAGAATTCTAGAGAATATGGTTTAGCAGAAGGCAGAGAAAGAGAGGAGGGGCGAAGAGGAGCATGCTGCAAGGACAACACTACTTTCCATCACTTTCACTGGCATCCTATTGAATTTTATTATTTGTTAGGATTTTTATTTTGTTTTGTTTATCTTTTTAAATTATGTTTGCTTGATGAGTACAAGAGGTAAATTCCACACCTTTTTACAGGTAGACACTTTCCTCATAACTGAAAAAATAATTTAAAAACAGAATTAAATTAAGCAAACCATAACTGGATCAAATCACAGATTCTGCAATAATTTGTAATAATTAGAGATGTCTACCCATTTGGACTAGTGAACTTAGGGCAAGGCAACAGGAACATATTTACTCATGACACGGAGCACTTAAAACTACAAACAGAAAAAAAGCAAAAAGAATATCATTAATTTCAACAAAAGGAGAAAATACTGAAAAACTTCAGTAGACTTACACTTATTTTCAAACTGTTTTGTTAGTACTCATGGAGAAGCAGACATAAAGATGCATTTTATGTTAAGTTCACTTAGGAAAAGCGTATACTTTCTTAAGAAAACACAAGCCCATTGTTTTTTCCTTAATCATATCTGACATCCTCCCCTCCAAGATGTATTTTTTGACAGTAGTGTAAATATCCCATCCGACAGAGATCAGTTTGTGCCAAGTTATTACTTTCATGATGGTTAGAATAATAAAAGCATGAAACATTTTTTAACAATTAACCAGGCAAATGCAAGAAGAATCTAACTATTTTCCTTGTTTTAATTAGGTCTGACTAACTTGAGTATTCTTTCCCTGACTGTACATCATCATTCCAGTTGTTTTTCAAACATGAACTCTCTCTGTCCTGTTAATTCAATGTATTTAATTGTAAGTATTTTGCTTGTGGTAAACTAAAATATTATTGCTTAAGCTGTTAAATATTGCTTTGAGTTACATTGGGTTGGGTAGGAACTTGGACAAGAACTCAGATTCTATTTTTTGCTGATATATACCACAATTCCATGGGACTGACTGAGTCATTTAAACATTATATTTTGTTCGCATAAAACCACAGAAGTGCTAGCCATATATGTTCACAAGACAAACTGCTTTGTACTGCAAATACTTCACAACAAATAAAAAACATTAATTATTTGAGCTGTCTTCACTGTCATAGTTCAGATATTTCCAGTAAGTCATAGTTAACAGCTCTAGATATATGTATTTTTAAAAAGAGTGTAAGATCTTTTAAGAATAGAGCACTACATCTACTTTTTAGCCGTACATGTAATCTACTTGTCATCCCTTTTTCCTACTGCTTTTCATAAGAATGAAGCATTCATTTAGTCCCATGTACAAAATCGCCAAATACTCACAGTTTTTGTAAAACATTCAGATGCAGAATACACCTCGTGGAAGGAATCTTGACATCCTTGTTCATGCAAGCCATGGATGTAAACCTTGCTGCAGCTCTGAGCTAGTATTCTCTCCCTTTGCTGAAGATAGAACTGTGCAGAACAGGAGTTTCTTCACCAAGTTCTGACCAGGAATAGAATGACCTCCTGGTACATAAAGTGACTATACCATGAGACTGATCCAAGTTCTAGTGCGTGCTCTGAAGACATCCCCTTTGTCTCCAACTGCAACTGATGGTCAGTCTTATTCTACAGGTTTGGACAAGTTTGACTTCTCTGCAGACAACCAGACAAGCATCAGCAGTTCTGAAATAGAGCCTTACTGACCTGCTTTGTCCTTTGTTTCAAATGGAGTTGCTAAAATTCTTAGAGGACTTCCATTCTCTTTAGTGAAATGAAACACCTTGCCACAGGCTTCTTAAAAGACATTATAATATTATTTTCTTTTTCTGCACATTCTAGTCATGCTAAATGGCTTCCATGATGCTCAAAAGAGTCTTACTGCTGCCACAATTTTTCATACAGTCAATGTTTGTAGATGGTAAACTTGACGTGTTGAGTTTGGTTCAGTTCTTTTTATACACCAGACACAACTCATGAATATTAGAGATTACGGTTTTAGAAATAGATCACTTTGAGTGTTCTATTCACCCTATACCAGCGTGATTTTGTGGTCTGTATGCTCTAGCTAATCTCTAGAAATACTGTTTTCATATTTAACTTCTAAAATGTAGTTCTTCAATATTCTATCTTGAACTGCAAAAGCAATAAAGACATTCCCACATTCCTAACTCCCAACTCAAAGATGGTACTTTCAGATATTGCATTATTAACATGCTTAGCTGGAATGAATCAGAAGAACAAACTAGTTAGTGGTTCAATTAGATTTAAAAAGCTTGTTTAAGTAATAAATCCATGTCTACCTAAACCTTCATATCCTATACTGATCATCTGGAAGCAATCCTGTACAATGTGCTTCAGGATGACCATCTTTGAGCAGGGAAGTTGGACCAGATGATCCACTGTGGTACCTTCCAACCTTACTTATTATACAGTGATTCTGTGATCTGACTGCCTCAAACAAACAAACAAACCCCCAAACAAATAAACAGGTAATTCTTAAAATATGGGAATCAAGACTCATAGCTAGAACAAGTCCTTTTTAAAGAAGTGGTACAGAAGGACCATTTTTTTGTATATGAGATTCCATTTCCACACCATGTCTGGCAGGAGCAATTCTGTGCTGTGGAGTTCACAAACAGGAGTCAAAGCTTCTGCTGGAATTTGTCATAAGAAAGCATTTCAAACTGATAAACAAACATAATGGATAGTCACTTTACTCAATGCTGTGCTTCTACGCAGTTGAATTAGATGTTACATGCAGTACCAATGAATATATATAAGAAGCTGGCGGAAAGCAGACTCCATTATTCCAGTTTAACCTTCTAATTTTTGAAATGGAACCATTTTCTGACTTCAACACAAATGTCTAGCCTGACAGGGCACATAGCAGGTCAAAAAACAGAACATTTGTCATTTTTTAAAGTTAATCTTTCTAGATTTACTTACGTAAATGAATCCAGAGTAGGGCTGTAAATTTAGATAATATTAATAAATCGTGAACTGACTAATCCTATGAAAATTGGCTTCTTGAGTGCCTGAACACACTAAGTACTCATTTTTTAAAAGAAACTTACTTAAAGGAACCTCATATGGTAGTGCACAGGAAACATCAACAGCTTATTTTCCCAAACTAAGGCATCTTGACAGAAGAGGTGCCTTGACTTCTTTTGTAGCTTCTATATTACTATCAAATTTCTATGGTATATCTAGTGTATATGCAGAAATATTATGCTGCTCAGACAGGTTATAGTATATATATTTTGGTTGTCTTTCTTATTTATGTGTGTATAAACCAGAAGGAGCTCATGCACTGCATTACACTTGTGGAAAACTAGTGAAAATAAGAGAATAAGGCAGTGCTAAAATTTAAAGTAACAGCATGTAGCCTGCAATCTCTAGGCGGTGAAAAAAATCTCAAAATATAGGTTGTCCAAGGAAAATAAGGAGGCAGACTTGTTGATAAACTATGTTGCAATAATAACATGTCCTGTGGAGAAATGGAAGATCTTTTATGTCATCTAGCCAAACAGTAAAAATAATGAGTGAGTGAGGAGAGGCATCGAGGGTAAGGTTTCTGTAATAATAGTAATCTATGACTTTTTGCAACAGAAGTTTAAAACGCAAAGTCTGGAAAATCTTCCCCGAAAGCACTGGGCGTGTGTATGCTTTTTTGAAAATAAGTTCAAAATAGGCTACAAATGCCATTGTGTCTGGACAAACAGATGGAAGAAATTCCAAAGAACTAATTATATGAGGATTCTTGAGAATCTCCTCCCAAGTATCATTCTTAAATAATGATGGCTCTCAAACTTTAATTCTTCACAGTTCTTCCCTTATTCTAAACACTTGACAGTCAGAACAGGATTGCTAAGCAGAGCTGGAAAAAAAAAAAAGAAAATCTTAAAATTCTTCTTGTCTCTTCTCACAGACCTGCTTACTCAGGAAATTCCCTAGCCTTTTTTCTGCTCTTTTTGAGCAATTTTACCCTTCAGACTCTCCTGAGAACTAACAATACCAAAGGGCAGACTATGAAATTATCTCTGATCATCGGGACAATCTCATTTCATTAGCAAGTAGTTGGTGCTGAGCTGCAGTAATCTAAGTTTCCAGTCTTCAAGATAAGTGTCCTCAGGAGAAGGGTCAGGGCAAGAGACAGGACAATAGACCTTCACTGGAATGCTAAAAGATTGCCACTTTCTTCTGACGAGACTTAGTGTAGATATTCAAAATTCTAGCAAGAAACATGTTTTTAAAGTGTAAGAATCTTGGAATACGCTCTTAAACCCACCAATGAACCACCGAAGAAAGTTAATTTAAAATTATGTTGGAGTTCTTTTATATCTATATCTCAAATATAAGATATTCTCAAACCTAAAGAGTTGCTGTCCTTGGAACTCTGTCAGCTTGTGCAGATGTTACAACCCGTCCCTGAAGGCAAGGGTAACTCAGATTCTTGTTAATAGATCCCTTGGGGCAGATTAGAGTGAAACGACACTGAATGAGCAGTGTTTGTAAATATATATATATGTAGAGTTTATTTTAGAACAATGTGGTTGCAATGGAAAAGATTGTAGCCATTTTGGTTATTATCATCTACAGTGATATGGCAATATGAAGGCATAAAAATATCACTTAAGAAAATATATAAGGGAAAAGAAAGAAAGGATATGAGTAGAAAGATCTCACCACGCGGATCTCGTGGTGAGACTTTGTTGCAATTTTCAATGTCTATTGGTCAAGAGACGGTTGCAGTCTTATTAAAGTGATGGTCACGGTCTGGATCCCTCAGATGATGGGGGAAGCTCATGGAACACGAAGTTCAATGGATTAATACACGTTCAGGCTAGGTGAGAATGCCTTGGTACCTCTCCTGTGGAGGGGAAGTTTTACACTGTCTCTGGATCTCTTGCAACACTTTTGGATCATGTGCAGTTCTCTGGTAGAAGTCCTCAGAAATAGGCCTGGGGGGGCTTCAGGAGTCCTTGATGGTTTATGACACTTCTTAAGACACAACAGCTGCCTCTCATGTGCAGTTAAGCCAGTTATTCCCCCATCAGACCTTCCCTTGGGGGAGAGGATGGTGAGTTTTTCAAGTGAGCAGAGTTCTGTAAGGGAGGACATTATCGTGATAAAGAACACCATACCATCTTGTAGGGTCTGACCTTCCTCCCCAGAGCAGGAGGTAGGGGGAAGGGGTGCAAACCTGGCCTCAGCAAATGAGTCGGTGGGCTATGACCTCCCCTTGCTGAACCCAGCCAGAGCTGATTTTCAATTGGCTGCTGAGAATGTCTTTCTTTGTGGATACATTCTTCTCCTCCCACAGGCTCATGAACAATAATTCCACCTTTATTTTATCTCAAGTTCCCGTCAGGAGGCATATTCGAGGTTGGGGGTGAGCATTAGTGGTCGAAGATAAGCAGTTGCTTCTTTGCACTGTTTGCTAAAGTGGACAAAAGCCATTAACCATAACATTTCAGTCTCTCACAGTGGACAGCTTGAGCTGTTTTATCAGTATCTTCTGGCCAGCAATATCTATGTTATGAACAGAGATTGGGATCTTTTCTGATAAAGACCAGTAATACTAACATATTTCTCTAATTTAATTTGAATTAAATTATTTTAATTTAATTAATATAATTAATTTTATTAAAGACATTAATTTCATTTACTTTTTTTTTCAATTTAATGTAATTAATTCTATTATTGCAGGATGAATATATGGGACATTGTCCTTGACTAACAAAATTACCAAGCAGTAAAACTTTTTTTTTGTGTCAGTGGCTAAACATGTAATCAATGGTGGCAGCCTTTTTCACTGAATGTGAAAACTATCAGAAACTGTTGCAGAGTCTGAACATAAAATGTCATTGCATGTACTCAGATCCCAATTATATTTTAAACAATCAATCAGGATGGGATAAAAGTGAGAGACGCAAGCTTTTCCTTATCCATATTGATCCTTTCAAACCTCTAGTATATTGGGGAATCCGGATATGGAGTTAATTAATTACATCACAAGGCTGCTGAGAGCTTCTGAACTGTATAAATGTACAAATGCAATTTGCACAGGAATCATTGTACAGTGGAACATATACAGTACAACATGTCCAGCGAGTCTCATTTACAAAGGCAGAATTTCAAAGACAGAATCCTGTGAGAAATTCATCTCATCTAGACTTGACAGAAGAATAATAGTTCACCTAAAGTAACACACCAACAACCATGGTAGAACTGGCCATGACCAGTATGTCTCGAATATGGTAGCTTTGTAACACAAAAAACATAAAAGAGTTCTTATCCCAGTTGCTAATGATTAAAGACAGAAACAGAAAACACTAGAGTTGAAAACTGTGATATTTTCTATCAAAGTGATTTTGGTTGGTGCTCAGTGGGCAGAGCTGATCTTACCTTTAAATTGAGGTAGATTATCGTGCTTCTCTTAGTAAAACAGTTCTGAATATTAAACCCTCATATGTGTAGAACCAATTTCTTTCTATGCTTAGGACAGAGGAAAGCTTCAATAACATCTGTTACTCCCTTGAATGCAGAAATACCCATGCAAGGCACCAGTCTTTAGTTTTCCATGTGGCAGAGAACAGCGGCAGGAACACTGCTTTGATTTAGCGGGAGGGATAGAGAGGTTTGTTGGGGGATTGGTGAAGTAAAGACAGAGACATTGTCCCATCTTGTCCTTGGGCTTCCAAGTTTGATCTACTCACCAAATAGGAAATGGAAATATCAAAATATTTGTGTGTCTCAGTACTGCCACAGCTGGACGGCTTCCATTGCTGTACTCACTTAAACACTCTAATGTAGGTCTACTCTGGCCATGTTTTATTTTCTATTGCTAGACTTATATCTTTCATGTTGTGCTGGTTTTGGCTAGGGTAAAGTTAATTTTCTTCACAGTGCCTAGTAAGGAGCTGTGTTTTAAATTTATGCTGAACACGGTGTTCTCAATGTAGAGATTATTTTGTTATTTATGAGCAGTGCTTACACAGAGCCAAGGCCTTTTCTGCTTTTCATGTGCCATAGTGGCAAGGAAGTTGGGAGTGTAAAAGGGATGGGAGAAGACACATCTGGGACAGGTGACTCCAACTGATCAAAGGGATATTCGATATGATATGATACCAAGCAAAGTATATAAAGATATGGGAAGAAGGAAGAACAGGGGGACATTTGGAGTGATAGCGTTTGTCTTCCCAAGCCACAGTTACATGGGATGGGGCCCTGCTCTCCTGGAGATGGCTTAACACCTGCCTGCGCATGGAAAGCAGTGAATGAATTCCACGTTTTGCTTCATTTGCATGCCTTTTCTATTAAACTGTATTTACCTCAATCCATGAGTTTTCTAGCCTTTTACCCTTCCAGTTTTCTCCCTGATATCACTGGTGGGCAAATGGGTGAGTGGTTAAACCATAACACGTCTACTCAATTTACATCACATTTTACTTGTTACTCTTTTATCTTCAATATCTTATTCTAGCTTGGTCTCTGAGCAGTCAATAAATGCATCCCTGTATAATGCTGCAATTGTGTATAACTATGTCTATTGGATTTATTTTATGCCATGTGAAAATAAATTAATTATAATTTTGTCCTGGTCTTGGCTGGGATAAAGTCATTTTTTTTTACTAGTAGCTGGCACAATGCTGTGTTTCAGATTTCATATGGGAATAATGTTGATAACACACTGATCATAGAATTGTTTAGGTTGGAAAAGACCTTTAAGATCATCCAGTCCAACCATTGTTGCATATTTTAGTTGTTGCTAAGTAGTGCTTACCCTAAGTCAGACTTTTCAGTTTTTCATGCTCTGACACTGAGGAGGCACACAAGAAGTCAGGAGAGAGCATGGACAGAACAGCTGGTCTGAACTATCCAATGGGATATTTCATATCATAGAGTATGGTGTCAAGTACATAAAGTGTGGGGAGTTGGCCGCGAGGGGCTGATCACTGCTTGGGTATGCATTGGTCAGCGGGTGCTAAGCGGTGATATTCTGCATCACTGTTTATTTTCTTTCCTTGCATTTTATTTCTCTATTTTTTTAAAATCTCCTTTTCCATTACCATTATATTTTATTTTCTTTCAATTATTAAACTGTTCTTATCACAGCCCATGGAGTTTTACCTTTTTCAAGTTCTCCTCCTCATCCCACCAGGGTGGGGGTAGTGAGCACATGGCTGTGTGATATTTAGTTGCTGGCTAAGTTAAACCTTTATTAACCTTGTGTCTTTGGAGCCACTAGAAACAAAAGGGCTGAGGCAAGAGACAACAATAATTACTGACAATTGAAAGAACAAATTTAATAATTCAGAACAAAAATTAATAAGATGTGATGAATAGGATAACAGTTAATAAAAATTGTGAATGCACAAAAACAATAAATCAGAGATTGCTACTTATCTATTCCTTCATTAAAATGTGAAAATGAAAACCTGAAATCTGGTAAGAATTTTTAATTTCATATGAGGAAAGGCTGAGATAGCTGGGCCTATCTAGTATGGAGAAAAGATTACTGAGGGGAGATCTTATTAATATATATAAATATCTTACAGGCAGGTGACAAGAGGATGGGGTCAGACTCTTTTCAGTGGTGCCCAGCAACAAGACAAGAGGCAGTGGACACAAACTTAAATGCAGGATGTTCCTTCTGAACATGAAGAAAAGATTTTTTACTCTGAATGTGAGAGAGCACTGGAACAGGTTGTCAGGAGTCTCCTTCTCTGGGGATATTAAAAACCCACCTGGACACAACCCTGTGCAACCTATTCCAGAAGAATCTGCTTTCATGAGAAGGGGGATTGGTGGGGATGGCAGGACTAGTTAATCTCCAGAGATCTCTTCTAACCTCAACTATTCTGTAATTCTTTGATTTTATACAGTTAATCTAAAGCATTCAAATGGCCACAAAATGGCCAAAATTATCTCAGAAACTAAAATAATGGAAGTTTATCAAACTGACATGTCTAGATTGCCAAGCGAAACAGGTCCTTCTCATGTTCTTTATCACAGAAATCAGTTCCTGATATTTTCCTCCTTAACTCAGTTTTTGTCTCATTTCTACTTAAAAATACCCACAGATGAATAAGATCAGTATTTCTTCCTCCATTTTCCAGTGTGACAACAACACATAATAAACATTCAAGAAAAAAATTCTCTAACTTCATTGAGAAGTCTAAGAGAAAGGTTCACTCCTACAAACATGTAGCGAAAGGCAAGATAGTGACTGCTGTAAACACTCACATGGATTTTTCATAGAATCAGTATTTTACCTGTTTGTAAATTGGAAAAAGAGAAAAATAAAGCCTTCAAAATTAGTAATGTAATGTAGAAATCTGGCTTTTAGTATGAATTATAATAAATATGTCTATGTCTAAAATTCAAAGTTTTGTTTGGGTTGAAATTCATAACTCATTTGTGGAAAAGTCAAACTGACCTCTGACCTTCTGTGTTTTAACTTTAAACTCAAGTTTCAGTTTATTTCCTTCTGAAAGAAAATCCTTTAAAACAAGAAACAAAAAGTGATCAGACCCCCAGAATTTCTAGCAAAACAATCTGAATAGCTTGTTTATAAAAACCCTAACTTATTTTTTTTACTTCTTAATATAAAAAATAAAATTCTTTATTAATTCAAATTTAATGAAAACCTGTACTCCACACTGATTACTTCTTTTTTTCCTTTTTTTCCTCTTTATATTAGTTTAATTTTCTACCTTTACCTTGATAGAAAAGGAAACTTGTTTCGCATAATGGCACAGTCAACCTCTGTTGGAAGCTGACCTTGTGCTACACTATTCTCCAAATCCTCATTTACAATGTCAAGTTTTCTGCCATCCTAAGTAAATGTACTCTAATTTAGTTGTACTTTACAGAATGTTTCACCCTGATAGACACCTAGTTGACAAACATAAAAGTGTTGTGAAGAAAATCTTGAAAACTTGCTCTTTTTTCATTGCTCAGGGAGTTAAAAATTGTACATCCATACATAAGTAACAATTTTGTCTTTTAGTTCAGTAAGCTGACAGGGTTTATAACTCATTTGACTTGAAATATATATTTTCAGATTACAACAGGGAGCCTGAAAAAAATCTAAAGAAGATTTCTGTAATTACAGAAAGGCTGCAAGAAGACAGAAAGAATGTTTTTTCCTCTCCCTATGGAAGATGGAGGAATGGAAAGGCTTGAAATAAAACAATCATATGTCAGGGTGTCAGAGTCGGACTTTTTACTTCGCATTCCAGATTAAAAAAACAAAAACAAAAAACAAGCCCTGTTATAGGAAACCTTTTTCCCTTTATACATGTAAAGGGCTTTGTTTGGAAGCTGTTAAAGATCTTCCATAGCCATTCACGTATTTTGTCCAATATATTTAGTTGGATCCAAGATGAAGTAGATTCAATTAAAAAAGTTGAATATAGGGCTTTATTGCAAATCAGACTATTTACTTAATACACAGAAATATCTTTCATGCTGTCATGAGTATCTGTATGTGTTGTGCTTGCGTATTTATCACTCTTATTTTATAAAACACTTATTTAATTTAAACTTCAAATATATAACATATCATATTTTTTCCAATCCAAAAGAACATTGCAATTTTATCTTGCAGAAGAAATATTTTTCATTAGAGACAAGACTTCTGTTTATAGTGGCAAAATTATTTTGAATTCATCACTATTTGTTATGTTGAGCAACCCATAATTATCTCCCTAATTAATTTTAAAAGCAATTAGATTTTTTCTCTCTCTGTAATAGAAAACAAAACAGTAAGTTTGAATTACTTATTTGTTTAGGGAGCAAAAACAGTTGGGAAGTATGGAAAGCAACCTGAAATCATTTTACTTATGAACTCTCCTGGTGGAGTCAGTCATTTTAGAACAAATTTATCAGGTATTAATATCAGTTTAGGTGCTGATCCTGTAAACATTGACCTAGACAAATAATTCCGTACTTTGGGTGACGTGTGTAAAAATTCAGATAGGGCTTAATTTTCCGCAGACAAGAAAAATAACAATCATATGGATTTATGACCAGAAAGTTATGCTTAGTGGTGTGATTCATCTTACAAATTTTATAAATTAACTAAAATCTAAGCTAACACAGAAAAGGATGTGAGCTTGATGAAGGACTCACTAGGGTTTAGTTATAAGGGGAGCAGAAGTGCTGTTTCTTAGTATAGCACTAATGATAACACAGAAATAAACTCAGGACAGAATGAAAATGTCCATTCGAGGAAGGTCAGTAAATGCAAAAAGAGCTGTGGGTCATTTCCCTGTTCAATGTAGAAGGCAGAAATGGAGAATATCATAAATGGAGGACAAAAATGTTAAAATTTGTCTATGATAGAATGACAGCAATATCACATCTCCCATATCATTTCTGCAAAGCAATCAGTTCACTTGAGAGAGCCAATTCATAGAAGTCCATGCTGTGTATATAAATTTCCTCTATCGCATGCAAGAAGAAGAAGGTATCTCAGGATGAATCTCAAATACCCATAAAAGCCAAAAAAGAGTTCTGCTATAAACAGCACAGAGTTAAACAGTATGAAGAAGATGGAGAGAGTGGTGAATCATAAATCCAGGCTTTCAGGGTAGTGCCTTACTTCAGAAAGATCCTAGAACTTCTGGAAGTTCTTCATCAGCAGTGGTGAATTTGAATACCTTTCTAAGTAATAGTTTTGTCCTTACAGACTCATCTGAAAAATGAGGGTTGAGGCCCCTCCCCTTATAGTGTGTTGCAGTGCATCTAACTCAATATTTTAAGTAACACAACAATTGGCCTGGGGGCTTGCATGGTGTATCAATCTCTAACCCAGTGAACTACAGAGGCAGATACCCAAACAGGAATTTCACTAACACTCTCAGATATAGGGACAATATGAAAGCAGGAGACAGTGACACCTTGGTGCTCAGGCCTTCTCTCCTTTTCTGCAGCAGTCTTGCCTCCTCTTGTTGGGGGGAAGACTCTTGTGTTCCCCTTCAAGTTGGAACACAATGAGACTGAAAGTGGGATCAGGTCAAAACAAGGGTAAAGAGCTCTCTCTTCTTCTCCAGCTTGGTTAGCCAGCATTTGTCTTGACGACATGACTGGCAGAGGCAAGAAAAGCCAGAAACTTGGCAATGGAAATACGAAGTACCATTTCAAGATGTTTTCTGATAATACTCTGGACATTACTAAGCTAGATATCCATTACCTGTGAGACTTTGAAGCATATTTTAGGAAATGTGTGGAGTACTAGGAGTGTTCTAGGAAAATGTTAACTGAGATGGTTTTACCCGCACCCAGACTGACTATGACTGCCAACAAGCTGAACCATGTTGTGAAGCTCCAAAGCCTCCCACTATACAGTTTGGGCAACTAAACCTTGCTTTGGTCAAAATTGGACTGTTTTATTAGACTAAATTTTTAAGGAGTGGTACTTTATTTCCATTCCCTTGGGAGTAGGTTAGCAATTTACACTGGAACCCACAACAGGAGAGTTCATTTATCCAGCTCTGTAAAGTAGAAAGGGTTGCAGTGTTTCCTTCTCCTTCCCCAAGCCATTCAGAACCTTAACACTTATGGAAGAGTTTAGACCACCTTGATGTAAAATTTCAAAACAGATAACTTGACAGGTTTGGAGAAAAAAAAATCTTTTTTTTTCCCTGACTATGGAAGAGGTGTGAACCAGAAGTCTTGGCTTTTGTGGTTGAGAATTCTATTTGCATTGTCAAAAATGTGTAGTCAATAATATAAGCTTCTATTAATTTAAAGTTATATCCTTAGATTATATCTCCTTACAGTCTAACCCAGACTTCTTTGGGCTATCGAATGTGTCTCACCAGGGAAAGAGAAGTTTTCAAAACAGAAATCTAGTCTCCAGAGATGCGCAGGCCTTCTGAACAGAATCTTCAATGCAGCTGCAGAAGGGCGATCCAGAAGTAGAACACGGTCTTCCAGAGAAAGTCAGTGTGACAGGATGGGGTCATGGCACACCAACTGCCCTTATAATTACTAGGACGGGTTATGGTTTGTTTAGTTAATATTACACCAGTAAGAGTTTAGGAGAATGCTTTGAAAGAGGCATGAACATTTGTAAAAATGTTCATTTCCTGTTTTATTTAAGAAATTGTCATGGCAAATCTGGAAATGATCTTCTACCCTGCTTAGGAAGCAGAAAATCAAACAGGTGGTTGACTATTTCAGCCATCCCTTAGTAGTTTAACTCCTCTTTAACTACACCAGCTGATTTACTTAAAAAAACCTGAGGTTAAGCCCAAACTAAATTAACATGTATGAAAATTGAAGGCTGAAAAGTATGACTGGAACAGATGGCACTGAAGGCATCATGGTTTGAGAACACTCGAAGAGTTATTGGTTTAATAAAAATGAACAGTGAATAACACCCAGAAAATTTTACAAGAGTACGAATGAACAGAATTAAGGATATTATTGTGAGTCAGTTAAAAGTAAAAAAGTGTCTGTGTTATAAAAGAAGTAAAGGTAGAAATTACTTTTGAAAAATAAGACAAGGGCTTCATTTTGGTGCTTTTCTGTTTTTCAATTTGTAGGGTACCATATAAAAATGCTAAATGAAACTCATACTGCAATGTACATGATGTTTCATGTTGCCAACAATGTTGTGGTTCCATATGTGTTGGCAATCGTGTATTTCTCCTTGCCTAGTCCCCTGCCCAACTGTCTCCCTCCTCCTTCCTCCACTCTGAAAATAACAAACAATTCAATATTGAAGGTTTTCTTCCATATGGGGTAATGTAATACAATATGATCATTATAGCAATTATGTTTTCTTCATCCCTGAGGAATCTTCCCATAACACGCCATAATCTCAGTCCTGTAATCTCTTCCCATAGGCTTCCTTGGGACATCCACAGGCAGAAGCTTGCATCATCATGCGTGAAAAACTTTAGGCTCAAACAAATTCTGAGTATAGTGTCAACATTCATAGTACTGTTGCAAGCTTAGCTGCATCACTGAAATCTGCTGTTAGGATTCAACAGAGGGTTTCCTGTGGGATGAAATTTGGCATGCAGTATCTCAATTTATGAGCACATTTTAGAAGTGTGAGTATTGACAGAATCAAACCAGATTAGCATCAGTTTTACAGATGATACTTGAAAAAAACTCAATAGAAGCAACAAAATGTGTATCTGTCCGGTATTTCCAAAAAGAAAAAGTAAAAATAACAAAGGAAACAAAAAAATCTTCAATGTGTTTTTGTTTTTCAAAATCTCAGCTTGTATCTGAAGATCTAGGTTCTAATTTGTTTCTGTTACCAAAGAAAATCAGTGAGGTAGTAAAGGATACTTCAAAACTTGTTACTTGTTTTGTCCTAAAGAAGGTAGTTTTTTACTTACAGAATTTCTGAATTCCCTTCTGTCAAACTCTCTTGATTAGACATGTCTTTCACTCACACTACTGTGCAAGGGCATAAAGACTCCTAATTCTTATCAGTCAAAGTGTTTCTGAAGTCATTATACAAGATTAGGACAAAGTGGATTAGATGCTTTCGAACAGGGCACACGGGGCAGATAGAAAAATATATTTGTAACCTTTTGAGCTAAGCACCTCTCCTGTGTTCTTCAAATGTCATTTTACTCTCAAAATAAAATCTGAAAGTTATTCAGTAATAACAGCAAGATACCCTTACTATGAACTATGCCCAAGCAGCATAATGCAGATATTTATGATGCAAACAAGCCACAATGTTCCTTTTCTCTTTGAAACTTGTATATAGTATGGCAGTAAGTTTTGAAGATCATACTAACCATGTTTAAGCCAAAACAAAGAATATGTGCTGTGTAGCAGTTTTGGTCAGTCATGCTTGCCCATTCTGTGCCTCAGATTAGTGAAATCAGAGAAATTATTGAGCAGGGCTCTTCTGGCTTCTAGCCTGCACAGCTTGATTTTAATCCCATAGAAACTCAGATCTAATAAAGAAGGGAAGGAGCATGCACCTCAATCTTAACTTCTAATGCAATCAGGTCACAAATAAGCCATATGCCCAATTCAGGAACTGCAAGGCACATCTGGGATCCCACAGTGCAGAGGACTAATAAAGACTAGGTAAGTTGGTTGACAGATTCATCAGATTTATTTCTTCACAGACATTTTTATTTCTTTGTTTCGGCTTTTTTCATAAACTTACATTTCAAAGATGTAAGCATTTTGATGTCACAGTTTGCAACACAGTCAAAAGCAATCAAAAAACCCTAAGAAATGGCAGAAACTGAAATGTTATTACTCTTCCTGACATTTAATTACTAAATTTATGTAGTTAAACCACAAACTGGTTTTTTTCTATTAATCTTGGCCATTTTAAAAATGGAACATATGGTTTGACACATACAGTTATTCCTATGTTAAGGAAATCAGATACCCTTGCAAATGAGATGTGGCAGGGAAAAGAAATGTGTGTAGTGGTTGAGGTGTTTAAAGGAAGTCTTCTGCTTGCCCCAATAGCTCCTAGTCTATCATATGTCATATACTTCTACTTGCATCAACTCAAGGAGAGGTGCAGCAATTTATTATTAAAACCATGTACCAACATTACTATGTCCAAAATGTTTTCATCTGTGATTCAATCCAAGTGGGAAAAATACTGCCTTTGTATGTTGAATTACAAAATAATCAGCTAAAGATCTTTTCAGTTCTACTGACACAAGCAGCTGTTTATAATATATCAGGATAGAAATGATCAGAAATATTTCAAAGTTTTCTTGCACAAATAATGTAATTTTCATTATTCCCCATTGTATAAATAGTATACGTTTTAGGACTTTTTTTCAGTTATACATATTTCAAAAATTGAATTCTCTATCTGTAGGTCTAAAATTGAGTTTAAAAATCATAAAAATGGAATTAAAATCTTCAGTATGACCAAAATGTGTTGATTTGATATGCCTGGACCTATGTGGGTTATAGCTTGCTATGAAGGATTTTTAAAAGGTTTCTGATTTGACTTGGAACAAGAGAAGAAATCAAAACCATGGAAAATTTTGTGAAATGGAAAATCTGAATCTTGCCCAGTCTATTCCAATTCCTGCTCATTTAAATCCTGTTGTTTTTCAAAGTGCAAGTTAATTAAGTTTCTTCGTCCCATAAGTGTCTTCAATGACTTCATATTTTTCTTCAGAATATTCTTGATCTGTGTCACAGTCACCCAGGCCTAGCTTTGGGGTTTATTGAGGCTTTCAGCCTCTTCAAAAGTCATACAAGTGGAGCTGTCCCTGTTTGCCTGATGGGGTTATGGTGCTCGGCAAAAGAAAAAGCACAATAAGAGGCAGTTTTACTTCCACCCATTTTTTGTACAGTCCCAACAACTGAAAGCACTTTATCTCTCAGTGACAAGGCAAAGGAGAAGATAACTATCTCACTTTATTTGCCTGCTTGTCACAGACTCACAATGATGTTTTGGAAGAGAGTAAAGTATTTCATGGGAGTAAAGGAAGGAAAATGGAAGACGACACTGCAGGAGAGTAAAGGCTTATGCTAATGCAGCTATCACTGAAAATTTCATGTTTTCAGGTCATAATAGTATGTATAGTTGGCATGGTTTAGGAATGGTATTCCCTAATTTAGTGCTCCCTCTAAAATGGAAGCCATAAGCTGCTCCTCACCTCTCACTCCCTCCAGTGAGAGAGATAAAAGGCAAAGATCCCAAGCTGAGATAAGAACTTACTGGAAATAGCAATGAGATAAGGAAATTAACAGTAACAGGAACAATATTAATAACAAAAGTATACAAAATGAGGGTGATTTACGTGCAAAAAATGCTCACTGACCAACCAGACCTGGCACCCTGTGACCCCCTAGAGACAAATAACAACACCATTACAAACACACACACACACACACACACACACACACACACACACACACACACCCCCACCCCCGTCTCCAGGCTCTTCCTCCTCATGGATACTGCAAAAAAATTAACTCTGTCCTGGTCAAAAAACAAGAGTATACAATAAATAAATAAATAAATAAATAAATAAATAAATAAATAAGTCCAAGAAGACTGGAAGATGTTCTTTGAATTACTTATGAGAAAGTCTTATTAATATGAACAAAAAGAAACCGGGATCTTTAAACTCTGGCTTGAAAGTCTACTCATAATTTTTTTTCCTTTATTCAGTAAAAATGCTGTGCCATATTGAATCCTATGGTTGTTGTCTACAATGAACTGAACACCTTGACCACAGAGAATTCTAGAAGGGTGGAAATACCAACAGATCATTAATTACCTGAAGTGAAAGATTCAACAGATACTATGAGACTTCATGTTTCTGAAAAAATATCTTACTTAAAATATAATGTATTTTAATATAATTTTGAAATCTGTGTAGATGAAAAAGTTCCGTTCTATCATACTACTTTTTAGTGTATAGTCCTTCCAGCTTGGAAACAAATCTCCAAGTAGTATTTGGTATTATTTGCTTTTTTTTATAACAGATTGAAACATACTGACATTAGTAAACTTACTAACAACTATGTAGAAAATGAAGTTTGGGTGTTTTTCTCTTCATGGGTTAGACACTTTTGTAGGATGATAGAAAGCCCCAAAGCTAGTGCGGCAGCATGCTGTTAAAAATGTGGGTTTGCTTGCCTTGTTTATATTAGGCAGGTTTTCCTATTGAATGAGAAATGGACAAAATAATTTTCAGTGTTTACTATGGCAAGGAAGAGTAGTTGGTGGACCTGATGGCTTTTCTACCATGTGCCCATCAATTCAGTGGCGCCAGTCCTAACCAGTCATTATTAGCCAAGGAAAGATTTCATAATGTTCTTGTCTACAGTTTGTATCTGAGGTTTACCACATACTGTAGAGTCATCCTTTACAAACTGAACTGTGCTGAAATTACAAGAAGGCTTTCATGACTGTGCATGGAAGCACACACTGTACAGAAGTGGTATGTAACTCACAGAAAATAACTTGTTTAACTGGGGATTTTTTTTCTGGTTTTCAGTTGTCTAAGAATGAGTAAATTTTTTTTCTAAAGCTTTATAAACTTGAACGTCTTCATAACTTACTGAATTTTTATTTTCTCCAGAAGGCAATTAAGTGACAAAAAAAGTACTTTGAAAGTAGGGAAAATCCTGTGAACAGTCACTTTTACAAGAAAATCTAAATCAAATTACAGGAGTGCTTACAGAACAATCCAAACATGAATGCTAACACCGGGCATTTTAGAAGGTATCAGTAAGACGTTCAGACAACCCTAATAGAAGTTTGAAGAGCAAAATGCAGGAGATATTTGGCATGATCCCTTTCACATACAAAGCAGAGTTTGTCCTTGCAAACACCTGCACTGACAGGCAATATGAGTTATGCTTGGTTTTATTTACTTATGTTTAACCACATTCCTTAGAACTGCCCCTTACATTTCTGAGGAACATAATGCCTCTGAAAGGATGTACCCATCCTGAGGGTTTGCTCAAAATATGTTTGGGGCTTTGTTTATATTTAGTCCACTGTTGCATTTGCAGTATATTAAAGAAAGCCCCATTTTATAGTATTTCCTTTTATTTGAAGATTACCACCAATACAATTCCAGCCAAAGGTTATTGTGGCTTTTTAGTCTTCTTTAGGCTTTGCCTTTCTTTTCTAAATCTCCATATTGTTTTTAGTGAATTATGTGTTTAGAAGTGTATTTTTGTGCTTAGGCAAAGAACAGTAACAAAAGGACAAAGTTCAATGCATGAAAATCAAAGACAATTTTTTATGCATTCTCTATTACATAAATTGCATAATGCAGAGTATGTTCAGATGATAAGGCACATTTTTGAGGTCTTTTTGGTTAGATACCAGATACTTCATGACAGTACAAACATAACACCCTCTGCCACCCTCATCAATCTTCATTTTGTTTAACAGACCTAGTAGACCACAGCACACATTCTAGACCCTCTACAGGGAATTGAAATCTTACTTTTCTGACAGGTGATCCTAGATTGCCTGAAGCAAGTGCAGATGCTGTATCACAGAAAATAGAAAGACATATACATCACTTAGAAGGAGGTTGAGGGCAACCCAGCTCTTCCGGGAACAGAAACCCACAGAGAAGAGTGAGAAAGAATTTACAGATTAAAGAAGACCCAAGAATCAAAAGCTAACTTTTCAGGAGGCTAGAAAAATGCAAGGAGCTCCCTGGCAGTGTGTAAAGATTTCAGTATGTTGTGCTCTGTAGTGTTCATGATGGCTGTAAAGATTTTAGAATATTCCATAGATTCAGGAAAAAAAAAACAACAAAACACCAAAACCTGTCAATATTTTTATTATTATAGCTAAGGAAGTTGGATTGCTTGGGTTCAATGGATATGCAATTGCTTAAAAATGTTTCTAGAGGGTAATTTTGAATTTTCTCTTACATAAGAGTTGTAGTTATTTAATCCATTTTAACTTAAAGATGTAGCTTTGTTTGTTATTTATTAAGACAGCTGATTTGCAACATAACCTCTGTTTTCTAATGTGTCCCTCACAGTTTAATCTATGTTTTTACATGCCAGATCCATAAAAAAATCAGTTATATCTTATGACATCATGAACACATTTTCAGAACGAAATAATAAAAATTAAAGCTGAAGATTAGCTTTTCTGTTTATTATTTGATTAATTGTTTTAATGTTTCCTTTCCAGTTTTTTCACACTAGTCTTTACACATTTTCATGTTATGCCCAATTCCTGACTTGCCTATCTACTTTTTCTTTTTTTAATTCCTGGTTCTTTTTCTAGTTGGTGCTTCCTCAGCTCAGTTAATTAATAGGTTTCCCATGATTGCCTCACATACTGTTGCTCTCTTAAAACACAGGCCTTTGGCTTTCACAAATCTTGCAGACTTTCCTCTTCCTTTATTTTTCTTCACTGTTTATGTGTCATCTCACTATGGGATGTTTGGGGAATATAATAACCCAGTGTTACTTCATGTAATTTACTGAGTGTGAAGCAGAACAAAGGCACATTTTTGGCTGAATTACGAAAAATACCTGTTATAATGTTATATAACAAAAGGATAAAAAAGGAAAAAAAACAGAAAGCTTTTCTCAGATGTTCTCATATTGGGTGAAACTCCACAAAGCTAAGCAATCATTAATAGATAAGCAGTTTTATTTGCAAGTTTCAAAATATTGCAAGGCAATTGACCAAATCCAACTGCAAGTGATAGAGTCACGACGATATCAGGTACTACACAATAATAAAAAATTACTCTAATAAGTTTCTTTTGTTGTGATTGTCTATGAAAATGTTCAATTTTTTTTCTTTGGTTACTCATAAAAATTTACAGGACTGTCTGTAATAGTTCATCACACAGTAGTTCAAAAGTAAGCAAGTTCAGTGACTTTTGGAATCATCTGTCAGAAAATTGTGTTCAGTACCAAAACAGACTAGACAAATATCAACTTGCCTTAATATTTAATATAGAATATTACACAGGATTTGAAAAAAACATCCCCTGATGAAAAATGCTTTATCTTGCAATGTAGTTTGGGAAGTATTGAACTTCACAGTGCATAAAAAACAAATATTTCAGTAAATCTTTAATGTGCTAAACAGTAAAAGCCATCTAAAAAATACAGTTAAATGTTATCCTTTTACTAAGTTTGGGTTTTGTTTTTTTTTTTAATAATGCAGTGTTCACTAATAGCGAAAAAAAATTAATAGAATATTTAGCAAAAATAAGTCAATTATTAGAAAGAGCATCTGCTTTTAATAATTTATATTCACAGGCTCTTAAAAGATACAGAAATAGCACTTTTAATAATATTTAACACTTAAAAACCTTTCAGCAGCTAAAAAAGAAAGTTAGACTATACAGCTGGACTGAAACTCGAGCATTTCTTCTATGGTATTTCATCTAAAACTGTTCAGTGACTGAAAAGTGTTTAAAAATACCTTTAAAGCCTAAATAGCAAGAGCAGTATGTGTGACACTACACATCCCCTACCTCTTCACACCTGAAACAACATATTCCTGATGGCAATCACTGTAGTGTTCCTCTGTTCCTTCATTTATCCCAGTCTTTGCCCGATGTCCCCTCTCTCACTGCCCACCCTTCATCCTCCCCTGACCTACCGCCAGTCAATATTTCAAGCAGACAGCAGTTTTCAGACAGTATTCTTGAGAAAAGGGCTCCTTCATGAGATTTTCTTTCAATTCAGGAAGTATATTAATGGAGCAGGTCACAGGGGCTGTGTGTGAATGCTTGAATGTTAACAGTCAATTGCACTCAGCAGTGAGACAGGAGTGTAACTTTTTAAGTGCTTTTGCATGTAGCATTCTGGACATTCATCCTTTAATGCTTCATAAATTGATATCATACCCCACTTTTTCAGACTTTCATTATGTCTCAACGATTGAATTTTAAGCTTTTATACAAAACAGAAAATGTCACCTTTTGACTGCCCAAAGCAAGCCTTGAATGTGATTAGTGGAGACAGTGTTAATGCAGTCTGAATTTATCACAACTCTTGAAATACTTTTCATATAATCACTTCTGATTAATTATTTTTCCCTGAATCCATCACGGTCAGATGGAGAATAGACAAAGACTGCTGCAACTCAAGAGTTGTTCTTTTTCAAGAACTAATGCGGAGGTATTTCTCAAAACTGTAAGAAAAATACATGTGGTCCAAACCTTGAGCAACCTAAAATAAATTACCCCTGCTTTGAGCAACAACTAGGACCAGACAACTTCCAGAGGTTCCTACCAACCTGTATGAATTTAGGTATATACCTAATGTTAGATACAGACATGTCATTTCTATAGATAATGCACCATGCCTCAAGCAAAGAAGAGAAATAGTTAAGCCACTGATGGGGAATAATTTTACATTAAAGTATAATTCCTTCTTGGAGCAAATTTGCCTGAGAAGTTACCACAGCAAGGGGTGCAACAGCAGGCAGGAATGAAAGACATAATGGAGAGAATCTTTATTCCAGTCACACAGCAGCTGGTTTAAACTGCAGCTAATTTCATGGCTAAATAAGAAGAGATGTACTTTAAAAATAGTGTTATGAGAAAACATTTTTTAACCACAGGGTTTGGAGAAATGAACAAAAATGGATTTGTGAGTTTTGAGATATATTTTGCTGGCCAAGTCAAGCATAAATCCTATCCCTTCTCATAGACAAATCGATCAGGTTGTGCTGAAGGCTAGTAACATGGAAGAAAGACAGAATACGGCAATAGGGTATATAAAATGGATGTTCTCTGATAAATCACATCTAGTTCAAGGTAAATATTTTGTGAAATATGTCACCCTGCAAAAGTCAGGGGTTAGGTTTAAAGATTGCCCTTTATACAGAGGCATCCAGGACTTTTTTTGTTGTTGGGTTTTTTAGTCTCCAAAGAGAGGCAGGGACATCCAGCAAAACTAACAATAAGCTTTTACTATCACACACTTGGCTGTGTACATTTTGTTAGAACATTTTGTTAGAACATTTTGTTAGAATATTTCAATTTTTTTCATTTACACTCATTTAAAATGTAGCCCATCTCCATTTTTTTTTATTATTATCTTTATATTTTCTTCTGAATTTTCAGGTTTTAACTGCAAACTCCTATGACACACTAGTTCTGTAAGTTACTCTTGGTGTGTACCTGATGCAGGGTTAAAACAGTGAAGAAAAATTTGAATTTTTGAAAACTTTAACTGCCTATTGAGCTTGGCTAAAACTGCTGGAAAATTCCAAAGGGTCACCAGCAGCAGAGAATATGTCTTGCCAGGACAAGATTACAAGTCATGTGAAAATTATATCTATTGATTCCATACGCAATGATGTAGATTACATTCAGGTGCAGGATTTCCCTTCCTCACAGGAACCCAAAATTCAGGGCTTTAAAGCAGCACCTGCCTAGCAAGCATTACTTGCTTGATTGTGTGCTTAAAGTTGGATTACTCAGCACCTTTCTTTTCATCATTTTCTAATGCCGGGCATCTAGTTTACTTCTTGTGGGCTTAGATAGATGCTTTCCTTGGGAAGATGTTGCCCTAGGTACTAATTAGAAAATCTGTGAAGAGATAATTTTTGCTACTTATTCACAAAGAGCATTTTTCTTCTGGAAAATTGAATTGCTTTTGTTTACAGTCTGATGACTGCACTTTTTTTTTTTCTTTTTCTGAATAGCTACAGGATTTTCCTGTTAATTTCAGTGCTCATAGCTTATTTTTTGGCCATTGTCTCCATCTCCCTGTTTAAAGTCATACTGTAGTGGGAAAAGGAATATGCTCATCTTACTGGTATCTATCCAGCTCTATGCCTGTACCTACTGTGGTCTCCTGGCAATGAACACACAAAGTGTATGAATCTAAGCATCAGTGTTGCAATTTGGCAGGCACCTACTGACCTCTGTGGGAATAACTGTTTCATCTAGATAAGAATTTGATCCTTCTTTTAACAAGGTGTTCTTCTTCTGATAGTTTCTTTGAGGTAATTTAACTTCTTACAAAAATCTGCGTGAACCATTTTTATTGGAAAGTCCTCTCTTCTTACCTGTCACCCACTTTTTTTTGGCACTTGTTTTTTGAGCTATATTGTTTCTGCAAGTTTTTAGACTGTACCCATGTCCCCATATCATCTTAGATCATGTAGTGCTTTAATTTACAGAGCTCTAACTGTACACAAATGTATGTGTGTGGTGGGAAGTAGGTGAAGTGTGCAGGGGGGATGTTACCACTGGATGAAGAAAAGTAACTGTTGCAGCAATTTGTATTTCTTCAGTGTTATGCTTTTCCTGCAAATTAGTCCTCCTAAAGATCCTGGTTTTGCTGCACTGTTTTAATCATGAAAGCCATATAAGAATTGAGCTTTTTACTACCTTTATTATGCCAACTGTTTTAATCACAAACATTTAAATTTCTGAGAAAATATGTGGTGTGGTCTTCACATAAGTTGCATGCCTGACTGCTCACAGGTAAATAACCTTTCTCATGTATTAAAATTCTCACTGTTGCTGCTGTGTGTTATAAGATGGAAAGCTTCATAGCATTTGAAATTATTTCAAATCTTACATAAGGTTTCTTATACTTTTTTCTTATATTTTTCATTACCAGAAAATATTATTCTTAAGGTTCTCATAGTTATTTACTTGTGCAAATATTTTTGTAACTAAATTTTATTACTAAACACACAAAAAATTAGTTGTACAACAACATCTCATTATAAAATAAGTGACTTCTTTCTTTTATATACAGTCTTGCATCCAGTGGTTTTCTATTGAAATGTGCTGGGAGACAAAGAATGTCAGAATCTGTCCCAAAATGTGATTGCACAGTCTGAGTCTCTGACTTTTAGGCAGATACTTTCACACAAATATGTCTGTGGGTGTAAGAAAAGAACCCTCTCTAAAAGCCACAAGCAGATACTTACAGGAATTTAATTTTATCTTTAGTTTTACTCAAGCTGAATACAAAGGCGTTTTCAGTCACCACTTCGTCAAGAGTAAAACAACACAAAAGGTAAAACAGCTTCCAGAGACAGTCAGCATTCCAAACCCTGTTTTCTTCTTACTAACTTCTTAGCACCAAGGAATGGGAATACATATCAGTACCCATCAATATATGTCAGAGCCAGGATTTGCTTCCCATAAGACTGTGTTTAACTTTCTGATAGTCTGCATCACTATCAGCAGTCAACCTGTCCAACAAATCCAGGGTATAGTTGAATGATTCCCATTTTAGTCTGTTTGGGTCACCCAGGACTTAATGGTTAAATTCTTCCATTTTCAATACAATTTTTACTACTATTTAATCCACTGACCAAATTTTATTCTATCTGTTCCTTGACACAAGGGGTTTTAATGGTAATGTGCTACAAGGTAAACATGTAATTACTGTGAACATTTCCCAGCAGAAATATGTCATCAATCTCATGCAGCTGTTTAAGTCCCATTGCACAAAACGACAGCTTCCTTTGTAAGGAAGGAAATTATGATGAATTTGAAATGTCATTTTTATGTCTATTTTGCTACTGAGTTAATTTTCATAGGAAACAGGTTTTCAGGTATGCTTTCCCATGAGATGAAATATATTTTGAAGAATATAACTGTGGTGAAGGATTATAAAGTTCATCTCATTTTATTCTCCTAATCTCATTGTTACAGTTGTTAAGACTAGAGGAATTATATCATCTGCATAACACAGAAAACATATTTTAACCTATAGGGTTAAGGCTTTCTATCTGAAAATAGATGTAATGGCTCCACTCACAAATGCAGTTGAGAATGAAGTATGAGAACGAATGCAGGAATTATAGGAGAAGTCAGGAAATCTTGCTATCATAACTATAAGCTGCAACTCAAACTTAGAAATTAATGCATCCTATCCTTGAAAAGTTACTCTTTCAATTCTAAAATTATCGTCCTTGGGTATTCTCAGGATACTCTTTCCCCTAACCTTCAAACTTAGTAGAGAAAGAATGAGCACTGTTTCCTAAGACTCCTAAAGTAGATGATTCCTGTTCACTAGGGATGCTGTGATTTGGAACTTGAGACAGCTTTACACAATTTTTCTTGAAGACCATTAGTGGTGCATAATTAATTGGAAACTTATTCAGTAGTATGAGGAGGGTGGGGGGAGGCTACTAAGCAGATTTCTGCATGAAAACTCTGGACAGAAGTAAAAAGCTGAAGACTTTCTGCCTCAGTTCCAGTCAAAGGCACATAATTTTGTTCAGAGAGCAAGAAACTTCAGCATTCTTTGTACTTTTGGAGAGCTGTTCAGAATGCAAGTGAGACAGAATGTGTTGGAAATCACTGTGAAGGATTACTTATTTCCTTTGATGGAAAATGGAATTCTCGTTTTTCAACTCTTCATTCCATCTACTTTATCTAAGAAGGAAGGATATGATGAATGAAGAGATGTGCATTGGCTATACTTTGGTTACATTCTGTGAGTCTTCTGCAAGAAACCACAAAAAGCAGCATATATTTTTTCTATGGCATTATATGCTGATGAGACAAAACTTGATGCAACCACAAGCATTTGTTCTCCTATAAATATCCTCATGATATAACCAATTATAACTTCTCTGGCTATATGAAGAGATGGATTATTCTCTTACTATCAGGCTCTATCAAATGGTTTCAAGCTGATGAGATCAGTACTAAGATTTCTGGAAAAAATTTTGGAATGTATAGATATTTTTAACTTTTCAGCAATGTTATAAAAAAATCACTTTAATTTTCTGTTGTTTATCAGATAGCTTTGTAGCTTCTACTAACAAAATATCTTTGTCTCTTTTGAAAACAAAATCCGTGCTCATTGCAATAATTGCAGAGAACATAATTAGAGAACTGTCTACAATTTAAAAATTCAATTCATGTTGTATTCCATTTGAAACACCATTACTTCAGTGCTGCTTATAGGGTTCAGTACATGTATAAGGGACTTTAAAATCTGACCACAAGTGCTCTGAGCTGGTGCATTCTTTTCATCAGAGTTCATGAAACTAAGCAATGTGGTAAGGCATTAATTACACAAATCTGTTTTAAAATCTTCTTTCTGCCATAAATAGGAGACCCTAGAGAGTGCATTACCATTTGTTTGTCATTAGTGCATTTTGTTTTGACCATTTGGATGCTGTGACAATCCAAGAAGCTGGAAGAAGTTGCAGTTTGTGTGTGTTATTTATTGCTTATTTTGGATAGAATTAGTTGCAAGAATTCGTTTTATTTATGTTACTAAACAGCTACAAAGTTCAGATCTTGAATGAGGATCCCACAACGTTTGATGCTGCCTACACTAAAAAGGGAAATGAAGGGAAGGGCAAAGGAACAGCATTCTTAGTTTTTAGAAAGATAAAATAACTTATATTGAAAAAGGGAGATCATCAGCTCACATCAGATCCACTTAGATAAGGTAACTCAAACTTTTTCTGGGTGAGTTCTGAGTATTTCTAAGGATAGAGACCCTACCCTCATAGAGAATAAGGTTTTCTTTCTATCTAATTAATGTGTTCTAAAAAGAGTCTGGTTCCATCATCTCCACGCCCTGCAATGCACAGCCAAAGACAGCAACAGTCTCTCTCCTTTGCAGGCTGAGCAAGCCCCACTCTCAGCCCCTCCATACACTGGAGTTCTCTAGCCATCCTGGTGATCCTCTGTTGAAATTGCTCCAGTCTGTTGATGTCTTTTTTATACTGGAGAGGCCCAAATGGGACACAGTCCTCCAGATACGGCCTCACAAGTGGTGAATAGAGGGAAGTCCAGTCTCCAGACCTGAACAGAGGTCTGGAGGCTGTTGGATTCTTCTGCAAAGGCACACTACTGGTTTATGTTCAATTTTCTGTCTAGCAGGACCTCCAGACACTTTCTGAAGATCTATTGTCTCCCAGACAGGTCCAACCTGAACTGCTGCATGGGGTTACTCCATCACAGGTGCATACTTATCTCAGTGAATGTCATGAACTGTCTGTCAGCCCACTTCAACTTGCAGAGCTACTTCTGACAGCAGCAGTGCCCTCTAGGGTATTGGCTTTTTCTCTTAGCTTTTTACCATCCAATAACTTGCTGAGAATATGTTATGTCTTATCGTTCATGTATAACGTCATGTTAACGGTTGTTAACATGTATATTTATCAATAGTGCTTCAATATCAGCCCCTGAGAGATGTCACTTCTAAACAGGCCCCAGTTGGACTTTGTAAATTGTTCACGACCTTCTGTGTGCAGGAATTCAGCTGGTTTTTACCTGTTTTATTCTCTCTCCTTACCTATTCCACATCTAACCATTTTTGCTATGGATGCAATGGGGGCCATCCATTGCAAAATCCTGCAGGAGATGGCCCCAGGAGTAGCAAGACACCAGAAGTTCCCCAAAGCTGATCACAGAACAAGCTCCTAGATTTTTCCTGATTGTTCCTAAAGGAAAAGCCAGGAAAATTCTGCAAAAATTGGTGCGTTTCTGCTCACTTGCATCCTATTTTTCCATTTGTTATCTGGTATCTCAGAATAGAACTGCAGTAGGACCTTATGGAGTCGCTTCTCCTTGTAAGATATTGTATTCAGCCAAAACTCTGCCTGCGTCCTTTGGTGCCTTCACCATTCTTCAGGGTCTCTCATTTGATCAATGGATAGATTTCAGACAACTTTGCCTCTCTGATCAGACAAATATATCCATTTCAGCTGAGACATTTGAAAGAGGTAATGGAAAACAAGAGATAAAGGTAAAAACATAAGGGTGAAAATTGTAAATAATGAATGATTAATATCACATAAAAATCACATAAGGTCACATAACTAATCATCATCAAATGTTTTTAATAGGTATCAGTTCAGACTTAATTTTTAAGAAAGGAGATAAAAAATCCTGAAACAAATTTTCACTGCATATGTCTCATGAACAATGGGATTAGATATGAAAGATTTAGGAAAATTTAGGAACACTAGCCACACTGATAGACAGTTGTTCCTTGGCAGGATGTTGTGCAGTGCTCAGTATTTAAAATCAGGAAAAATAATTTCTGTTTATTTAAGTGGAGAAAGAGGAACCAGGTAAAAAAAGCAAAACCAGCATGTTCCAGTGATCTACCAGTGAACTAACAGGGTGAGCCATTCATTTCCAGTGATAGTTCTCTAGTACATATTAATCTTGCAGAAGATAAAATGGGGCTTAAATTCCCAAAGTGAATTTAAGGTTATTAGTGTTTCAAAAATAAGCATTTTCAAAGTGTTTTCTTCTGTTATTGTACATTTCTGAGGACAATAGAATAGAGGTAAAATATATAATATATCCTGGAGATAAAATTAACACTTTTAAGAGTACTCAATGATTTTTGAGTTAGCAAAGAACTGTGCATGATAGGTATAAAATTACACACGATAAGCAAATATAAAGATTTTTTTATTATTATTTTTGTTTTTCCTTAATCTTGCTGACGTGAAGAGATTTTTTTTTTTCGTTTCAGTGTACCAAATTCTTGTAATGTCTTTTATGGACTATACCTACCATTTTTGCCCTTTTTTAAGACCCTTAAGTGATAATGGATTAAAATGTCCACGGTATCATCATTTGAATTTCTCTTTAGTCATAGAATCATAGAGTAATTCAGGCTGAGAAGGACCTCAGGAGGTAACTAGTCCAATCTCCTATTCAAAGCAGGATCAGCTCTGAAGTCAAAATAAGATGCTCAGGGCTTTATTCAATTGGGTTTTGAAAACATCTCATGAAGTTACTTTGGTAATGATACTCTTCCAGAAAGCAGAAAAAATCCGAACTTGCTAAAAAACGGATGACTGGATTAATTCCATTCCTATATAAATAATAGTCTCTTAAACCATAGTGTTAAAACAAATAAGATATTATAGGTTTCAGTAATAGTCTCTGAATACACATTTTATGAACTTTAAAAACTTTCAATAACGTGTTCTTATAAAATGTAAACATGGCAAAATAGCTCTAGAAACAAAAGATTCTGCTTCTTTACTCCATCTAGGATTAAATTTAATTAATTAAAATATACAAAAGTAACGTCATGTGCAGAAAAGGCAACAGTATAAAAGTTACTGTATTTATATTTTTCAATTACTTAAAACAAGGAGTTTATATTTTATCCTCTTTACATTTTGTACTGGTTGGTTCTTTCTTCCTTTTCTAACAGATCTCTCCATGTGATCCTTTAGAAATACATATTTTTCACTTTATACTCCAGCCCCGTAACTTCAGTAGGGAACTACCTGAGGTCTCCTTATTCTCCCTGACTCATCCATGAGACTGAGGAAACTAGAACACAGACGAAAGGCTTTGGTGGCCTGGCAGCATTTTTCAGGCTTTCATCACTTCTGGATTGTGACATGATTTAGGACAGTATGATGACTAATTGTACAAGCAGTTCCCAGGCCAGTCCTCTCTCATCCCCGATTTACCAGCTTCTTTCCTTTCTTAGTTACTGAACACGCTCCCAGCCAACTATCTTAAATTTTCACACAGTGGTTATATTCCCTGGAAGTCCATAATCATCTTCTTATCTTCCCCCTAACATCTTCCTAATGCCAAGCTGCTGTTTTCTAGCTTATCACCTTCCAGTCAAACTGTCCTTGCAAACCATTCCATGTGTTGCCTTTCTGTTACAAAATTCAGAATCTGAGAAGGTTCAGAGGGACCTACAACTCCTGCATTACTGAGCGAACCTCCCTCCAACTTCAGAAACATTGGCTCGAGTTTCTGGCCTAGACTCAGATCCCTAGACTCAGAGATTTTAAGCAGTGCTCATAAATATGAGGGAGGTGGTTTGAAATGAGACTTGTGAAAAGGATAAACAAAACAAACAGAAAGAGATGAAGAAAAGTCCTGGTGCCATGGACTTAAAAGTCCATGTTTAAATGTATCGGATATTTACTGGAACAGAAATCGGGCTTTGGAGCAGGTTTTACACATAATTTCAGATATGAAATTGTTCTATATTCTGGTAATTGTGTGCATTTCAACAGTGACACTTGTATTTCATTTAAAATTGTGCTTTGTGGGATACAACACAGTATAGAAGGTGAGGAGAAGGCAGGGCCAGTGTATCAAACACACAAATCTCAAATGAACCTCCTTGCTTTTGCACTACAATACATCATTCTGAAAACAACTGCATACATCATAAGAACATGTTTCAGTATTCCACTAGAATTATTTCAGAATCTGTTATCTTCCTAGTATTGGGATAGATTGATTTGGTGGAAAAAATTCCTACTCATATTACTCTTCATATTGAATCCAATCACTGTCCTCACCCTCTTTATAGCCCCTAGTATCTTCTGTTGGGCTCCATAATTGAAATGAGACAGCTTTTTGCTCTTGTTTTTGTCTTTCTTTTCAGTTTTAGAAGGTAAGTATCTTCTTTCAGCTGGTCACTAAACCTTGCTTCCATCACTTGCTGATGGATTTTTAAGCATATATTTTCTGCTTTATACTCTTGGGATTAATTTCCTGTAAACATTCATAAAACTATCCCAATTTCCCCTTAAAATTCCTTTTTAAAACCCTTTTCTTTTAGGAATAGAAGATATCTGGAAATTATTATCTTGGTCTAAATTCATGCTCCTTATACCTGGACATTGTCCAGGCCAGCCAACGCTTCCTTACTGTCTCCCTGGCTGTCTTTTCATATATATTTAATGTCTCTTGTCCCCTTCCAAGACATTTCATACACATGCACGTACACAAACAAATATGTACTCCAATTAAAAATCACTGTAGTACTAAAGAACCTAATTGCTCTGTCTTCAGAATATTAGCCTAGTCACCTGACACAGGCCATCATTCACCTCCTAAGAACTTCAACAGTCAGGTCAAAAGAATCTCAGTCCTTGCACTTTTCTATTAGACCCCATTGTAAGAGACATGAGAGGCAAGACTAGACCATCCCTTAAAGGTCCCAAGAAAAATACGATTCTTTATTAAGAAATTAATAGCACTAATTACATGATCTCACTCTGAAGAATGACACTGCTATGGTGCATTTTCAGCAATCACTATCTTGAAAGGCATTTTTAACTGAAGCCTAGAAGCAAGCTTTGATTGTGAGATAGATGTGTGCCAGTACTAAGTGGCCATACAAAATTTTTGTAAACAAATGATTTTCTGAAACAATGGTGACATTCTCTACAGAGCTTCTTGGCTCAAACTGTACACTGACTGGAGGCAGAGACATAACATCCCATGACAGTTCTTATGCTGATGCTGCTTTTAGGAGAGAAATCCTGCATGTTCTTCTGAGTGGAATCAGGCTTGGTTTTGCCTCTGTAAAAAAATAATATACATTGTACATAGGTTCTAGACCAGAATCTTATTTAACCTGCATGGCCTTGGATATCTTAGACCACCTGGCAGAAAAACAAAATGAGACTTACAGATGCTGTATGTGCTGTAAGTATACATGTATATATAAAACTATATTTATAAATATAAAATTATATTTATACATATAAAACTGTATTTATATCTGAGGATTTTTTTCCCTGGAATACTGAAAAATTTAGAGAGGAGCAAACTCTGAATATCTAAAGCACAACATGATAACCTGTATATACATCTTATGATAACAGGATAAGGAAGAAAGGAGTGCATAATATTTAACTAATTACAACATGATAAATTGTGACATGGTCATTTGAAGAAGGATGTTTCAATTTAGTCATAAAAGTGACTGTGTTCATCTCCTTTGTGACAATAGGACTTCCTGCACCAATGCTTAATTTTTGCAACATATTTATCCTGTTGCTTTATCCTAGATGACCTTATGCCCCATAATATGAATTTGATACTTTAGTACAAATGTTATTGAAATATAATTATCTAGAGAGAACAGATATGCCTACAAGGGGAGAGGGAATATTTGTTTTTAAGACAGGTAGAGCTATTAAAGTTTACCTCAAATAGCCATTCTTGATTTTTCTTTCCCAATGAAATTGAATTTCCTTATGAATGTGAGGGATTTTTACATTTACACTAAATTGTAAAACACAGCATCAGTTAAATTTCTTCTTTCATCCAGATGCCACAAAGTAAACCTGAAAGTTTTTTCTGTGCCAATATTAAGACACACAGTGGGAATCATTTCATAGGCATGAATCTGTTTATAAGTTGGAATATTAAAAAATGCAATCAATAGTACCTTCTCCTTAATACTGTGTCAATGAATATTCAGAAATTGATGCAGACTTGGTCAATTGGCAATAGAATGAGTCAAATATATTTATTTCAAATATTAGAGTGGTATCCATCTTTTACTTAAATTAAAGCTAGATGTCTAGACTTATGTCTGTCAAATGCACATCCACATCTCTATTTTCTAAAACGAAAACAATAATCCTGTCAAGTATCTGGACTTCCAAGCTCATCAAATTCAGTAGGAGTCTATGTATTGATTTTCTAGTTTGGTTCAGGACCTGGACATATGACGTCAGAGGTTGGATTTTCAAGCTTGTGTACATTTTTGGCTCAATTAACTGCTACCAGTAGCTGCCTTGCAATAAATACAAAAAGCTGCAGCAGGATTCTTGTGCTTTGATCAGAAACACCTCTGCATAGCAGTCAAGCAAAAGTAGAACGAGCTTTGATCAGAATATTTTCCAAAAAGAGAGAAATTTTGAAGGCTTGAATTTTGCAAGTGCACTTTTTTCATAAGCTCTTATATGGAAAACTAATCAAAAGAATCTTGGAACATAGCATGCTTTCTTGCTGGTCTCAAAGAAAAGAGATCAAACTAATTACAAAGATTTACTAGGCAATGGCACGCCTGCACAGGATAGTGGAACACCTACACACAGATAGCAAACATCCCTTAAGTGAGCCAGCTCAAACATGGGATGGCCAGCAAAAGTGCTGGGCTGTGTGGAGCAGTAGCTCTGTGCTGCTCCCAGACATGAGCTGACTCCAGAAATAAAGGTTTCTCTGGTGCAAGGGAAGCTGTTACTATGCTTGGAACTAGCTGGAAACCTGTTGAACCATTCTTCTAACTGAAATGTGTCTAATCTAAATTGAAAATTTTTAATGTGCGAACATTTTGGTTTTGTAAAAGAAAAAACTTATGTCAGAATAACTAAAATTAACTTTTTGCTGATGTTTATTTAGTAATTTCATATCTGTATTAGTCTGACTTTTTGCTTAATACACAAAAAATATTTAATTCTAGTAGTTTATATTTTTGCTTTTTACCTTACAGTGTCTGGGTTTTGACTTTTTTTTTTTCTCTGATGCTTAACTCTCTGAATGAGATTGGTTTGCATTGTGGAAGATACACTGTGAGAAGATATACTAGTTCACAGAAAACATGGACTAAAACTCCAGAATTTAAATTCCATGAGTCCATAAGATTGAACATGCATCCATTAATACATCTATGGTTTTTTAGATCATTTCAAACCTTTTTTGATTTTAGAAAATTTGACCTTTCAAAATTTTTATTTTTTAATGTGTTCAAAAATGTCTCTTATCCCAATATAGGATAAGACCACATCCTGAATTTTTTTAAATGGTCAGTGGATCAAAAATTTGAAATCATTCTTTCTCATTTGACATACAGGATTAGAAATAATTTACGTTTTTCCCCACTGTAATTCTAAACCATATTTTCTTAAAAGTTCTAAAATATCACAAGTGATGTCACAAATTTATTATCTTTACTGTAAGTTGAACATAAGCATACCAAGGCACAACAATTTAACTTTCACTAAATGTCCCTATTCTACTAGTTATGAAGGTGCATTTGTCACAGATGATATATAAAGCTCCCAGGACAATTAAATAAAGGGATTAAGAAGTATCTGGTCAGCAGAGTAACTCCCTTGCTAAAGTATGATGGATGTTGTTTACCCACAAAATACAAGGATGTATGAAATCTCTGTCATAAAAATGATTAACCTGGAATGGCTTCAACTAAAAGTGTCTTTCCTGAGTATTTCCAAAATTGTCATAATCAGTTTCACAAACCTGAAAATTTAATTGTAAATGTAATATCTTTTTTTTGTGGAAAATGATGCTGTTTAAGGACAGCTTATTTTTAAATGTGAAGTGCATTATTGCAAATGCAGGAACCCTACTACTTCTTGAGGTGCTTGCATTTACTGATAATTTTCTACCTTTTCTCAGACATCTCTATCTGCCTTTGCCTACACTACAACTGGTATATGTATATGTAGCTCTGAACTAAATTGATTTATGTAACTGTATGACGGGAAATATTGTTCACTTAGAATGAGAGAAAGGCTGTGGATGTTGTCTATCCAGATTTCAGTTGTGTTTCACCATCTTCCACAGCATTGTCCTGAAGATCATGACTTGGACAAATGCACTCTTCACTGAGTGAAAAATTGGTGGATGGTTGGGCCCAGAGAGTGATAGTAAATGAAACTAAATCCAGTTGATGCCTGGTCATCCCACCACTGTGGTGTTCCGCACGGTTCAGTAGTTGGACTAGTCCTGTTTAATATCTTTATTGATGACCTGAACAAGGGATTTGAGTGCATTCTCAATAAGTTCACAGATGACACTATGCTAGGATGGAGTGATGATCTGCTGGAGGGCAGGAAGGCTCTGCAGAGAGCTCTGGACAGCCTGGATCGATGGGCTAAGGGCATCTACATGAAATTCACCAAGTCAAAGTGCTGGGTCCTGCACGTNAACAAGGGATTTGAGTGCATTCTCAATAAGTTCACAGATGACACTATGCTAGGATGGAGTGATGATCTGCTGGAGGGCAGGAAGGCTCTGCAGAGAGCTCTGGACAGCCTGGATCGATGGGCTAAGGGCATCTACATGAAATTCACCAAGTCAAAGTGCTGGGTCCTGCACGTGGGTCACAACAACCCTGGGACACGCTACAGGCTTGGGTATGAGCGGCTTGAGAGATGCTCAGCAGGGGGGGGGGGTGGCAGTCAGCTGGATATAAGCCAGTGTCTCCAGCAGTGTGTCCAGGTGACCCAGGAGGCCAATGGCATCCTGGCCTGTATCAAAAATAATGTGACCAGCAGGACCAATGAAGTGATTGTCCCTCTGTACTCACTGGTGAGTCCACACCTTGAATCCTGTGTTAACTCTCAAGCCACTCACTTCAGAAAAGAAACTAAGGTGCTGGAACATGTCCAGAGAAGGGCAACAAAGCTGGTGAAGGGTCTGGAGCACAACTCTTATGAGGAGAAGCTGGGGTTATTTAGCCTGGAGAAGAGGAGGCCCAGGGAAGAATCACAGAATCAACTAGGATGGAAAAGATCTCTGAGATAGAGTCCAACCTTTGACCTAACACTTACCAACTACCTGAAAGGAGGTTGTAGTGAGGTGGGGGTTAGTGTCTTTTGCCATGTCTCAAGTGGAAGGATGAAAGAAAATCACCCTAAGTTGCCATTCATGGGGAGGTTCAGATTGAATATTAGCAAAAAATGTTTTCACTAAAAAAATTTTCAAGCACTGGCATAAGTTGCCCACAGAGGTGGTGGAGTCACCATCTCTGGAAGTGTTCAGGATACATCTTGATATGGCACTTGGGGATATGGTTTAGGAGTGATTATGGTGGTGCAAGATTGATGTTTGGAATAGATGATCTTGAATGTCTCTTCCAACCTTGATGATTCTGTGATTCTGTGACTGAGCTGCTGGGCTACTCTGGTAATGTGTTTTCCTTTGAGTATCATGTTCTGTATTTTATATTTTCTCATCATTATTGTCTGTATCAAGAAATTAGCATTCTCCACTCATTACTTGATTAACTTTCATGAAAACTGTGTAAATGGTTAAGTCACATAGGTTCAAAATAATTTCTTACTCTGAAAGTATTTGGGGTTCAATCACTAGCAATCACTTAAATCGTTTCTTAAATTTTCATTTTTTGGACAGAGACACTGTTTTTATACACATGATAGCTTTAAAACTGCAGTATTGGAAAAATCAGTTTCTCAACTATGTGAGATTTAGATTGCTCATTGAAATAAAATGTCAGACAAAATTATTACTATTATTTCTTCAAAGTAATTTTTCCATTTTTTGTTGGCTATTTTATACAGGACATTCTAGGGAAGACTCAAATAAATGTGGAGATTTACAAGTATTCCTCCATGATCTCCACAGAGGAAAATACGAAATAACTTGTATTTTCAATCAATACTTTGTGCATCTTTCCTCCTTGCCTATTCTTTTTAACTTTCTACTATATTACAAATTTTCTGTTGCAATAATTTAACATTTTAGAAGATTTTTACTTTTCCTTAGAATCATAGTAGTAGTTGTGAATCAGTATCCCTTCTTCCAGAATGCTTGGTAAATAGTTCATCTTTATGATTAATTTTAAAGCCCTTCCCACAATTTTTAAAAAACATGAATTATCTCAGTTTTTCATATAGCTTTAACTCTCCTATCTCTAGCATATAATACCCGTCTTTGTACAGTGAACTGCATGCAATTGAAGGACAGCTTTTCTAAAACAAAAGGGAACAACAACAAGTGATGGATATGATTCCTGGTCCGCAAAGTTTGTAGATAAAGCCCATTTAAGTCAAATTCCCAGCAGGACCTGCAATCTTCAAAACTAATGCACAGGTACTATGCATATGATTTTTCCAACAGCTACGTTTTTTTAAGACCCTCAGTCTTTTAAGGCATTAAAAAAATTCACCTTCTGTGAATGCGAAGATGCTACTGTCTTGAGGAAGCTGAGTGGTTGGTTGGTTAACTCGCTCAAAATTCTGTCAGGTATTTCTTCATCTCAACTACCTAATATGTCAAGTTTTCAAAATTAAAGTATTAAGAAGAAAACACAAATGAAGAGGTAACTATGGCTTTTTTTCAGAACAGACTAAGGAGAAGGAAGCAAATGACCTACTATGTTTGACTATTGATTATTCAAACTATTGATCAGACTATTGGTCTATTAAAGGAAAATACAGGAGTCAAGAGGATTTGAAGGTCTAGCTTTCACTATCTTAAAGTATCTTAACCATGATAGTACAGCAATCCTCTTCTTTTTTCTTTTTTTTTTCTTTTTGTGAAGATAGTCTTAAACCTTTCTATTGAAGCTGTTCCACTCTAATTGAGAAAACTTAATGTTTTTGTGATAGAGAAGGTGCAACCGAATCCTCAGAAGAATGATTATGACACTCCCATTGAATTCATTGGTTATTTGGCATGCTCTACAAAGTAAATCTTTACAGCAAGAATAAGAATTCAGTTCTCTTCTTTTTACTTACTTATCTTGAGAAGAGAGAGATATGTTTATTACTGAAATGGTCTGTGTAACTACACAAAAATCTCTCTACACATCTAGGCCTGAGCTGTGAAACACAAATCTTTTTAGCACTCTCAGCCAACAAAAGATTGTCCTTTCCTTATGCTTTATGAAAAGCCACTCCAAGAGACAGGATATGATTATAAGATATAAGATTTAACAAAATTTTGGATAATCAGTGACAGTATCCATGTGTTTCTCATATTTTCTCCATCACTAGAAAGCAAGAATGAAATGTGATTTTACTGTTCTGCTGCCAAATGACAGTTATCAAAGTAATCCACTGTGAGAAATTTAGTGTGGAAGCTATCCTAATGAATTCTCATGACTCGTGGGAATATATACTTTATGTGAAACTTCATGGAAGTTTGAGAGCTACGTCTTAAAAAGGACAGGGAACTGCTTAGCAGGAAAAAAAGGTTTCTTCTTTTCCCATGGCTTAAGCAGCAAAGCAAGGAAGCAAGGCCAAAAGGGGGGGGGAAATCTAAATAGCAAATTTCAAGTGGTACTTTTGAGCCTTTTCCTATGTATTTACTTTGTAGTTGTGAAGAAACTCCTGTTCAAACATAATATTTGAAATGAGCAAGCATTAAAGGCCAGTATATCATTGTGTAAATACTTCCTTTACAAATATTGATTTAGATAATGCAGAGCCTTCAGCTCATATAAGGCACTGATCTATGTCTCTCTATATTGTAATATATGCTTAGAAAGACATACTATATATTGAAATATCAAATATAACAGTTCCAACTCATACAGATTGCAACTAAATTCCTTTCCAACCTGCTTCATCACAATTCTAAGTTTCTTCTCAGAGTTTATTTTTAAAATAATTTGAAAAGAATGAAAAAAAGGCTTTGTGACTTCCCTTAGTCTTGGGAACTGTGTTGATCTGGCTCATCAAGTACTATATTTGCCTTGAAAGGCACAACATAAAGATATGGAAAATGGTAGAAACAATATCTGTGTTCCATTCAACATCTTGCAATGACCTCCTCTGCACAGGTCAGGCCTAAAAAAGGACAAGAAAAGGATATACTAACACTTTTTTGATAATGCCCTAGATTCTGGTGATTTGTAGTTCATGATTTCTGTTAGCAGGATATAGTAGTTTGGATTTAATAACCTTTGATTTGTTTATCTTTCATAAGTTTTTCCTCATTGGTTTTTGGTTCCAAATCAAAACTTCAATGGTAGAATTTCATACAAAGTATTTGCCTCGAAGCTGGATGACAACCTTTATGGATAACTCAGCTTTTGTATTCATAATTGTTGACCTATGTATAAATACGTACTAATGTTTATCCAGGATGTTCTCCTCACTCCACTACAGCTCACTTTAATTATAAGTCTTCTTATTAAAATACAGAATCATTTTTAAGCCTGCCTGATCTCACATTTCTTTATTGCTTCCTCTGTATAGGCCGTTACCTATGCACACAGAGAATAGAGCAATAGTACTCTGTGAGTACACAGAGTACTTTTAGTGCTTCCTCAGTCATATCAGTGACATTCTCTGTACCTCCCATAATCTCCACAGAAAATCCGCTAATAAAGATCTTATTTTCACCCACCCTAAATCACTGCTGAGGACCATGTTACTTTTTTCCTTAGTCCATTCATTCACACAGAATAGTTGCTTACTATATACAGAATGCTAATAAATCCCGTCTCATTGCACAACCACCCACTTTTGTTCTCAAAAGTGTATTTACCACTCTTGAGGGCATTATCATCACTTGTTTGTAGAAAACAAATGATGCATTAAGACATTGCCAGAAACAATTGTAAGGAAAACGAGACTTCCATTCCTTAGATCAGCAACAAAAATAAAAAAGACACTGCAGACTCCTATGTTGCTAAAAACATCATCTTCCAAAAATGTGGAAACTGAGGACTAGGAACATGAATTACTGCAATATTCCCATAGTGATAGACACATGATTGCCATGTGATAAACAACAGCAAGCTACAGAACTTGCTTCAGTCTTCATTCTGTCATTCTTTGGGGTTTTTTATTTCAAGAGCAGAATTTACTGAGTCATACTGCACTAACTGACTAAATTTCTGCCAAGAATCCTACAATTTAAGGAAGTGAAATTCAAGTTTAAATAGTACCCAGTCAGGCTCTTACACCCAGAGAGCTATCACATCGTAGTAGTCAATGGGATTGGATAGATAGATAGATATATAGATAGGTAGATAGATAGATACATAGACACATAGATAGATGACTGGCAGTAGGTCATAAATTGCATTTATGACAAGTATAACATTATGGTTCACATCCTTTTGTTAATGGTTTGTTTGTTGGAAGGACCAGTTAAACTTTTCAGGATATAAGAAATAGCTCATTTTGTTAAATCTTTCCTTTCCTTTCTATTAAGCACATAGAATTTTTGTCTTCTCTTTGTTATGGTCTTTTTTCAAAAAGGTTGTATCCAAGGAAATATAATTTCTCTCTCAATCAGTTTTCATGATTTAACCCAGAAGGCAGCTAATCACAACAGCCATTAGCTCAATGCCCACTCCTGGTGGCATAGGGAGAGAATTTGGGGGATGAAAAGTTAAAATTCATGGGTTGAGATAAAGAGATTTAATAGGACAGAAAAGGGATGGATAATCATTCCCATAATCATAAAAGAATTAAAATACACATAACAAGTGATGCACAATGCCAATGCAATTGCTCACCACCTGCTGACTAATGCCCAGGCAGTTCCCCAGCAGCAGCAGTCCCTGGTGAGCTTTCCCCCCAGTTTATATACCAAGTTATGCTGTTAGATGGTATGGAATATCCCTTTGACCAGCAGGGGTCAGCTGTCCCGGCTGTGTTTCCTCTCAGGCTCTTGTGAACCCCCAGCTTCTTCACTGACTTCTTCATTTGTCAACATATATTTGGCTATAAATACATAATAATGTTGAGCATCTGCTTAACAGCTCACACAGCACAGCCTAGGTGCATCACTGATTACCTTTGCTATTCACTTCTCCCAAGGGCTATCCAAGTCAGTCATACACATCTCCAGAAACCTGTTTGCTCTGTGAGAAACAACAGGTCTTTAGAAAGGAAGGGATGCAAACTAATGAACATGTGTTTAACTCCAACAAGAAACAAGGTATTTTATAAGCCACTCTAATAAGAGTCATTGTGAAAGAGTGAAAAAAATCATTGATTTTTTTTGTTACAATGGACGTTTAACGTGGCTGCTAGACAAATGACTGCCATATAGAAGAGGGCGTCTCTTAGTGATAACATGCAGTATTGAAAATTAGGAAAAAGAGTAGACAGGGTATTTGTAGGAACTGAGAAACCAAGGCTAAAAGTGGATGGTAGTGTAGATGCAGCCCAGTAAATATGATTTTGTTCCTACTAATAAAAGGCTGTTATCCAGCCTGACAGTGCAGTGTCTCAGAACTTACCCATACTTGCCTTGTCCTGATATGATTTTATCTCATTTTAACAGCTGTCAAGCTGCTGTTGCCTAGCCTGTTTTAAGCAATAATTGACAGTCCCTGTATACCACACCTTCTGTCAAATGAGGCTGGGGAAAGCAATTGTACTCTTTTTAAACTTTATCTGTAAACCAATGAGGAAGCATCAAAATGTGTTTATGGTGGTAAACCTGGAGGTATTTAAGAAGAGGCTGGATGTGGCACTTTCTGCCATGGTCTAGTTGACAAGGTGGTGTTAGGTCAAAAGTTGGGCTTGATGATCTCAGGGGTTTTTTCCACCCTAGTTGATTCTGTGTTTAAAAACATACACTAGAAAAACTAAAGCAAGCAAGAAAACAAACAAAACCACAAAAAACTTTCACAACCTACTCCTCCTATGCAAAGATCTTGGGATATAGACACTCATTCATTGCATTGGCCCTCCCATTTCTGCTACAGGAGGAGCGAATTCTGGCTTAGGATCCAGAGGACCATTAGACAGGTAAGAACAGCACTAGAGAAAAGGTGTAGAAGCTAAAAAGGGCCTTTTTTGTAACCCTGTTAGAAATAATTTATTCTAGTAATAATTTATTCTTGAACATTTCCAGGGATGGCATTCCACAGTTTCTCTGGGCAACATGTTCCAATGCCTCACTAACTCCCTTGTCAAGAATTTCTTCTTTATATCTAATGTAAACCTACGCTTCTTATCCCCTGAGATTAGCTCAGTTGGGCCATTCACTTAAGAGTTGGACTTGATGATCCTTGTGGGTCCCATCCAGCTCAGAAATATTCTGTGATTCCTTCAGTTGAAACAATTGTCTCTTGTCCTATCACTACCTGCCCTGGTAAAAAATCTCTCTCCATCTTTCTTATAAGCCCATTTTATATAATGAAAGGCCAAAATAAGATTTCCCCAGAGCCTTCTCTTCTCCACGCTGAAAAACCTCCACCCTCTCAGCCTCTCTTCACAGGAGAGGTGTTCCAGTCCTCTGACCTGCTCTACCAGGGCTGTGTCCTTCTTATGTTGGGGGGCCCAAAGCTGGATGAAGTACTCTAGATAGGGTCACACGAGAGTGCAGTGGAGGAGCAGAATCACCTCCATCAGCCTGTTGGCCATGCTTCTTTAAATGCAGCCCAGGATACTATTGGCTTTCTGGACTGTAAGCTCACATTAACACATCATGTCCAATTTTTTGTCCACCAGCACTCCGAAGTCCTTCTCTACAGGGCTTCTCCCAGTCAGTTCATTCCCCAAAATCTAATGGTATTGGGGATTGCCCTAAGTCCAGAGGGAGGACGTTGCACTTGGCCTTGTTGAATGTCATGAGGTCAAATAGGAAAGCGAAAAGATGCAAGTTCAGTGAGGTAGCCTGAACAAAGTCCTTGGTTATCACATCTGTTAATAACATTAAAAGCTTCTGTAGTAAAGGTTTTACAGAAAAGAAGTCAAAAACAGATAATCAGAACTTTGGCTAAATGCTTGTGTATGTAAATTATTTACATAGAATATTACATATATGTTAATAGCAGCTCTAACAAGGCTTAAAGATATAATTAAACTGCTCAGGCCAGGCAGAAAGAGTGAGCTAGCATTTCAAAAAAATAAGAAGTAACCTTCTCTCAGAAAAATGAAAAAAATACCTGCAGTTATATAGATTCTACAGCTTGTTAAACTATAACCATTTTTTCAACTCAACTGAGTCATTAAAGGAATATGAATTTATATCCACAGTCTAAAATCTAGAAAGTAATTAAGAGATAAAGATGTAAATTTTAAGGCATACATGTATTAGACATGAAACCAGGTTAAGGCTGAAAAAAGATTATGAATAACTCAGAAGAGGAAGAGGATGCCTAGTCATCAGTCCCAAAACCTTACAGGTTTTAGCAAATTTTGTCTTCAGAACTGATGGAGATCTTTAGGCAGGTGGTATTTCCTGAAGTATCTCAGGGAGGCTAGCTCAAAAATACTACGGAGACATCCGGTTGTTGCATTTAAGCAAGACCTCCATTTCATATTTGATTTGCTTGTAATCTTTTGCATCTCTTCCTAAATAAATCTTTTTTGTTTTACTATTAAGTTTGTCTGATGTGAAGAATCACCGTGAGTCAGCACAAGGTGATTTAGAGACTATGCCTTGTACAGCTGCTGGAAATTGTTACAAAGAAGCCAGCTTGATAGGCCCTTTCAGGGATGCTCTAGAGCATATATATACAGAAGGCAGATGACTATTAACTAGGTAATAAAGCTTAATAAATTTGTAGGATATTCTGGTTTTACCTCTTCTGTTAAGGGGTTTTAGCTCTTTGCCTCCTTTCTGAGGTGGGTTGTTGGTTGGTTTTTTGTTTTTTTTTTTAATTAACTTGGGAAGGAGGACAGCCCAGGATGAATCAGAATAATGCAAACTTCAGTTGTCTGTATGAATTCTTTGACATCTATATGAAGTGGCATGTTATGACTGGATAACTAAGTAGGAAAAACAGGTAGGTAAAGCTGAGAGTAAGGAGTGTTGGCTTGTAAAATGTCAACTTTGAATATGAATATTCTTGTAAGTCCGAAGCTACTGCCCTTCTTGTAAGAGCCAGTTACCTCTAAGGCTCTGGGTCTACTTTAACCATCTATAAGGTATGGGGAATAGTAAAAACATCTAGTCTTCTTTCAAAGTAGAAAAGAGAATTTATATTAGTTTTGATATAAACCTCTCCCAGCTGAAAGCCCAAGCAACTTAAAATCAAGGCTGATCCTGATAGAAACAATGTCAGATGCTAATGGTGCTAATTTGAACATAGCAGTTGAGGTGAGGTTGCTTTGCATAGAGTCTGAACACCATGTTTTTCTGTTGTACAAAAAACTGTTTGTATATGGTTGAAAAAAACAATGTTTACTTAAATCAGCTTGTTTTAAATGCTGGGAACTGACAAGGGGCAAAAGTAGGGGTCGAAGGCAGACACCTGTTTGCTGTGACTGGTAGAGATGATACTTCTGACTCTGTCAGCTGAACACTTAAGGGTGAAGCCCAACTGTGATACTCCTGTGTTCCCTCTACACTGAGCTTCCAATAGATCATTACTCATAAATAACAGTCTTTTAGCCGGATTTTGGAGGGATCCCAAGGCAGCATCAGACAGTTCCCACAGATGTTTTTCTGGGTATGCTGTGTCTAGGCCTCAGAGGGAAATGGGCATAAGAATCTCCTAGAACTGATGGACTCAGCAAAACTAACATCTTTCTATTTCTTTTTGTCTATGCTACAAAAAAGTCTTACACATCTGTGTCAGATGTTTCATCTGCTTCGCTTCAAGGAGTTCATTGTAAAAATCCAGTCCACAAAGCATTTATTATAGTGTGCTATTTCACCCTCAGCAACAGCATTCTTGTGTCTCACTTTTGTAATCCATTCAATGAATTCAATTAATTTTGTAATTCATTATTTCTATGTGTGTTTCTTATCAAATCCAGATGTTGCCCAATCTCCTTTCATAAACTTGCCAAGACATCTGATGCTAAAGCTGTGATACCATCCATCTTCTATCCACAAACACATTAATACCTTGCTCTCCTAATCATACAGCTGAGCACCTTTGCAACTCACATTCATACTAAAGCAACTCCTACAAAATAGTAGTTTTGAAGCAGTTTTGAGAGCCTCTTTTTTCTTTGTTGTTGTTTTTCTTGTTGCAGCACATCAAGCACAGATGGTTTGATGCTGGGGAATGACTTGCCTGGCTAGAAATTAGGCCAGTAAGAATGACCCACTGGGTAGTCTTGACACAAAGTTTCAACTAGTGCAAAGACAGGGCTGCCAGTATGTCCCTTGTACACTGTGTGAAGAAAGGTCAGGTATAGTGATTTGCAGTCAGCTTTTCAAAGCTGTTCTTTTTCAGCTGTTCAAAGACAATGTTCTTCTAGTACTGATGTTTTACCCCCTTGAAATCAGTGAACTTAGAATGCTGCTGAATTTCTTCATGGTGACCTGCATCTTGAAGTGTTTAAGAATCTGACTCTGAATTAGTAAATTCATTTAATAAATAATACAACTAAACCAGCTATGCTTTCCTCAGAACCAGGCAGATATTTATACCCTCTTTAATAACTGTTATATCAACAGTGAGCAGCAAAATAAAAAGTCCCACTGAAAAAATAAAATAGTATTTTTCCTTTTTTATGTGAAACTGTAATATTGCATTTCTGGCACAAGGCGATACTGTTCAAAGAAGAAAATTAATGGTACTTCCCGTATCACTTTGTCACTCGGAAATCTGCACTTCAGGAAAAACTTATTTTTTCCAAATTTTTAGTGTAAAGGAAATCCAGAGCAACCAGCAAAAAGAACAGGCAATACGGTCCTGCAGTAATGTAATATAGTTAGTTTCCCACCTCTGTTGGAATTCTGTACTAAACTTCAAACTCCAGTTTTCACGTTATCCAGATTTTTTTCCTCTAATATTTTTACTGCCTTTTCCACTGAACTCTCTCTTGCTGAGATGATAGATTACTCCCCCACTGCGAGTCTCTGGCTTATGCTTTTGTTTACCTATCTGTCCATCTAGTTATACTTTTTTTGCTATCCAATATATAGAAATATCAACTAAGGAGTTTTGAGGTCTTCTGTAGTATATTGAATTCACACATTTTGCTATGTGGCTTTTATTACCTTAAGCTAGCATGAAGGAAGCGGGGGGTTAAAGGGAGAATTTTTAGTCTAGTCTGATCAACTACAGACATTTCATTTTTTAACTATTACATTTTCCTTAACATCTTTTGTCCCTTCACCATCTTGAAGAAATTTTTGGATACCTTTATATTTGAAGATGTTGACAGTGAGGACAGCTGCTTATGTACCTCTTTTTTTTTTCTGTTTAGTACACAAATCCTTTGGAAAAGTACAAAAATGAGAACTAAGCAAAGCCCAGAAAAAGTGAGCTTTTACATTGTAACTTCACACAGATACCCCCAGGAGTAAAAATGTAATTTCTCTGTGTTATCCATGTAATTGCACACATTCCATCAGATGACAGATAGGGGCAAAGTGATTAACTGGTATTTTTTATTATATTGCATGTATTACAAAGATTGGCTATTAAATAACTTTCTGAACTGTATTTCTTAGCGTGAAAACATACACTGATTCATTTATTTAGCCTCTGTTGGCATGTGAGCTCAGACCTGTGCAAGCTCTCATTGTTGAAGTAGACTTGCCCTTATGAAATTGCTGTAAGTCTAATAATACTAATGGAAAAGAATTGCACATATGATGATTTATTCCCTTAATATAGAACTCATGTATATCAGCAGAGTAATGTCAATTTTACGTAATTGTTAATAATGGTATAGGAACCAAATTTAGGTAAGTCAATAAAATGCAAATGTTTATTAACCCTAATAATGTGAATAAGTAATAAAAATGTGCAAGTCTCAGGATTTCAGTTAAAACAACTGAGAAACTGAACAAGTTCAAATGTCAGTCTACAGGATATAATTTTATTACTTGCAGACTTTTATAAACTCAACCTCTTGCAAAATAGTAAAGTTAATTGGAAAGTAAAGACAGAGAATATTCCTCAAAAGCATATTTTGCCCTTTCCTCTACAATTTTTAATGGGAAATCTACATTTTTTTGTCAAATCTAAAAACCCAAACACTGATTTTTCTTCTTTAGGAAACAGAAACCTAGGCATTTTTGCTCATAAAATTCAGAAATTTGTATATGTGTTGGCTAAAGATTCATCATTCTTGCCAAAATTACATGTTGATCAAAAGTGTTTGAGGAAACTATGCACTCTTTTCATTTAATTGAAAATTAATTTAACGATTGAAAAAATATTGACAGAATATATTTCTTAGCAGAAATAATAAGCCAAATACTGTGTGATTTAGGTTGCCAACCCAAAGGAGCAGGCACTTATTAATTTTTCTGCCATCAAACACAGTTTTGAAAGTATTTAATGACAGTGGTCGCCAGGATAATAAGTTTTCATGCTCTGCAATTCTATTCTGAATTTTTAAAGAACCTTTATTTCTCCTTATTTCTCTGCAGCTGAAACACTTTAGAGAAAATATGGGCTCAAAAAGGGAGAAAAAAAAAGCAAGTCATTATAATGAAATTTTTGGTTGCACACAAACATCAATTTGGTGTTTCATTTTGTTTTAAAGGGAATACTATGACCTTAGAAAGCAAAGAGATTTCTGAGTTTTTAGGTTATGTAGTTATCTAAAGTCCACAGAAGAAGCCTGAGTTGCCTGAAACTTGTATTTTGCAGCTGTAAAAGAAGTAATGATTTAATTTTTTCTTCAATGAACATTTAAAATGTAACAGTAACTCAGTTTATGAAAGAACAAATATTAAATCCCACAATAAAAAACCCCCACTTTCCTGTTTTGACCTTGAGAAACATTTCACTATGTGGTCTGTACAGGTACTTCTGGTCAAATTACAATAGTGTGGCAGATTTCCTCTCTTCTTTGTGCTGCAAATAGGGAATGAAATTAATGTGGAAACAAATTGAGAGTCATCCTGTATAAAGCAATGTACTTTATTACAGGATACTGCAATAGATACAAATTCATGTAGTGAATTGTTATTGACACACATTCACCCATTCTGCCTTATAGAATGAAGGTTGGATAAACCACGTTTCCACACCCAACCAATATAACTGTAATGTATACTGTAGCTCTGGGAACATCTATGCACCAACTTCATCATGCCAATAAAGATCAAAATGCTTAAATCATTTACCTGTTTTACACCAGAGGGAAACAGGTGCTGACACTACAAAGTTAGCTAAAATAAACAGAATATAGAGGACAAGAAATTCCTATGAATGTCATTGAATATTCCAGATGTCATTGTATGATTATATTCCGAAAAAAAAACCAAACAAACAACAACTCGACCAGTTTAGTGTCCTGTAAAATCAATGGGAAACTTTCCTTTGAACAATGTACCTGTCCCACGCTGCACGGTGTGTATTCACTATGGCACTGGGTAAGTTTTAAAAACCGTACCCATTTCAAATGGTGTGAAATTGAAATCTAAAAGGAAATGCAGAATTGTAGCGTATGTAGAAGAAAATTTTATTAGACTTCAGGAATAGTTAATAAAATGCTGTCTTGAAATAGAAAATAGATTTACAAAACTGAAATATAAGACTTTTGCCTCAATCAAGAGGGCTTTTCCAAGGAGTGTGAAATGTAACCAAGAAGAGGCTTACATCTTTATATCATTTTTAACAGCTTGGAAAAAAGAGCACTAGAGCCACAATGTTGCCTTTAATGTTATTTTCAATATTGCATCATGATTTTTATCAGTTGTCTCCCTTTATAACAAGTCCTTTTTTCTCATTCCATGTTGGGGCCAACCTTACTATAAAGCAAAACAGATCTTCATTTCCTTTTTCATTTTTAACACAGTCAAATGGTGAGTAGAAACATACCATCTGAGACTAATATGCTCCCACCCTCTCTCTTTTATTTTGTAAAATGAGATGTCAATAAAACCTTGAATCATTTGAAAGTGTTAGGTAGAGAAAAGCTAGCTATCTTAGATGCTAAACATAATAGGAAAATCACAAACCATATTTTAAAGAGCATCAGTTTTCAACTGGTTTCACAAGGACTAGGCAAGGAAGGTGAAAATAAAACAAACTATGTTCAAAAAAAAGAAATATATTTGAAGGAAGTATATATTTCTTTCTGCATGGAGGAAAAAAGCTAATACGATAAAAACCAAGGGTTTTTTAATAGGTCTGGGGGAGGTACTTGCAAGCAGTTGAAAAGAATTGGAAAATGAGAAATCACAGAGTGAAAAAAGTTTACAAGGTGAAAATAATGAAATGTAAATAAATGAAACATAAATCAGAACCAGACTGGCTAGAATAAATTGAGCAGAATTTACAAGGGAAAAAAGAAATAAAAAGAGGCAGATTTACTTCAGAACCAAAGGTCCTTCAAAGGAATCAGAAATGTGTAAGAAAGTTGACCTAAGTGAAATGATGTGCAGTTAGAACTGGAAACATAATTAAAAGTAAAGTGTTTGGATATATTATTATGAACAATACTGAAGACTTAAAAATTGAAAATAACTAAAGAATAAAAATTAATATTGGGAACTGAAATATAAAACTCCAAGCAAATAAAATAGAATTTGATTAAGAATGAAAAAAATAATAGCATGAAAAGCTGTAAGAATTGAGTTTGTTAATTTCTAAAACCTACCCCAGTGGAAGAGATCTGACCTTCATTATAAATATACAGATCAAAATGGGAAACCGTTCTTTTCCACAGGCAAAAACAAAAGCTGTCATTTTTTATTTGCAGCACAGTTTCGGGGCTTTTTTCTTACAATTCCTCAATACAGAAGTTGAAAACTCACACTGAAAACACAGATCTCTTTTTTTATTTTTATTGACATTACATTGGCAAATACATACCCTGAAACAAGCCAAGACAATACTCTTTATTCCCTGATTGATTCCCTTTTGACTGACATGTGGCTACAACAGGGCACAGAAGTTCGTTCATACAAAAGCTGTTTTCTTTGCATATATATTTATACCAAAGGACAAAATTAATATTTTTTTCAATAAGCAGCAGGATAAGTGAGAAAAATCAAATTTCTAGCAACGTTCCTGAAGTCCCATGAAAGTTGCTATTGAAGTTCCTTAACTGACCAAATAGGCAGGATCGAGTTCATCTTTATTTTATGTACTGTTATAGACTACCTGAGGCAGGATCCTGTTCTTTTTCTGTACTCAGTAACTCATGAGGAGCTCTGAAGACTGCATACCTTCCTGATGGTTCTTGTAGAAGAATACTAGACTTTTAACTCATCAGAGGCTTAAAGATATGTATCTGGACTTAAATGCCTTTTCTATTTCAGCTGTTCATTTATGTAAACTTGAAAGCAGTGAAAAATAAGAAACTGCAGTGTGAGTCTGGTGAAATGAGGCTGCCAGGATGTGTTTCGGGTATTTTTACTTATTCTGTTTTTAAAGTTTTAAATTTTCTAATAAGATTTTATTCATAGTATTTCTTTGAATCTGCTTATTTGAAGTATCACTACAATAAATAGCTCTATTTCTTGTTTCAGAGTCATTTTCAGGTTATAATATGTGGATCAGAACTAAGGAAAAACAACATTTCTGAAATTAAAATACCATGCCACCTTTGTTTTCCTAAAAAAACTTTAAAAATGCAGTATAAAGTTATTCTGATCCACATTTACAGTAAGTATGCATGTGAGAAGGAGACTTTCAGGACATAAAACCTCACTAATGAGTATTGTATTTCCTACTATTGAAATAATAACATGCCATTCTCTTTTTAAATAGAGTATTTTATTTCAAAGTATTACCTTTGGTTACAATTATAGTAGCAACCCCAAAGGTTTAAAGGTCCTTTTAAAACTCGTATTGATGTCAATAACAGTGAACATGTGTTTCCGTTGCCTGATGATTTGGCTAATGTTTTCATACTAAGAGACAACTTCTTTCCTGTTCTTTCCAAGTCAGCTGGCACAAGGACTCATGATAGAGAAAAATGGTACTCTCTCATTTCATTGAAAGAGATAAACTTCAAGGAGACCCTACATCAGGACTGCAAATCCTTCATGATTGATAGGCTGACATACAGGGTCACAGGGTTGTCACAGCAATAAAAGCATTGACATAGTAATAGGCTAAGAGAAGGTGATTCTTATAATGAGGGAAAGGAAGGATGAACATCTGTTACTGCAGCCAAAGGCTACACTTTTGCACATTCTGGATAAAATCCTACAGACTATATTCCACAAAATATGACTAGGTGTCAGGATCATTAGACCTATTCTCGATTTCCTTTTGCCATACTCCTACTGTTTCAACAGTGTCAATGCTACTGGGTTTTGACCTATTTGGACAAGGATTCTGTGTCCCTAAGTTAGACCCTTCTCTGAAGAAGGGAGGGAGCATTTGCTATGGACACTATGCAGCCTCCACTGCCTCAAGCACAGTTTCTGAAAAACATTTGTGAAAATGAACTTGTCTTAAGCAGAGGAGGGGAGGGAAAAAAGAAAAAAAGAAAAATATTACATTCTTTCCTCTTTTGTCCATACTTACTGAGCCAGAGGGGGTTTTAGCACAGTTTCAAGTTATTAATAATTCCCCCAGTTAAAATATGGCCCTATGCTTTAGTGTAACTTTCAGTACTGTGTCTTCTTATCCACAGTAAGTTAAATCATCTGTATCAAATGTTATGTTATATGAAAGCTATCTGAAGGAACATTATCAAAGCTTTGTGAAAAAAGGTATTGAAATTCTAGAAGGTGATTAATTGCTGCTTGCCACAAACTGGTACATGATTTGGAAGTTTTAAATACATTTATCAGTTATCTAGGGAAAATGAGCAGATAAGAATACAACATGCATTTGTCATTAAGTGAGAGGACAGTTAAAAATAAAGAATGAGAATAAAGAATACAAAGGAATCTATTTAATATGTATGTGGCTAATGATTTTTAGTATATTTATTGAGAGAAAACACAAAATTGTTCTTCATTAAATTTGTAAATGACACAAAAAGAGAAAGGGTATTTGTATTTGAATAATATGGCAGAGTTTGGCAGCAGGGGAGCTGCTGGGGTGGCTGCTGTGAGGTCAGAGCAGGTTAACACACCACTGATTTTTCTGGTGCCACACATGGGCTCTAGAGAAATTCAAGAAAAGGACAGCAGGTAATGGGAAAATCTTGATCTGGACACTGCCAGAGAGCAGAATATTTGTGGGGAATGTTTTGTTGTTGTAATTTGATGTAGGGACAAGGGGTGTGGTGTGCATGTGTTGTCCACTGTAGTTGGTGCAACCATGATATCTGTTCGACATTGGTGTAGGTAGTTCTGTTTATTGATGTGAGTGAAGTTTGTGCAGACTATATGATGAATGTATACTTTACGATAATTCTTAAATATGTGTTTCACAGAGGTGAGGGGTAGATGTCTGGGGCGCAGATGACCCAGTGCTGGCAGTGGTTGTTGCAGGGGCCCCTTGAGGAAAGGTCAGGGTTGCCCTGGGATGATCATAGCCAATTCCAGATGGCAGACTGTCCTGCAGGGCACAGCTGAGGCTTTGGGTGAGGTGTTGGCACCTCTGGTAAAACAGATTTAAGGAAGAGTAAAAGATGTTACATGGCAGCTGGGACAGAGGAATGAAAGAAATGTGAGAGAAACAGGCATGCAGGCACCAAGATCAGGGAAGAAGGAGGGGGAGGAGGTGCTTCAAATGATAGAGCTGACATTCCCCTGCAATCCATGCAGGAGATCACGGTGTGGCAGGCTGTCCCCCTGCAGCCCATAAAAGACCAGATTTGAGCAGATATCCATTCTGCATCCCATGAAGGACCTGATGCTGCAGCAGAATAGATGTAACTGAAGGAAGCTGCAGCCTGTGGGGGACCCGCACTGTAGCAATTCCGGAAGAGCGGCAGCCCATGGGAAGGGCCCCACAGTGAACAGGGGAAGAGCATGAGGAGGAAGGAGCAGCAGACCCAAAGCATTATGGACAGACCACAACCCCATTACCCCTCCCAATGCACCACTCTGGCGTGAGGGGACAGAGGTAGAGGAGTCAGAAGAATTTGAGCCTGGAAAGAAGTGGGAGTGGTGAGAAGGTGTGTTTGGTTTTGGTTCTGTTTCTCACTATTCTACTCTATTTTTAATTGGCAATAAACTAAATTAATATTCCTCAAGTTGAATATGTTTTGCCTGTGACAGTAATAGGTGAAAGATTTGCCCCACTCAACCCCTGAGCTTTTTCATCTTATATTGTTCCCTTGTTCTGCTGAGGAGCAGAAGAGAGAAAGTGGCTGGGTGGGCACCTGGCAATCAGCCTAGGTCAACGCACTGCAGTATTGAATAATGAAAGATTAGTTCTTATCAATATCCATGTTCTGTGCAAAGTTTGTGTGGATAAAAATAAAGGGCAATAAGCTACAAAAAGTGGAGAGTGATTTTTAAAAAGCAGTGACTAAGGAAAAGGTACTAAGACGGCCGAGTGATAATTGGTTGAAATTGCCTTCTGGTAAATGTAATTTTTGTGTATGTCGTGGTGAATCTCTTATGTGTAAGCAGAACATAAGGATTGAAAGGTGCAAATGTAGATACTGTCATTTCCTACTGATTTTCTCTGCATGACATTCGTGAAATCATTATTTGATGATGATGTCCACATCTGGTGCTTATTCAAGAGAAAAATAAGGTGATTGCATTATTTTCTGTAGATAAGCGTGGAGTAAATTTCTTAAAGTATGAGCATCTTTAACAGGCAGAAACTTCACAGTATGCAATGGCTGGAGGCTAATAGACAAATTCAGAAAACTATTGAGGAAGACATTTTTTAACACAGAGTATCTAACCATTGAAATAGCTTTTCTAGTGAGGCATTGGATTTTATATCATCTGCAGTCTTTAAATAAAGCCTAGATCATTTTTCTAAAAAATCTCTAGCTCAGAAGTTGCCGACTGGATATATCACTTACCAGTTTAAAATCTACAGCTTCTACAAGCAGATCAAGCTAAGGTGATTCCTTGCAGACTTGAAATCTGTTCTAATTCTTAAGAGAGATATTAAATGCGAGTGATAGGTTGGAAAAGAAATTGCCAAGAACACCAAAAAAGCTAGGCATAAATTTACAATGAGGCCCTTGCAGAGGTGAAAAAGCCAAACACAGATTTGTTTTATAAACACAAATGTCTGCATCGAAACAATATGTGTGGATTCAGTGCATGACTAGTGATGTCCTTTTAATTGTTACCTTATACAACAAACTAGAAAGATTTTGGAGAAAATAAACAATTCCATAGGACAGAGTTGTTTTTTTTATAATGGTATTTGAATTTAATTATGTACATTTCATGTCTGAGTGGTAACATTTTAGTCAATGGCTAAAAATGGTAAAGTAAAAATAACATGGTGCAGGACGCTCATCTTTCTGTATATTTACCCCTACACAAACCTAGTTTAAAAGTAAGATCACTAGTATTTCAGCATGTCCAGATTTTGGATGTTTTCAATTCTCCTAATTCAAGTGATATTTACTGAAGAAACAGCTCTAAAATAGGGTGAAGCCAGATGCTTATCACAAACCATACTGCATATATAGTCACAGATCATTTGTTATGACTATAGATAGCCACGTACCTCCGTTCAGGCTGGAACTCACCAATTTTTGGAAATGTTTACAGAATGCTTGGAGTAGGTACAGAAGAAATTGCTCATAAATGTATCTAGCTTGGAATAACTAGGAAAGCACTTCTCCCTGAACTTTTAGACAACAAGAAGCTGACTTTTATGCAGTGGCTGACAGCAGGAGAAACCAGTAAAAATAAGGTATCTACCATTAAACCTGAAGCAAATTTACAATTAAGCAAATAACCCTAATATACTAGTAGGTCTGACACCATGCAAATGGTTTCTTGCTTTCCAATCTACGTATTCCATCAGAGTAACCATATGCTGTTATTAACACTAATACTCTGCTCCAGAAAATAAGAGTGATTAATGATGATTTGCCATCGTACCATACTTTACCATGTGGTTCTTGCTATGCTTCAATTTAAATTCAGGCTTTATTGCCAACAGCTTTGTTCTACATCCCTCTAAAACTGCTTTTACACAGTAGGAATAGCAAGGAAAGCTGCCAAAAGAAGGCCAAACTTTTCACACAGCACCTGTGCACACAAGAGCTGCCACAGAGCAGATCAAGTTGATCAGTATGGTTCCTCTTTCTTTTAAGGACAGTGTATCTTGTGGAAAAGCAATGTCTGAAGTTTTAGTGAATCTTTCTTTCAACCTCCTGCTATGCACTTCCTAGTCTGACAAATAGAAATTAGAGTTTTCCCAGTTCATATGAGAGCTGTTCAGACTTGGGAGACACATAAACTGCAAGTTAGTTGGTATCAAGTCCATTTTCAGTTCTGATTTGATTATTCCCCCAGCTATTAGCAGTCTACCTGGTCCAGCCAAACTGTGTTCTCTCCTTTTTTGGATGGCGTTCACAGGCAGCTCATTTTTCACCACCTCACTGGAACAAAAGTTTCCTGGAGCAGTTCTCCTTTCTCAGAATTGAGGATGACAGCTCAAATGTTCTCAGAGCCTTTGTTAAATGGATTTTGGATGGTCTCTTAAGAAGAGACAGAGCTGGATATTGATTAGGATGTCTTCCTGCACTAAACTAAGATGCATGGGTGCAGCACCTTTAACCTTTTTTTTTAATTTTCCCCTTGAGTGCAGGGAAAAGGCATGGTGCTAAACCACAGCATTGTAGATTCAAATACAGGCAGTTTAAAATAATTTTATGATAAGTATCCTTTGGTTCTCCCTCTTCTTGTGGACTCCACTAATTCTGCCTCTTATCTTACCAGGCACCAAACTCCCACTCTTGAATCTTTTAGAATATAGGGATTACTTTTAACAAGTGGAGCTGATGTGCAGTAGGTAGAGTGGCAGCCACTGACACATTCCAATATTATATGCTGATTCTATACAATGTTTACCCTTAAAACTCATTCACCTACCTCATCATGAAATCTTTTATCATTCATATTATATATCAGCTGATTTCCACTATCCTTTACCCATCCAAAAAAAAAAAAAGAAATCTTTTACACATGCATTTACCCTGATTACTGGGTGTTGACTATGTGTGACTCACTGGAGGGAAGTATATCACTACTTGTGAAATTTGAAAAGATACACCAGTGTTCTCATTGTGCAGTTTTATGAAAATATGAAGCAGTGAATTGGTTTGCTTCAAGTTATTCATTATTTGGTTTCTGTTTGACATGAGGATAAAAAGTACTTTCCGAGTGTGAAAACCAAACAGACCATTTTTATATCAAATCATTCATCTCTCTCCACACAAAAAAAATGTTCTCCCTAGAAATATTGCAAAACAGATTGCATGGCTGATTTAGGAAAATTGGGGTTTGGTCATAGTAAAATGTGACTAGTGGTAAGTATGAATTCCTTTACAGCAGCAAAGAGAATGAAATCTCTTTCTGGCTTATACTTGTGGATTGAAACAAAAAAGGGCAAAGTTCTTAAAGTGGGGGTGTTGTTTGCCTTTAGAAACATGTCTCCCTCTGTGTTTTAAAATTAAATTTATATTGTGTATATGGAGAAAATAAATTGAAGATCTATTGATAACTGGATTTTTCTGCATCTTGAGGGGTTTCCCTAATCTGTTGTTACTAGATATAATGAAACTCAGCAGCATGAGATGTAATTTATTTTCTGCTTAACTTACTTGGCTGGCAGTACTGTATATTTTCAGCAGCTACATGCCTATGCTGTACTGTGTCTTTTTGTGTCCATGAGTTGTATGTTTCCAAAGCTCAGAAGTCTGATTCAAAGAAACTATTAAAATGTACACAGAGCAGAAATGGTAACCTGCAATATCTTCCATAGTTCACGATAATGTGAGCCATGACTTCTTACTTTTAGTACTTTGTGTGGGTGGTCACTTGAAAACTTACACAAGTTATCTGCAGGGATATTACTAATACACTGATACATTTATTTGAAGTCCAAGCCTATCTGTTAGAATGAAATCATTCTGAAGAACAAACATACTTTTTGAGGACAGGGAAGACTTTGAAATGAAATTTAGCCTCATGAAATCCACAGCTCTGGCAAGTGTCTCCAGTTGGCTGACCTATTCATCACCAGCAGTTTCTGCAGTGGGTTGAGGAAAACTATCAACAAAACACCTCATTCCCACAAGCATCAGAACGTCCCTGCTGCCAAAAATAGCCTCATTTTTATGACTATATAACCTGCCAGAGTCTAAATATGACTATTAGCCACAATGCTGTGGAGAAAATAACTGCTTTGATTTTGTGAGGAGTTCCCCATGACACAATAATCATAATAAGAAATCCAGCCTATACGACCTGAATTTCTAGGAGGAACTACTCCAACAAAGTCTTGACATCTGCATGTACATTAGCTATAGAGGTATTTCACGTGATGCAAATGCCACTAAAACTGCTTGTACCACTCTATACGTGGCGGTTTTTCTAAAAAAAAAAAAGATAACTATATCCTTCCATCAGAAATAAAATCAGTCCTTAATAAAAGGTTTCAAAATGTGATGTTCTCACCCTGTTTCTTTCAATTTTATTTTTCTTACTAGAAATACCTTGGGAGACTGTCATATTTTCAAGAAAATTTCAGTACCAAATTAGCATCTTTCTTCCACAAAGAACTTTCAAGCAACTACCAACTTCAGTTTGTCAGCTTTGCAAAATGATTACAAAGTCCAAAACCCCCCTCGAAACCTGCACATAAATTATTCTTTTTGTCCTGCAGTTCTCTGAATGAAAGCAGCCTTGCCTACATTTGCCTCTGTGTGGTGTGACTGGGGCAAACTTGGACTAACAGTGCCAAATTATGATGTTAAACTTCTTGAGAAGAACTCCAGCTAACGCCCCTGCTGGATGTTTTTTCAAATTCCATTCTGTATGGGGACAGCATTATGCATCATTCTGTCTAACCCACTTCATACTTGATTACCTCAAGCCTGTTTCCATAAAACTGAAATATTATGCACCACACTGTATTGAATGGGCTGGAGGCGCACTTATGACTACACTTGAAAATGAAATACGTAGACACTCTGCCCAAAATATAGTGCTTTTTACTACCATAATGGTGGAAAAAGATCAGTGTCACAGGCAACTTGCAAGCATTTCTGACACTGAGAAGAATGGTTCTCATGGTGATTGACTGATCTGTCTCTCTCCAATCCATATTTCTGTCTTCATTAATCTATTTCCCAAGAGATATGCAGCGTTTCTCCAGATGTGTTGCACAGACTGGAATTTGTGCTCTTATCAGCAAATCTCTGGACCCAAAGCACTTTAGGAGTAAACCATGACAGACCAACAAGAAATTAAAAACTACATTTGTTTACAAATCTGTTAATCTCAGCTTGTATTTTACCATTTTACTTTGCATTTGCAAACAAACTGTTGACTGAAAGGTTAAAAAATTAGTTTCATTTACCTGAATCTCATTTACCTGAATCTTGTTCTGCCTAGGGAGGGGCATAATTTTATTGTTTTGCAGATCAGGTCATTCTTATTGTTATTACAATTATCAGCTTCATGGTTGTACTATTTCACTCCCATTGTGGTGATACTGGTAGAAAATTTAAGCAGTAGATCAATCCTGCCCTTACAAAAACAATTTCTGTCCTGACCAGCCACAGATTAAATAAAAAGGAAAGTGAAATTACCTATGCACCTAATTACAGAAGTGCAAAGTCAGTTTCCTTCAGAGAAAGAGAAAGACTATATTTATGTCTCCAAGTGGCTTAAGACACAAGCAACCTGAGCATTACCTTAGATCCCAGGCTATGAAAAATCTATGCTTTGGCCAAGTGTGATGGTGGTGAATGTTTTTAGTAGAAAGCAAAAGCCACAGAATCATAGAACATACTGTGTTAGAAGGGATCCACAAGGACCATAGAATCCAACTCTTAACCCTGTAGAGGACCATCTCCAACAGTCACACCATGTGCCTGAGAGTATTGTCCAAACACTTCTTGGACTCTGGCAGGCTTGGTGCTGTGACCACTTCCTGGGGAGCCTGTTCCAGTGCCCAACCCCCCTCTGGGTTGAAGAACCTCTTTCTAATATCCAACCTAAACCTCCCCAAGGCCATTCCCTTGGGTTCTGTCACTGGTCAACACAGAGAAGAGATCAGCGTCTATGGTTCCTCTTTCCCTCACAAGGAAGTTGTAG
>VZRE01002203.1:0-106540 GCA_013396775.1 Cephalopterus ornatus
TTTTTTTTTTTTCCGTCTGAGAGAATAATAAATTCTGTGGGAAAGATGAAAGTAGCAAGAAAATGGCTGTTTTTAAAGGTTTCTAGACTGTATTGCTTTCAATATAAGCTGGTAAATTCATTTCTTTCAGGTGCTTGAAGAGAAGTAAATTAAAGAATCCTGTGTACAGGAGTGAAAATGCCGTGATCCTGTAACTTGAGAGCAGTTATTCAGCAACCTGGGTTTTTCAAAATTGTAGTTTTGATTAAGACACCATGTGTTAGTGTTGGCTGAACTACAGCTCTAACTAGCTCCCAGTGGATATTCAGTATCCTAAAATCTTATTCACTTCATGACATCCTGCAGTTGAGCAGAACTCTATAGAATCTGCGTCTTCCTGTAGACTACTAATAGAGAAATTAGAGGATAGTAATTGATGCTCAAAAATCGTGTTATTTTTTTTAATAATGCATTCAAGTTCCTAGTCATCACTTTGTATATCCCAGCTTAGTTACTTTCAACATGAATATATACAGTTTTATTTATTTCCCCAGAGTTGCCTGAATTCCAAAGGTGAGTTTCTCCTGTGTATTGGCATCTCTTCAATCTTTCTTGTATGCTGAAGAGTAAGATTGCAGGCAGAATATCATGCTCAAATCAAGGGACAAGTATTCTCAAGAATAGACTATGTACATGAGTAAGTCTTGCCTTACTTGTCTATTGACCATTCTTGGCAAACTTGCTGAGATTTCAAGGACTCAGGAAACCTCCTGGTTCTTCCTAACCCACTGGGAGCCACTGGAGCGTCTTTAATATAAGGACCTTTAAGACTGGTCATTAAACACTGGGGAATATTAGACAACAATATGCACATTTGTCATACTCTGAATACCCTTTAATATAAAGTGACTTTGTGGTAGCTGTTTTTTGCCTTTTGAAGTAAAATACAGGATGAGTAATTTTCTGTAGGAACTGTAACATTTCTCTGTAAGAAGACAGTAACAGTATCCTGTGTTCTCCCAAAAGGTGGTTATAATGGCCGTTGGTCAAAACTTGCTTTTATTAAATCAAAGTTTTTGTTCAGTTTAGCTCAGGATTGCTTATACTTATATCCCCATCTCTTGAGACTTGAGCAGATGCTATTTTCTGTATTTTTTCATCTTCTGTACAGAAAATCTAAATTATAAAGGCTTATCACTTTTGTTTTTCTTTCAATCTAATCAAGATTTTATGCTTCCTGCTTTTCACGTTACAGCTTTGACAGTCGCACGAAAACCACGTGCATTACTCCACTGCACAAAACTCAATTTTATCCCATCTTGTACTGCTTCAATGATTCCTCCTAATTCCATTAAAAAAAAGAGAAGAAAAGAAAAAGAACCTTCTGAAGTACCACATGGACACATACATTTCTTTGTCACTTGATGTGACAACTGAATAGAGAAACACATACCCATAGGCTTTATTTCAACTTGTTAATATATTAAGTGATTTAGTGCCATTACACCGGTATAAAACTATATTTGTTGCAGGTGCTATTAGTAAGAAATAATTACTGCATTTCCAGTCACCCTTACTCATTTGCCTTTAGGAAGAATATTTAAGTATCAAATGAGTATTAAAAAAAAAATCCAATGGAAAGGTTTCAAATAATAATGTTTTTGTTGAAAGAGGGAGTATTGCTATTCCAATGAAAAATATTTGAATCACATGAGGAGGAATGGGAAGAGCATTTTAAAAGAAGTGGCTACTTATACTTTTAATGTAAAATGCAGACTAAATATTAAAAGTTATATTCTAAATTAGTGTAGAAGGCAAATAAATTTATTTCAGAAGTAAATATTTAGATATTACCAAAACGGAACATTCATCTTGAGATTCAAAATGGATTTTATAAAAAATCCTATAAAATTTGCTTTTTGTTATGATTATTTTACCTGTTGAATTTCTCATAGAAATTATATTTTTAAAGCAGTTATAATTACATCTAGATCATCAAGACCAATTCAGACCTCAGACAAATGAGAAGTTATCTAAATTACCATTTGTATTATATATGTATATATACAAATTTACATATATATGTAAATTACCATTTGTCTTTTAAATAATTCAGTGAAATTTTCATGTGCAATTATTTATGCATAGTATTTAGAAAAAAATGTGAGGAAATACTTGTCTATATAAAACAAATGTAAATAGCTCTTACAGTAGGGTTTTGAAAGTGAAACAAATGATTTCCTAGTGTCAGGATCTTACCTGATATTGCTAATTTCGTGTCATGAAATACTAAATACAACATTGGTTTGTTAATTTCTTTTTTAATTAGCATTTAAAATGTCTTTTTTTGCCCACACTTTGGAAAATGTAACATAATTGATGTTTATTTCATAAAGGCCTGCAATCGAACACTAAGAATTGTGGCTGACTTGTGGAAGCATACATTTGCTGGTATAATTATAGGGTGATCAAGCCTTGCCATAACTTGGCAGTTCCACAATAAAATAAAGCCCCAAGGTATATGCCATTGCAGCTTCCTTGCTGAGTGGCTTGCATAAGCTCTGCTGTTATTTCTTGGCCAGTATGAATCTTGAAGATTAGCAAATCTTAAAAAAAGGGCTGAAATATACTTGCCGTGATAATGAAGTCTCAAAATCCCAGTATGGAAAAAGCTTTTGTTGAAGTGCTGATAAATCTCTTCATACAGCTCATTGCCTGCAAGGAGACGGATACAGCTTAGGTGTACAGATAAAGCCAGAAGATTTAGTCTGTAAGAAAAACAAAATAAAGCAATTATGTCATTGTGCATTGTAACTATTGTATTCAGTTTGGGTTTTTGAATGCAGTAGGGGAGAGAGAGAATGCTGCAGTCTCTCTCCCCTCTGACCAGAAAATAGTTTTGCAACCCAGAGATACAATTTATGTCTGTGCTTAATATGGTTATTTTAATATGGACAGTTTAAAAAAATTTCTAGTATAATTGCATGTAAGTGAGCAACAGTGCTGTGTGTCTTCAGCCGTTTTATTTTTCTATTTTCCTACATTAAGTTTAGACTTCTCATATCAGGCCCACAGCATTATACCTAAGTATTTGTGTCATTACTTTTGTAGGTTTATTAGAATATTAGTAGTGTTTTCATGTAACTTCATTATTAATTTATATCAAATCTAGTATGACAGTAACATTAACTAAAATATTAATCCAATTTTATACTTTAGCCCTTTTGGTCATCTAGTTTCACTTTCTTTAAAGCAAGAAGAAAGGCTGAATGGATTAAAGCACATGGGATATTAAGTTAGTGTTTCATCCATTCTATGCATAAAGCCCATTTCACAGTCAGGAGCCTGACTTCTGCCATTTTAGAATTACAGTCTCTTTAACCTGGTGGATGATACAATATGTGTGAAATAATGTAAAACATCATAAGGTGGGTGTAAGATCAAGCTGACAAGAAAGAAAAATTTCAAAGAATTCCTTCATTTGCACATAAAGTAAATCATACTTCCTCAATTCATCTTCTGTTTGAAGTTTTACACAGCTATCCTTTTGAAAAAGAAACCTCTTTGGTTTAGATACAAGAGGCAGTTCTTCAATCTTCTGTTCCTTCTCTTTATTCTTTCTGTTTGTCCAATGCAGTCTTACCACTGTCATACCTCCTTCCACCTCCAAAGGTTATTCAAACACGAGTTCCCCTTTCTGCTACACAGATTTAACATTCCCACTTGCACAAAAAAAACAAGTGCAAAGGCAGTATTTAGTAAACTAAATGTACTGGGACTGTAAGCCCTGATGCTCCCTGGCACCAAACACCCTGCTGTCCGTACCACCACACTCTCTTAGCTGCTGAAGTACAGCAGCCACACACGAGCCATTGGGAATGGCCTCTGACCCATCCCAGCTCCAAAGCATGGTTGTTGTTTGAAGGATGACTAGCTACTTTCATCCAAAGCCACACCAGCAACTATTCTAACAATAAATGTGTCTAATCTAACATTATAGAATGGTCAGGTGCCAAAGTCCCAGAAGATTTTTTTTTTTAGCATTGCCTGATTTATTAGTAAAGGTGAAGACAGAGATGTTAGCCGGTTTTATCCTAGAAAAGTAAGCAAAATATAAAATTAAGAGTTTGTGTTCTTGGTTCCTAGCCCTGTAGTTAGTTATTCCTCCAGACAATAATGCTTTTTTGTCTTGTAATTAATAAAAAACCTGAGTGATTAGTGGTTTGGGGACATGTATCTTAAGACACTACACAAATGGTGAAAGTACTGTTCTTAGGCACTTTTCCTCAATTTTCAAGTCCTCTTATCTGGAATTTGTTATGTAAGTTGAATACAGCAAGCTATTTCAAACGCCCCCTCCTATCTACACACCCATTAACGTGATTAATAAGAATAGTTTGAATAGCTCATGTTGTATAATTTTTCATAAAACTTGCATATAGAACTACTTTGATTATAATTATTTGCATTTTCTGGGGGAAAGACTATCATGATCAGGTATTTTCGTTTTGCTTACAACTTCACTATCTGGAGTGGAAGAAAACAATATAAATTATCTCAGATTATAGATATTTCAGAAATCTTACATCTAAATGATTCTTTTGGCCCAAGTGAGTGCTAGTGTTTCATCGGTGCCTATATAATATTTTTCTTTGGCTCAGTCTCTTGTTATCTATGCATGGGTCATTTTGACTATTTTAAACAACCACAGAATTTTGGAATGAGTTGTTAGGAGGTATTAAGAGCACAGTCTAGAAGTCTCTTGTGTTACAAAGGGACTCAAAAGCACTGATTACAGAGCAAGCCTACGAGGCCTTTAAATAGTTATACCTCTGTCAAGGATTTCACACAATGGGGGAGTTGCACACTTATCATTCCATGTAACAATACAGGCTGAGGGGTAAATGGATTGAGAGCAGCCCTGCTGAGAAGGACTTGAGGGTGCTGGTGGACCCAGGCTGGACTTGAGCCAGCAATGTGCACTTGTAGCCCAGAAAGCCAGTTGTATCCTGGGCTGCATCAAAAGAAGCATGAGCAGAAGGCTGAGGGAGGTGATTGAGCACCTCTGTTTCACTGTCATGCACTCGAGTGCTTCGTCCAACTCTGGGACTCCCAGTGCAGGAAAGACATAGGCTTGTCGGAGCTAGTCCAGAGGAGAGCCATGAAGATGCTCAGAGAACTGGAGCGCCTCTCCTATGAGGAAAAGATGAGAGAGTTGGGGCTGTTTAGCCTGGAGAAGGCTCTTGGTGACCTTGCTATGGCCTTTCAGTAGCTAAAGGGGGCCTACAAGAGAGCCAGAGAGGGACTGTTTACAAGGGCATGTAGTAATAGAACAAGGGGGAATAGGTTTAAACTGAAAGAAAATACATTTATATTGGATGTTAGGAAGAAATTCTTTACTGTGAGACAATGGAACAGCTCCCCAGAGAAGTTGTGGATGCCCCATTCCTGGCAGTGTTCAAAGCCAGGTTGGATGGGGCTCTGAGCAACTTGGTCTAGTGGAAGGTGTCCTTGCCCACAACGGGGGGGTTGGAACTAGATTCTATATGATCTTTTCTCTTGTTTTCTGGGGAAGAGCTACTTATGATATAATGAGAGGGAAAATACAATTAGGACAGAGGTTTTGGAGTGGCTGCAGAAACTGCCTCTCAGCACATCTCCAACTAGGCAGATTAGGATGTTTTGAATGTATTTAAGAACTGCACTTACTGGGGAGAAAAGAAAGTAGCCACCAACAGAAATACTTCCTAAAATTGCTTTAAAATATTCACCTAAAATTATGAATGGTGCATGGTATTTTTGTCAGTGTGAACAGCTGCTCCTCTCAGCTTGTTTTGCTTTTACTGAAACATCTGCAACAAACGCTATGCTCAGGAGAGCCTGCGGGTGTAGCTCGGCACTTTTCATTTACGAAAATAATCCATGTCTCTTGTCTCATTCAACTTTGCTAGAATGTGGCAGGAGTTTGCAAAAGTCAGCCAGCCTTTAAGAGAAAACAACTTTTACTGAACACTCCTTATGTGGAAAAATAAAATATTTATACTCTTGAAATAAGCAATTTGATCAGTCACTTTATATATACCACATTGTGTAAACGTTCCTCTACAGGCTCCTTTCTCTATTAAATATAATTATACTGGTACATAATTTCCAAGAGTAAAAAGGATTGCATACGCTATTTTTGGTAGCATGGATGATAAGCGTAGCATTTATGAAGAAAGAATTATTGTGGAGTTAAAACTCATGCATATCTATGAAAGCTTAACTTCTTCCTCAAGAGTTCTGGAATGAGTCCAACCTTAGAAAGTTCTCAGTGGGGTTTCTTGAGCTGTGCAAATTGGAAAGAGCTTTTAGCTAAGTTGATGATACTTAAAATAACCAAAGGGCAGTTTTAAACGTTTGTCGCTAAAAGCAAAAAAGTGTTAACTGTGCTGTCAGGACAGGTGTCTGCTGGACTCCCCAAGGCAGTCAGCAAACGGAAGTTATTGTGCAAGCTACAGTAATTGTTTTTTGTGCCAGCTTTCCCATTTTTGAAATGAATACTAGAGGGTCTTCATACTACTGCTGTTACAAATTGACCTGACCAAACCTGAATGCTGTTTGAGTTCATCAACCTCATCATCTACATGGAAACCTGTGGGATGTTTGCACATCAGATGTTCTGCTGATAGTGATGCAAAACTCACACAAAGGCTGTCTAAGGCCTTTGCTTGCAATGGCCATAAGATTTTCTATACATTCTTTTACAAAGGGTAATATTAGATCTGACTTTCAGCAATCTCTGATTCTTAAAGTTTTTCATAGACAAAAAAAAAAAAGAAATTGGTTTATGACTGTGGAAAGAAGTAGCTCATGTAATCAGTAAATTTTAGCCTGAATAAATGAAAGGACTTAGCAGAGTTCATAAAAACCCAGCCCAGACCTTAACCCTTCTCATCTTAAACAAGGCATGCAGCTTTAGGAAAAAAATTGTCCAGATTACTTCTAAAATTTCAATACTGTTTACAAATAGTATTTTCCTACGGACTGCAAATTTTTTCTACTAGATGCAAAAATTGAAACCATCCTTATATACTTGCACATGCATTCCTCATTAGTGGTCACAAGTCATGTGTCAAGTCCTTATGTTTTATTTCTTTACTTTGACCTTGCTGTATTAATCCATGCAACTTTATAGATACAACATGAAATAGAGAAATTGAATGGCTGTCTTGCATATCTACTTAATACACAGTGAAATTTTAATGTTTATTTTTTTAATATTTTAATGTCTGGTGTCTGAATACTTCACCTGTAGTTGAGTCACCCATATTTCTTTTAGTCCTGAAACGTTTTTTTCAGCCTTCTGCATCTTATACCTCTGGAAAATATTTCATACACTACTCGATAACGCTCTCATTCAACATTTTGCACTCAATTTCTTCAAATCTAACACTACTAAATCTGGTAAAAGACAGTAGTGATCCAAATTCACAGTCTCTGACATTTCAAGCCCCTAGGTCGATTCTGTTTGAAAATAACTTTCTTTTAATAATCTCCCTCAGCTGTATTTCTTTCTTCTCCCGCTAAGATTCAGCCTATCATAGCATTCAAGTCTCCAAACATGAAAACTACCTACCATTCAGTATCTGGTGATCCATCAGGATTTCGCATTGTTATTTTTCATGCTAAAAACTATTCTGTGTGATTTCTAAGGGTTTGCCAAATTTATTAATTAAGTAATTTTCTTCTCTATTCTCTATAATTAGGCTTGCTCTTACTGAAGAAACTCAGTTTTACAGCCTAATAGGACTAAGAATAGTTTCAATGACTTAAAAAAATATTTGGAGTTTTTTCATAAAAAGACAACTTGCAAAGACTTCAGAAATGTGTACTATTAACAATAATTCAATACAAATAGATAACATACCATATGTCAAGTTACACAAGACACCTGGAACTGATTGCACATGTGTTACGAAGTCCTGAGATGAGTGCAGACATAGTATATATGTGTTTTCAAAGGCAAATGGTAAAGGGCAGAACTGCAGAGAAGTTTCTTTTTCAAGGAGATTTGTTCAAATAAGGGAAAGGAAAAACAGGAATGATGTGTAGCAATTTAATTTTATAGTCTCTTTTGCTGATTTGTGCATGAGGGACAGTTGTTGATTAGTGGATGACAGGTGAAGCCATCCCTGTTCCCAGTAGGAAGCATGCAGTGGCAGGTGAGTGAGAAATGTTGATGTTAATATGAAAGGCAAATTAAATGGGAACTGAATAAATTTATAGATATCACTGGTCTGTTCACAAGCAATTTGTATTTTTTTCTGCCTTTGAAAGAAGGATCAACTGTTGCCTCGGGTCCCCTTTAATGCAAAGAACCTATGAAACTGTAGGATGTCCCAATATAAAAAATAATTACCTGATTGTTTTCATGATTTATAGCTACAGTTTGATATAAATAGATAAATAAAATAATTCATTTCATGTCTGTAATTATCTATTTCTTGTAATCTCAAGTAATTATTTTGAAGTATCATGATGTGCCAGGAAAATAGAATACAGCAGAGTTTTTATATTTGAAGGAAGCCCACCATAAGGAAATAGGCTTTCAGTTTCTTAATGCCTTTTTTTTTTTTTTTTGTACTATTGAATTTTTTACCATTTATATTGCTTATTTTAGAAAATATAAATAATCCAAATGAAAAACTATAAAAAAGTGCCTGAATTAAAAGTACCTTTGTTGTTTGCGGCCTTTCTGTGTTCTGTGCATGCATGTGTGTTTGCACTGTGTATAAAACCAGGCTCCTACTTTTAGATTTCCCCAACTCATTCACAGTGGGCAATAGACCTTGTGTGCTTATTTTATCTTTTGGTTGACTTACTGCTTGATTCATATGATGAAATGCAACGTTTCATTTCCAGTCTTACAGATGACAGAATAAAATCCAGAATGCATTTCTGCAGATGTCAGAAAGGTCAGGGGAGACAGATAGATACAGGTTTGCTCATATTTAGTTTCCTGTAAAATCAGAAATAATTATGTATGAAACCAAATTATTTCTTTAATCCTATCTTTGCAGTATTTGATTTTTTATTAATAATGTAAGAAATATTATCTTTAAATTTATTCTATGCTTTTCTTCTGTTTATTAGCATTTTGTTAAAGAATTCTACTGCTGAGTTGGTGTTAATGGATTTCTAGAAAATATGGTATTCTTTCAGAGGTTGATGAGATAGTTAAAAGTCCTAACGTTTCCACCTCCCAGCACACTTCGAGATTTGACAATAATAAGTAAGGGTTTTTTTTTGTTTAAGTTGTTCAGCTAAGTTGTAAAGGTCTAACCAATTTAGCAAATGCATACATGGTAAACAACTTATCTAGACTTCTGATCTACTATGTTTAAAAAATTGTGTTTCCTCTGAAGTCTTGATGTCAATACTGTACATATAATTTTACAATATTGAAATGATTCCCAAAGTTCTGATGGTGAACACCAAGTTAAAACTCTGTTTATTTTTGTTTAATTTTGCTTTCTTCAGTTGGTTGGGCTGCCACAGGGAAAGAAAAACTTTCTAGCTTTTGCCTGCATTTTATTAAAGTCCCACTACTAAAAATATTAGAGACTAGCAGGGCAATATTGCTGTTAGTGCCTTAAAATCTTCACTTTGATGATCTTGTTAAAATTACTTTAAGAAATCAATGTGGGGTTTTTCTAACTCCTCTTTGCAGAAATTTTGGATTACTAGCAATTTCCAAAGCTATTTTTTGGTCACAGTTACAGCTGGATTATTGTAGAAGAAAAATGACTATGAATCCTGATTGCTCTTTCATTAAACCTTCTTGGTGGGCAGGGCCTTCATTCTAGTTATTGGATGTCAGAAATGTAAGTAATTTTTATTTTTTAATACATATTTTGATACATGGAAATATGTTGTCATTTTCAAAAAGTAAATACTTTTATTTGATCAATAAAAGTTGATTAATCTTGTAATTTGGTAGTATCAAGAAAGACTAGAATAAGACCACAGGAGACAACAGCTGGATTGAAATAGTGGCACATTAATTAACAATTAAGTAAATGGAAATAACAGAGATTATGTTCGGGAACCCTAGCAAACCTGGTAACTTGAAATTTTGATTTAGAAAAAAAATTAAGAAGAGCTCTTGTATAAGTAATAGCCATTGATCCTTAGATGGTATAAAATTTATCTTAAACTGGTTGTTTTTCTTTTTGAAGAGGCAGATAATATTCATCTTTTTTTAGTTCTGTGCAACACCAGTTCTTCACTTGAATGTGCATTCCACAGGAGTATTTTCTTCGTTTTAAGTTGAAGAGCAATCAGACTCACTTAATTTTGCATGTTGATATGTTGACCAGAGTCAACATTTCGGATTTTACAACCCATACACAAAAGGTGTCTCAACAGGGTTATTGTTTTTTGAGTGAGAACACCTGACAGCTCTCTCACTCAGAATGGGAGTTTGAAACCAGGGAGAAACACTGTGCTGCTACCTTTGGATGATTAATAGAAATTGAACAACTTCAATTTCTGTGAGCTGTAGGGGGATCAATGATAAAGTATAAAAATCTTGTACATTTGAAATGCGTTAAGACTACCTAGATGAAAGTAACTTAACTGGCTTTTCAACCTTTCTTTCTTAGAATTGTTTGGAAAAAAGTGTTCAGTGTTAGCTTTTTATTACGTGGGTTTTAAGCGTTTTGTTTGTTTGGTGTTAAAGCAAGGGCATGGTTTTCTAAATTTCTGTGGCAGCAGAAGTGTTTTCTAAGCAGAGGAAGCTATTGTTCTGCACAAGAAAATAGGAGTTTATTTTTTAAAAAAATCACATAGAATATCTACAATTTGACTTTCACAAAAATGAAGAAAAAACCCATGCATGAGAGCTATTTTTTTTTTTTCCCTTCTGTTGTCTTTTTACTATAAGTATCACTTCTGGTTTTACTTATGGAGAAGAAAGAACAATGGTCACTTTAGCTTGTGCTGTAACTTCAAATCTTCTCACAACCTGAGCATATGAGTTGATGTGAATTCTCAGTGTTTGGGCAGCTCTACTGTGTAGGACTCTGTCCAAGTTCAGCTATTATCTAGTCTCGCTAAGCCTGCTCAGCTGCAGTCTTCAAGCAATGGAATTTTTTGGTAATTGTTTTCTTTCATAATGTTTCTGGTCTCTGAGAAGGTGCACAGAATACCCAGGCCTCTGAATGTGTGCATGCTGAGCACTAAGGAAATTTCCTCTGTAAGCTGAGAATTTGTGAGCATGAATTCCCAATAACTTTCTCATTTCTTCTGTGTCATATGTCAATCAATCTGCTGGAATTTTGGGCATGGCAAATACTAATTCAGAACCAGTTTGCTGCTTTTTTTTCTCCCTGCAATAAAATATAGAGAAGAAATCTACATTCCTCCACAGCCTTAATAGGTGTACTAGGATGTTTTTGTTCAGCTGCTCAGTCAAAGGCTTCTGACTACATGTTATTTGTAAGGATCAGTTAGGGACAGGTGTTCTAGCAAGTTATTTCTTCTTGAGAAGACTGCCTCCTAATTTTTTGAAGGTTTGAATTTTCAAAGGGAAATACTAAATAATGTAAGGGGGCAGTTTTCAGGTAAACTTTAAAATCATGGAAATATTAATTCAGTGAAGTTAGGCTAGTCTAGGAGAAAAAATTCAATTTCAGTGAAAGATTTTAAATAATCAGATGTCATGCAGAGGTGAATGCCTTTCTTGGATATCATCAGACACCACTGCAGGCTTGTCTGGGCTTTGCTCCCGCTCACTCTGACAGAGTGAGCTATTGCAGAGTTTTGCAAGATGAGGCTGAATGAAGGCTCTGTGTGTCAACCAGATGCTGTCTTAGCAATCAGCCTAAGCACACTGCACACCAGCAGAGTCCCTTTTAAAAGTGTGGGAAGGACAATGTGTTACAATGCTTTGATGTGTCCTGATCACATTCAGGCCACTAGAGATTGTTTCTCATCTGAATGTCTTCCTTTGTCATTTCATTTAAGATCAATGATGGTACATTTCTCAGCACAATTACTATGTGAAAGCTTTTAGTTTAAAGGAAAAAGAATCTTGTGAGCTCCTCTCAGCAGGGCCAGTGTCATGTTTGGTCTCTCTAAAACACTTAACCCAACAGGGCTCAAAGGCTGCACTGCTTGATCTTGAAACAGGAGCCAACAGTCCTCACCCTGATTGCACCTTGTTTGGCTCTGCTGAAGGGGAAAAATGTTGCTTCCTAATTCTAGATCTGTGTATTCAAAGGACAAGTAAGTTTGCACTCTCAGTCCACTAAGTTCACACACTCTGTCCGTATATTTTGATGGTGAGTGTTTAGAGAAAGATATTCCATGTTAACACATGGCTAACGCAGGGGAGATTGATTTTGTGAAAAACGTGTTTAAGATAATAATGTGCTAGTTCCTGTTCATGACCACCAAAGCAAGGCCTGGTTCCCCAACCCCTCACCAGATGTTTGAACAACTTCCTGTGCAATCCTGCCACTTTGTTCCAGAGAAAAGTAATTCTGTGTTCGAACTCTGATTTCCATGTGAATCCAGTAACTGTTGTTTTTCATAACTCTGTTTCCAAGAATCCTTGCTTTTATGTAAAAAAAAAAATTCTGATGGAGAGAGTTTTGGTATGCATGGAATGATTCATTTTTCAAATTGCTAAGTGAATGAGGAAGAAAGTAATCATTGGAATTAAGTTATCTTGTTTTAGAGAAAGGCTAATTTTTCAGTAGTGTAAATACAAAAGAAAAAAATGTTTATTTACTTCTGCTTTGTATTTGCAAAGCAACGTGGTAATAAGCTTTTGTCACAGTAAGATGACAAAACACATTTTATTTTTTCACAGTCAAAGGTGAATTAAACAATAATTACTAGTGCTCAGAAGAGGACAAAGAAGTAGCAAGGTTAGAGAAGTGAAAAAAATTTCTTTTTTCTTTACTTTTTTCATCTGAAGAACCTTTCCTATCCTATGGAAAGATGTATATTACTATAGTATTTACTTGTTTATTGAACTTAATCTTACTCAAGAGTAAGGAATACCTTATGAACAATTTATTTAAACCTTGACATCATTTAAGAAGTGCTTATGCATGCTTATTACTTCCAAATAACATCAAATATAACTAGCATGAAAAGTGGAGCTAAACTGTCGTCTAAAATTTTTGGATGTTTTTATATTTCTGAAATAAGCAGGGGAAAAATTTTGAAAACATACTCTAGCTGGTCTGAAACAAAATCCTTTTTGATATATTCACATGACTTTAAAACTGTAGATCTGTTGTTATAATGTGTCTAGAAAAACCTACCATGGCATTCTGAGACAAAATTAATTGTTCCTTTTTTATCTTTAAATTACGAATAATTTCTAAAATAAAATGTATTTATTAATATACGTATGTGTACACATATACTTGAAAGTATTTTTAAGTTTGTATGAATGTATGTGAGCTAGCTTTGCCTAAATTTATGCTGTCTGTAGTCTAAGTATAGTCTATAGTGTATTCCTAAATCATTTAGTGATGATCATTTGGTCAGGGCATAAAAATGAGAGCCGAAACTGTAAGACAAGATGGACTGGAAAATAAAAAAGAAAACAAGCAAACAGAAAAGAATGTTTAGAACCTCAAGAGCTCAGATAGTCACAAGTTAAGCAGAAAATAAGCATAAGGGAGGCAGAAAGAAAGTATATCTTAACTAGGCCTGCTTAGCAATCAACAAAATCCTAATTCGCCTGGTTTTTGTGCAGGGATGGATAAGCTAACTGGCCAGCTGCTAGATCTTCTTGATATCTACTGATTTCATACTTCAGAAGGACCTTGGATTTTTTTAGTGTAGTCACTGACAACTTTTGAGACTGACTGATGAGTATTGCGAGTGTGCTTAGCTCCACATTGCCCAAAGGTAAAGGAGGATTAAAGGAATGCAAAGCATTGCTGAAGAAGAGACAGTGGCAGACCAGAAGTCAGAAATAAGAATACAGACCATAACTATCCCTAGGCTAGCCTAATCTGAATCAAAAGAATCAAGCAGAGAGCTTGACTACCAGGACAGCACACTACCAAGACTCATAAGGAAATGCGTTTTGAATTCTGGTGTCAAAAGAACTAGAGCCTGAGTTTCTGATGTGAATAGTTAATAAAAACCACTGTGGAGAGATAAACCCAAATCATAACCCAAGGTCTTTTGCTGCATGTTAACAGTGCTCATAGCAAGATATTGGGTTCATTTCTATCTTACTAAACCTGCAAATCTACTTATTCCATTCTGTGGTCTTGGTATTCATTCCTCTTTCAGGAGATACATCTTGTAAACGTTTTGGGGGCACTTTTAGTTTGTTATTTTGTGGGGTTTCTTTAAGGAGAGTGAAGAGGTGCTGCTGACCACTCTGTATTTTCCTCAGGGACTTTTCTCAAGTCCTCGTTTGCTGGTCTGTTTACAAAGGTAAACCTCTTTGAACCTCTTTTGTGGGGAATCCGCTTCATGCCTTTCTCCGACAGGTGTCACATACTATAAAAGCTAAAAGAATGTAGCAATTAATACTACCTTGTGCCATTTGTGCTCCTTGTCACAAAGAAGAAAAGCAGTCTAAGTCTAAGTCTTGTGCGGTCCACCAAGATTGTATCTAACCTGGCAATCTCCTGAGTTGCTTCATTAACCTTCCCTACGGGAACGTTTTTGCTCTTCTTTTTTCTTGCTTCATGTCTGTTTATAAGTAGCATCAGATACTGTTCCATCCTGTTACTTATGTCCAGGTGGGAATCAACTGTTTGATATTGTAAAAATAAGGATTTTTTCAGCGCATATTTCTAAATGGAACACTATTATAGGTTTTTTCCAGTTGTTTCAATATATAATCACTTCTGTTTTAACCCTGGTGTTTCAAGGACTTTTAAGTATATGTGCTCAAAAAATGTAGGAATTTAAAACAAGCGTTCTTTGTAGGGACCTTGAATCACAACTAAAAGATTTTTTTTTTCTGAAAGGCAATTAAAAAATATACCATTAAACCCCCAAAACTTTATTTTCCAATATAGCTTCCTTCTTCAGTAGAACATGGTTAAAAAAAAAAAAAAAAAAAGTCTACTGGCATCTTACAGTATCACTTCCTTAAGGTGCCCACGGCAACAAGCTAGCATAAGGCTTAATCACTGGTATGTAACACAGTCTTGATGACAATGAAAACCTTGCACTCTATCCCACATCCATGCCTAATTGTGCACAGTACTTCACGTAAGATAGATGCAATCAGGGAGCTGAAGTTGTTTATTGGTGCTTCCTTTTTCTTGCTTTAGAGATGTATCCAACTCTCATCAAGGGTAGACACGCATTTAAATGAAAATATTAAAAAAGCATTTTGAAGGGATTTCTCACAGACATGTGACATGTTTTTGCTCCATTTGAAATAACTACCTGAATGTAAAAAGCCCAACTGAAATGAATTCAGAAAACCTACAAATATGTTGCTGGGTCAACCTGTTTTTAAGTATTGAAAAGCATTCTGTCATAATAACAAGTGTTTTGGTTTGTTTGATTTTCCCTCTTGAAGCAGCTTAACACTATTTTAGTTTTCTAAAGATTTTTATCCTTGTGCCTGTGTCTTCTCTTCCATGTGACCTTCATTTCCCCTAAGACACCCTTTCCCATGCTGTCCTCGAGGAATTAAAGGGAGAGCAGGAAAACCAACAAAAAGAGGGATTTATGCTTAAGTATGTTTATCAGTGTGTGTTGTTGTTTACAGTGCACAGTAGAAGTTAGGATGCTGAACGTACACACCTGTTCTGTAGCGAATGTCTCTGATCCTTTTCTGAGCACAGGCAGTTTCTTAGTGCAACTGACCAGATCAAGAATAAATTTTGTGTAAAATCCTTTATACATGCTCTAAGAGATCTTTTAATGGTGCATCAAATGGTCAATAACTGCAGTCATATAAGTTTCAAATGCTCGAGCAGAGAAGACACTAGAAAGAAATAATAAAAGTAGAGGAGCAAGACCTTTTCCCCAGTAAGTTACCAAGTTAAATTAAATTAAAATACTGTTAACAGAACTTTATGTAGCCTGTTAAATTTGTTAAATTATTGTTGTGTTACTTCCTAAGCCTAAAATTCTATATTAGAGGTGATGGTAGATAGAGGTAAAATAGTGATTTCTTTTAGCAAGTGGCAGTTATCTTTTTATGAATTGGAATATTGTTATGGTTGTTAATTTGGCTTCCAGATCATACCTCACGTGTATAGAACTTAACTCTTACACTTAACACTTCAGTAGTTTCACAGCACTTTTTTTTATTTATGTGTAAAATAATGCATGTAAAGGGAAAAGAATGTAAGTAAGAAAGATGGGGATGTTTCTAAAATACAGTTTATTTAAAATATAACCAATTTTTATTTAAAAATTAATTTTTATCAAAATATGAAATTGTAAAATAAAAAAAAGGTAGATATGTAAGTTCTGTTTTTTGATTGAGATAAAAGAAAATTTAAAGTATTTGCAATGACATTGACTTTTCTTGGTCAGTAGGTCATAGTCAAATGCCATTTTCCTGGCATTGACCACCGAGCCCTAGAGAAAATTTTACCATCATGTTCAGATGATGAAGTAAGGCCAAAAAAACACACAGCTATAATAAGTACTTGTATGCAAAGCAATTAGGATTCATACTACAACTACAGTCTCTAGGCAATACCTTTCCTTTAAATGGACGCAGAAACTAAATGTATGGCTGAAATACAGCTCCAGTAGAAAAGGCACTCTCCTCATAATTTACAGTCATTTTACACTGTAAACACAACAACAGAAAAAGTTAAAACTGTTGTAGTGCAGTTATGCCCAGAGTCTATACACTACTGCATTTCCTCTTAAAAAGAAACAGTCTTAACAGTCTTTGTGGTTTAGCTGTGTTCCTAGAAAGTACTAAGACATTTACATGTCAATAGAATAAATCTATCTGGTTTTTATATACGTATATCTGTAACTATGTTTATGTGTAAGTACATATATACATATACACTTTTTTTTTCGTAGAGTCCTAATTTCCTAGAAGTAAGCTTTCAGCTATGTCGAAATGGCTTAGAAATATGCTTTTTTGAAACAAGGAAAAATAGGAACAGTTACAGCATAAAAATATTTAAAGTGTAAGGGGACCAAGAGCGCATATGCAGAAACCCAAGATATTTTGAGAAATGTACATTCTTTACTGTGGCATGAGTAATGCACCATAGATGCACTATGCTTTGCTTCTGTACCCAAGTTTCCCTTTCCTAGATTAATGGAAAAACTCTCCTATTCTGTACTGGAGGTTAATTTCATTGCCTGAGATCTACTCTTGACTGGATAAGCATAACTAACAACTTTTTGCACTAGACATCAGTCTGCAAGCAAGTAAACCAAAGACAATCTTGTGTGACACTACAGCATTGCTGGAAACCATTTGTGCACAGTAAATATAAATTACAGAGGAGTTGGAAGGAAAAGTATACCAAATGTAATCAAGTGATTTCAGAGATGTTGCTGAAAGTATTCTTCTGTCTAAAACTTCCAGCATTCACTGGTAGTTATGAATTAGAAATATGAACTCATGAAACATTAGAAATACCAAGTCAAAGTTCTGACCAAAAAAAAGTTGCCCAAAAATAAGGAAAAAGTATTTGAAATTTAATTGGTAATATAAAAAATGCTGGACTATCTATCAGGAAGATAATTCTAAAGATAAAAATGTTAAGCTTGTCTGAAGTGAATGTGACATCAGGGACTAAAGAAAACTACTTACAAAGTGTAAATGTCAAAGAAATTTCTTCTATTTTCCTTCTGAAAAAGCAAAACCTGAGGAAAAGCTGACAGTGTTAGAGCAAAGCATGAAATACTTAAGTAATAATTCAGTGTATTTCCAAGTTTGTACTTAAAAGTATGAACAAAAGATAGTGGTTAATGGATTTGAGAAATGAACAAAAATTATGGGTTTTAGGAGAATAGTATAAAGTTTTACAAATACTGTTGCTGTTTGACTGGTTTTTGAAGGTTAAAGAATCATCTCTAAATCTTAACACTCCTGTATATGTTCACTATTATCAATTATTCATCAATTATTATGAACTAGGTTGTTTCATGCTGTGAGATACCCCTCAGGTGTGAAAGAATGCCCTGAAGACACCACAGTGCTGTATTAGCTTACTTTGTACCATTTTTGGACAATAAGGGAGCGTGACTGGCTCTGTTGAGGATGCCTGGATGATGATAAGCAACCATCTCATCTGGGGCAGATATCTGTCAGATATCATAAGTGAGCTCAAACACATCTAAAAAGTTTAAGTTAAACATTTTTTTAATTTGGACTACTTAAGCAATCAGTGGGATATTCTGTAATATCTTGCTGATGTAGAAACAAATTTTGAATGGTGTCTATCACTAGTAACAGTCCTGTGGGGCTGTAATATATCTTAAAGGTTGTCTTACCTCCAAAACACTTCCAAAATTTAGGGCATTTAGGTCTCATATGAACCAGATTGCTCATATATGCTATGTAAATCACCATCTAAAATTCATTGGTTCTGTTCACTACTAGAGGAACAATAAATCTTAAGTTGATTAAATGATTGATATTCAATGTGATTCAACTTTCCCTACTTCTATTTCTGCTGCAGCTTTTGTTGTGGCTGCATTTAATTGCTGTCCTTGTACTTGCTTCTTGTTTTAGGAAGGAGAAACAATACTGTTATATGCCAGATGGTATACAAATAGTTCATGAGGTGTGCTGGGATTATGAAAGTTGAAATAGTACATGCACATATAAAATTATCTTTGTATACATTTTTAATGAGAGTATCTGGGTAGAGTGGGTATGTCTCTTCTTACAGTGGTATTCAAAGTGATCAGATGGCACAAAGAGCTAAAAAATGAACTTTTGTCCCCTCAACCTGAGGATTCTCTTTGCAGTAGAATGAAATTAAATGCTGTCTTCTAGTTAAACTGTACACTTTTTATAAATAAGTTAGCATTGGAGACATAACCTCAATCTATAAAACATGACTGAGAAAATAGCAAAGAATAGGAAGCAGACAGACAGTAGTCAGAGAAAAGTCAATCAGTTTGAAACAGACCAAGCAGTAGTTTGCAATATTAGACAGCTTGTGACCTTTTAATATCTTTTGCTTGTCATGCCTTCAATGCTTATAAGGAAGTGCCATCATTTGTTAGGACAAAAAGAATACTATACAGAAATTGATTAGGTTTTCATGATATGGGGTTTTTTTAAAAATCTTTAAAATAAATATAGAAATGTCTTTTTCTTTAAGTTCAGAGTGCTACTTACTGATGTGCTTTTTCGAGTTATTAAGTAGTGCTGCTAAATCACATGCCTATAAAAGCTGGAGAAGAGAAAAAGATAATAACCTAATGGGAATTAGTTTTGGTTATTTGAATTTTTGTTATAAATCCTCAAGGCAAGGATGGAGTAGCGTCATTCTCTTTTTTTTATTACTCTAGTAAAAATGAATAAAAACTGAAGTTGAAATTTTAATACCTAAAAAAAGTAATTATAAATTCTGATAGATGGCACATCACATAACAGTAAGTTTTGAGCAGTTTAATAGATAGTTACAGTGTCCCTTTTTCATTAGTCAAAGGTCATAGTGTATCAATAAAGCATCAATTAGATCTCATGATTGTAGAACAGTTACGGGGCATATATTGATTTGATGATTTTCAAAAAACATATTTTTGGTCTACAAAAAGTGGAACAGAGAAAATCATAAATCTTTCCTTCTAAAAATGTCTTCAGTTGGGTATGACCATATAGTAGATTAATAATGAGATATAACTAAGATATATGAAGGTACTTGATTAGTTCATTGATAATAAGCAGAATATCATAGTCGAGATTTGTCTTCAAAAATCCATCCTCTGTCAGGAGGCTTAGTTAGAAAAGGAAAGAATGACCTAGTCAAATCAAGAGACTTTAAATTTTTTTGTATTAGTCTTCCCAATTAGTGAAGCCAAATTTTACAGAGCATTTGAGGATGCCTTTTACCTTTGCCTGAATTCTTCCTGATACTAAAACATTATCTGAGGTTGCTGTTTCACTACCTGTTGTATATATTGTGAAAAAAAGAAGAAAACATAACAGAAACTATAGTGTCAACAAACTATTAATGATACACACTTGGTCCTTCCATCTTACTAACTATAAAAATGTAAGTACAAAATATTTGTGGTATTCTGTATTTCAGGAACACGTTTATTACATAAAACTCTGGACCAAAGTTAATTAAACTTTTTGCTTCTGTGCTTGGCATGGTTGAGTAAAAATGGAGAAAATAACTTCACTTTTAAAGTTATAGAAAAATTCATGAAATTTAAAGAAGTGAGAATCGAGGTCTGAGCACTATCTAAAAATATATTTCCTTTTGGCCAAGCTTTCACTTCAGTATTCAGGCAACCATAAAATTTCTGTTTCAAAAACAAAGTACCTAGGAATTCCCCATTATTTTCATACTTTTTTTTTTTGCTTATTTGATCGTTTATTGTTTAGCGTTTTTTTCCTAAATACCAGGCTTTTCAGGCATTTTTTAATGAATTTTAGTACATATATGTGGATTTACAAGCATTGTGACAACACATAATACAGAGGGACATGGATTTAAGTAGGAAATATGTCTTCCTATTACAGAAATATCAAATCTTCCTTATGTCCAGTGGTTTATTTTAGGCAAGAGACTTGGACAATGTTAGAGCAAAGAAGTAAGTATTATTCCTTAAACCTAATGTACTGAAACATGTTAAAATTACTTCATATCATACTGCCTGGAGTGGTTTTGAAACTTGTTCAAGCGGTAAATCTCTCCTTGAAAAAAAGCTTCAATAGCTAAGGAGAAAAGGTTTTTATTTTCCTTCATAAAACTGCTGTTGCCCACTCTGATACTGAAGTACCTTGTAATGCCTAGTGTAGTATGGAACTGGAAATACATCTGGGAACTGGAAATACACCTGGGGACTCAAAGTACACGTGGGAAACTGAAAACTCAAGTGCTATATACTCTTCTGGATTTGTATAAAGAAAATCCTGTCTCCATCAAGAAAATGTCAGCTGCATGAAGAGTAGAAATTACATTTATTAATATTTTCACTATTTAAAAAAGTGGATCTGTGAGAGGAAGCAAACTTTTGAGTAGGAAAATAATACAAAAATTAAGGGCATAGGAAAGTAAAATTCTGCTACAACATTCTCTATTATAGTCTAAGGCATATGAATATTTAAATTGTCTATATGGAAGGCTTCTAAACAATAGAAGTGCTTTTCCTATTGCTCTTTCCTTTAACTGAAAATGTTAATTATTACCCATGTCAATGGAGCTTCCATTTATATTCATTAGGGATTTCTTTCTGCTCATGCCTGCTTATGCCCAGTGATATCACAGCAGTTTTCTCATCTCTGGTGTGTCCTTGCCTGACAGCTTTCCTACCCACTGTTGGTGGCTTTTTCTTCCTCCTTACCTGCAGATATCATCCCAGTTACCATGACCTCATTGCTAATAAATCTGTGAGGCATCTCCTATTTACCTTCCTTTGCCTTCAACCACATATGTTACCTTCAGCAGCAGCCTCTTTTCACTTCCAGGTAACTGCACCCTCTTTTCTCAAGAGCCTTTTCATTAAGATCTGTAAGCATCACTTCTCAACTTCACGTTCTGGTGTTAGGGTTGTGAAAAGAATTGAATGATCCTCTGGGAGCACAGTACGTCCAAGCTGCACCAGGATGCTGGAGATTAGTACACACAAACACACCCACACACACACACACACACATATATATATATTTCTGTGAATGATTTTCCATTTTGATTAGCGATCTCCTTCCCTCATCTGACCTTTCTGATGCACAGAGTGTTCACTCTAATTCATATGGCTACTGAGATCACCTTCCATATTTGCTGATGCAGAAACCCTAGATTTCACTTGGAATCCTCTTTCTGGTTTCCATTATTTGATTTAAATTTCTTGGATTTTGCAAAGTTTTGATGTTTTTTATTTATCCCCCTTTCTGCTTTATTTCATGCTGTTCTCTGCACAGCCTACCTAGGATTTCTTAGAGATAGGGAAATCCACCTCATGTGGTCCTCTTATCATTAGGCACCTTGTAACAAATAGTAGTGAAAAAATCCTTCCAGATTATTATTCCTTTTAAATATCCCAGTGTCTGCTTAAGGCAACAGCAATCTTCATCCTTGGTCCAAACTGGCAAGTAGAGTTTTTTGCGAACAAAGCCCCATCCATAGGCAAATCTCAGTAAGTAAAAAAGACTACCGCCAACGGTAATCATCTGTCATTGACGAATATATGGATATTTTGAATATAGGGAATTCTTATGAAGTAAACTGGGAAGTCTAATCTTTATGTGCTTTCATTGGCTCACAGACCATAGGTGAAGTGCTCCTCACTGAAGAGAGCTGTGTTGTAGTTTAAATTATTTTAAAGAGAATATATATTTATTGAATTTAGACAAGAAGAATTGTAGATATTGTTTAAATTACTTCATGTTAATCACAAGAAAAATATGTAGCTTTATCTTCTAGCCTACCAGATGTTATTATCCAAGAAAAAGTAATTTGCAGGCACCGTTTACACTCCTTGTCTCGCTCTGTGAATAGAGACCACTTCTGGGAAACAGTTTCTAGTGCATCAAATGTTAAAAACTGCTGAAGTAGGTGCTTGTGCATGAATTAAACACAAGTAACCTGGTATTTGACAACTATTCTGTTTAATTTTCTGTAACTGTGATTGAAGCTACAGCCAGCAATCTGTCAGAAATACATTTCTTAGTTTGTTGAAGCATTCTGACACAATCCAGTCATAAAACTTGTTGAAACTCTACAAAGTGAAATTATATAGTATTTCAAAATTTGTTAGTTTAAAAAAAAATCATATGAGCATAGGAAAATATCTGCTATAGACATGTTAGGTGGTAACATCCAGTTGTGTGTTGTTTGTTGCCAGCAACAACATTTGTGTAAGGACTTAGAGAAATGAAGGCTCTGCCTCTTCAAGTTAGATTTCTTTGCCTTGTTAACTCTATTTGAAGTCTATGTTAGAATTTTCCCCCTGTTGCTGGTGCCAGAAACCTCTTTTCAACTTCTTTCAAAATTTTAGTAATAGATATTTGATAACCGTTACAATTTTTATCATATCTTTGTCTTTTTCTTACTAGCATTTGATTTATTCAATTATTTTAGAAACAGTAGTAGTAAGGTTTCTTCCTTTTTCTCTGTGTTATGTGTACTGAGCCCATCTGCTCTTCTATGGTAAGACAGATTTTCTGTTTCCCTGCTTCATCTGAGTATATTTTCTATACACCACTTTCATGTTTTAAGGCTATAAAGATGAATTGCCCATACAGTGAACAGGGAACTTTTCCAATGCCTCATAAAATGGTATTAATATTTACTTATCTCTGTCAGAGGAAAAAGAAATTGAAACATATGAAGATCAACTTTATCTTTCCTATTGCAATATAGCATGAACTCAACAATATGTACCTGTACTGCATAGAATAGAACAAGAACAATTTAAGCATGGCTGTAATTAATCAGATGAAAGATGTCTCTATCATGTCTCTGACATTTTTCATAAAGAAATGCCCAGGGAAAAATAAAATTGGTGGGAATATGTATAATGCTTCCATGTAAAATGCTTCTGTCTTCTAATTAGTTTCAACTCAAAGACTTCTTGAGTCATGTGTGGTATTGTGTTTTTAGTAACCCCCAGTGGATCCTTTCCTATGTGCTTTTGCATTTTCCATTATTATTTCACACAGGCATAGAGTTCTCATGAATTTTGTGGCAATAAATTTTATAAGTCGCTGTCCTTTGCTGAGTTTAATGTTTTTTTTTTTAATGTTTTGAACCTACATTCATTTCATGTCCAGTTTACCTTTAGCCAGAAAGGGAGTATGAAAAGTTGATCCCTCTTATGCTCTCTCCACATTCCTTGTGATTTTGTAGACCTTCTTCGTATTCCAATGAACTAATTTATTTTGCAAATCAAAGGTATACAGATTATTTAGTTGTTCCTCAGAGAGAAGTTTCAGTTCCTATCTCTTTTATATCCTTTTTGAGGTGAGGGTTTACATTCAAACTGTAGATGGACCATTGTTTCCAGTGGCCTAACTGTATTTTCTGTACTTCTGTTACTAGCATTTAATATACTTCTTAACTGCTACTAAGCATTAATTTCAATGTTTCTTGGAACTACCCATTACAATCCTAAGGTCTCTCTTCTGAATGATAATGGTTAGCTCAGAGCTCATCATTTTTATGTGAAATTAGGATATTCTTTTCCCCATGTGGCACTTAACATTTATCTACACTTAATTTCAGTCATTCAGGCTCATAAGACATATTCTACTGCAGTTCTTCACAGTGCTCTCTCACCCTTACCACTCCCTCTAAATAATTTAGTACCATCAGCAAACTTTCTCATCTCTCTCCTTACCATTCTTTCCATATAGTTTATGAGTATGCTGAACACTGCAGATATCAACACAATTCCACTAAAGATTTCCCCTGTTAGAATTCAACATTGTCTAATGCTTCTCTTTTAACCGTTTAAGGACTTTACTCACGCTATAACTGCTTCATCATCTGAAAAGTCTTTGATGAGGGATAATTTCCAGTCTTATGGAAAGCTCAATTGATTACATTAATCAGAACTCCTTTATCCATACGTGTATTTGCTCTTTCAATAAACTTCAGTGGGCTGGTCATGAAGGATTTTTTTATCAAAGCCAAGCTTACTCTTCTCAAGCAGATCATAATTACTCAGGTGTCTGCAGTAATTCTATTCTTTGTTCTAGTTTTAAGACTTTGCCTGACACAGTGACAAGCTTACTTACTGACCTGTTTTTAGCCTGGCTCTCCAGGGGATGATTTTTAAGAATTGTCACCCTCCTATGGTGAGGCACCACAGCAGTTTTATGTGAGAAATTATTCACCATTGTTAATAGTTTAGCTGTTTCATCCCCAAGTTGCTTTAGAACCCGTGACTGAATACTGTCTGACCTCTGTGATTTACTTTTCATTTTAATTGTTGTTCCAAAACTGCTTCAAACTGAATCCATGACAAAACCCCTTATAAAAAATAATGCTCGAGGAAGATCACCCCAGTTTTATCCACCGAATGCAAAGAACACATTTAACTTCTCTACTGTAGATTTCCTTTTATATTCTCTTTATATCTGTTTAACTATTGGTATTGCAAAGTGCCTGGCAGTCTGTGTTCTTTTGACATGTTTGAAGAAGGATTTATTACTCATTTTGCTATCTGATAATAGGGTCCATTTAACACACTTTTCTGTGTTCTGATCAAGTATGATCAACCCTGCTGCTTAAGGAGAGGATAATTTGGCCTTTATAGAGATATAACAAGGAGTGTAGGATTGTACAGATTTTCACTAACAGAGGAACTTTTTGTTATTGTTAGAACCATTTCTGTTTAGGAAAATGTTTATAAAATCCTTTTAAAAATTCACACAAAAATGGGATACTTATTGTTTTCTTTTTTCTTTCTAATAATTAAAGTAAGAGAATTTTTGAAAATATACTATTTCTTCACTATACAAACTTAAGAAAATTTTGGATAAAGCATGCAAGGTTTCACTGATAAAAAGCACTACTGTGCATTCTGAGAGTGTCTTATCCTATTGAGCAGTCAGTACTTAAAGTTTCTGGTGTTTCTGAAACATGAAATCAACTTGAAATAAACTAGAGACTTAATCAGACCCAGCAACTACTCAATGCATCCACTAATCTCCAGATTTCTGCTGTTCTCAGGCCTTTGTCAGCAGAAGTTGACAGAAATGTGGGTGTATTTTATTTGCTGGCTCTATAATTGCAAATTACAATTATTTTATTTTTGCTGTTCTTTCTTCTTCCCTTCCTCACTGAGTTCTTTTTCCTGTTTTTAGCTTTTGAGAGCTCAACACTCTCATCACCACAGTACTTAGTGTTTGACTCTTTCTACTTTTATGACTTTTGTGATCTTTTAAAATGTATCAGTACTCTTACAGTCTGAGAAGAAATATTTGTTTTAAATTCATAATTTAGGTAGAAATATAAATAGTGTAGATGCCTGTAGATGTCTGAATTGATAAACTTTCCCCTGAATAGAAATGTAGTGCCTCACTTGGGCCTAGAACAGGTCAGGTCAGTTGCTCAAATATTTCAATCACTATGTCAAGACACATGTCAAAGCCAAGTACGTAGTTACAGCTCCACACAACAATTTTGAAGCGTAGCCCTAAGGGCTTAATGCTACTTTCAGGGATACAGCTTTGTATAGCTGTGATTAGAACCAACCTCTTATATATTCTCATCATTTACTGCTATAGCTCTTTTTCCCTTAACGCAAAAAATACGTGAGAAGTCAGCCCTCAGCATTCTAATTTACAGATGATCTGTAAAGAAAGCAGAGCTGACTTACTAATGGACCTATTGGAGCAAAAGATAAGGTACTCAGTATTCTTGCAGAGAAAAGTTCTAAAATCCTTCCTCCTAGGAGCACCTCTCATGAGTGAGCAAATCACCTTCCTAAACACAGACGGTGACTTAGATGTCTAGGTATTCTGCTGAGATACACAGGGGTTATTTGGAAGTAAAGCCAAAAACCTGAGCTACAGTTGTAAAATACAAATTAACATTCAGAAACTTTTCTTTCTATTCTTACTCTGACACCTAACTTAGATATTTTTTGATTTTATAACCATCTTTTATCCTGTATGAAAAAGTAGTATAAAGATGCACTGTTTTAAAACTAGGTTTTGTTAGCTATGGATTAAATGAGGAATAACAAGTGCCTGGTATGTGATGGTTCTGGATTTCATAAACACAGAACTCCAGGAACAGTCTTAAAAATAAAATAAAAAAAAAATAAAAGAATCTCATCTATATTATTTGTTTTAATTTCAGAAGTGCAATTTTTTCATTTTTCTGTTTACAGTACCTCTCCATAGATCCAGGTTAGCACTTGAAACTGAAAACCTTTGTGCTAGATTTTGGAATCATGAATTGACTGCAAAGTGATTTGAGCCACATTATTTCACTCAATTATCGAGTGTAAATATGGTGATGAATTTGCTGACCCAGAAAAATGATGCCGTCATAAATGCAATCTAATAGGATTTTGGCATTTTTTATTCCCAAACATTAGTCTTCTGAAATAACTGAACCCAAAAGCAAAAGTACTGATCAATATAATGAAGAAATATATATGAATTTGCATACAAAACATCTACTCTACATGTTTCTATGGCATAGAATGCCTAGAATACATCTATTTGTACAAGTAATCATTACCAAAACAGGTAGACCTTTATCTAAAATTCTTGTCTGAATTAATATTCTATTACTAAAAGATAAGTAGGGAGCTCTAGGGTAGGATTAATCTCATACACATCCATTTCCTTAATTTAGGTACCCAGCACCAACTGAGACACCTCAGGCAGGCTGCCTGGCCCCAAGCTGTTGGCTAGTATCAGATCTGCTGTGTCACATCTGCTGAGTTGGTGAGGATGTCTTAGTATTCTAGCATGTCTGTCACTAGACACTTGAATTTAGCACCTAAATTAAGCTGTTGAATCATAGAATCATAGAATGTTAAGGGATTGGAATGGACCTTAAAGATCATCCAGTCCCAACCCCCTCTGCCACGTGCAGGGACAACTCCCACTAGACCAGGTTGCTCAACACCTTATCCAACCTGGCCTTGAACACTGCCAGGGGAGATTTTAGCTCTCCTGTGAAATGCTCTCTACTCCTCCTTCTTAACACTTAACACTGTTTGCCTTTCCAGTGTGGCTCAAAACACAGATTATGCCAGGACTTTGCCAAGCTATTGTGAGGAAGAAGCTATTGGGCTACTTACTTGCCTTCAACTCCCCTCTGCCTTCCACATTAGCAGTTGATTTCCTATGTGTTGCTATGACAGGGAGCAAAAGTAAGGCTTCCTCAAGTGTTGTAATTCCAATAAGAACATCAGTACTTTAGATATACAATGTAAAGCTATTTAAAAGCCCAGCATAGTCATCTGCTGCTTGAGATAGATAGCTTGCGAAACATAAATTCACAAGAGTCTCTAAATATGTTCTCTAATTTTTCACTCTCTACATTTCTTAGGGATGGAGGATGTAAATCATTTTGCATACATCAATGCAAATGGAATTCAACTTAGTACTGGCATGTAGTCTAATTGGCTTTAAAATGGAATTTTGTTTTTTGAGTGCTAATTTTCAGGTAATGACTTTCTAATTGATTTTCTTTTTATGAAGGACCATTGATTCACTCCCTTCAATGAAATTCAGTTGGCTTCTCAAGGGAATTTATGAAAAGCTGCTGAAAGCAAGGATCTATCACTGCTGCTTGCTTTCCACCTTGCTTTGCTCTCCATTCTGTCTAAAGTACACACTTTATTTTTTCATGAGCAGGCTTAGACAAGGCTAGACACTCATATTTTGTATAGATATGAGTGTGAAACAGTCTCTTTAAAACACCAAGCGTCTTTAATCAAAGATTAATTGAATTTTTGTGGCATTCTTCCTAAAAACTAGATATTAACCATGATCTCTTATATATTAATATAAAAGTTATATAATATTTTTATCAGTTATACTAAAAAAAAAACCAGTTGGATCACACAGAAGTTATCTGAACAAAAAGAGGATTGACAATTTTTAAATGGAAGTATGAGATATTGTTACTATATTGTTTTTATCATTGGCTTCAGTCACAGATGACTTTGTATGAAGCACAGTGGAGATTGCCTGCAAGTTTTCTGTTACAGTACAATATAGCAATCACAGCTAGGTAATAATGCAGAATGTTAGTGATAATTGGAAATCTTTTGGTGACCCTGTCTTAGAAGGGGTTTGAACCCTGGTGTTTAAGACAGTGACACACCTGTGAATGAATTCCACAAAAAAGTGAATGGAAACCCATGCTGTTATTTTACTCTGATTTTACACATCCACTGTGGGAAAGGGGAGGGAGGAGGGAAGCTAGTGTCTTTAAAAGAAAGCCTCTAAAGGTTTTGCAAGACAGATCCTATTATCATTTTGCAAGCTGTTCCAAACAAGTTACTGGTTTTGCTTAATTATCTGTTATTTTAAGGTTATAGAAGGTCAGTCAGTGTTTTCTCATCCTAGTTTACCGCATTCTTACAAAGGAGAAGAAATCCATGATAGTGAACCATTCTTGGATAGAGAGCAAAATATGTAATGAGATCCTGTGACTGAATGAACAAATCAAGTAGAAATAATTCATATTTTTAGCACTGAAGATAAGTAACACTAGAAGAGCTTCTGTAGGGGGATGCACTAAATTTGATTTTCCATCACTTTCAGTTTTGAAATGAAGACTGGATAATTTTATGAATGTTGCACTATAGCCCAGACTGAGAACTCATTACCTAAACTATTGCATGGGGGATGGCACTGTGACTACTGAACTCCAGACTAGATTATTATCATAATGTTCCCTTCTGGCCACAAAAATCAATGAATCTCTGTCATTTGAATTTTTTTTTTCTTAAGAGAGCAGGAATGTAAAAACGGTGCATGGATTCATTTTGTTTTTAAAGGATCAGTGCATAAATAATAGCTAATTAATTCTCAACAAACACTTCTGAGAGTATTATCTCTGTTTTACAGACAGAATGAGTTTCAGAGACTTTGGGATGTTAGTCTTGGTTCACATAGTAAGTAAGCAACAAAACGCAAATGCCTGTGCTTGTGGTATTACAAGTATTTACAGAGCTTTATCAAATGGCTGTAAAGACATTTCCTGCAGAAGCTTCCTGTAATCCTGCAGAGAAACATCATGATAGCCTCTTCCACCTGAAGAACTCCAAATTTGTTTTGAGCACTTGCAAGCATGTTTTCAAAATACTCTCAAGCGATACCCAAATTAGTCTAGAAGTCAGGGAAAGGGAAACATAGGGAAATCCTGTTTCCTTTGTCTTTCCACTCCTCCTCCGTAAAGTTAACCACAAAGAGCATTTTTTGTTTCTCTCGTATCAGTTTTAGAGAAAGGGATATACCAGACTAATAAACAGCAACAAGATAATGGCATCTTCACTACAAAAACCGGTGATGCTAAAAACACCTGCCGTTACTGGAAGACAGCAGTGTTTATGTGATGTAGCTTTGGAAAAAAAGAATCTGTGAAACGATTCGCTGTGTATCTGCTAGCTTTTTCCTTGTAAATTAGGACCTTCGAATAGGAAGAGAACCGCAACCACCTTTTCTGTGCTGCAGCAAATCCTTGTCACAGGAAAATTAAATAATGTAGGACAAATACTGGACCTCAGTAATAAAGATCTTTGTACATCAGAATTTCCACCTTCTCCTTCCACATGAGTAATAAAACACGTGATTATGTTAATGGCATAGGTATTGCTCTACTGACATCCAACTCTCCCTTTCATTCAGAGGCTATAGAGACCCTCAGCCCTGATCAGTGATAGACTCAAGACACTGCAATGAAGTCACGCTAAACTCAAAATATTGCTGCCTCCTTGGCCAGGGAAGCATGGATCCTGGCTGCCAAAGATAAATAAACCAGAAATATCTGAGTCAGGTAAAATTGCCCTTGCTGTGCAAGGAAAAAACCCGACCTGCACACAACTAGTGATCAATTAACTCTAAATGTTCAATCCCTTAAGACTGAACAAATTTAGGAAGTTTCTATTAGGAGAAAATTGGGCCATTACATCACTGTATTACTCATTTAATGAATTATAAAGAAAAGAAGTGGACAGATGATCAAAATTTTAAAATCCTTCCCTCTTCTAATTATTGTTTTCAAACTAGATTCACCTGTGGTGATTATTAAGCAAGGTTTTTGATTTATGGAAGTCCTCCTATTTCAGATGCTAACAGCTATTTGAGAACATTTCACCTAAAAGTCAGCTATACAGTCACTTTCAGAGTAGTAGTTGATGTGAACGTGAACAAAACAATATCATAGGGAGATTACAGATGCATTTTATCTCTGTCAAAGGGAAAAAATACAACTTCTAAAGCATACAGTTGCAAAAGAGGTAATGGGATGAAATCAGGTTATGTACGTTAAAACAAAAATAGGCCTTCAGTATTTCTTATTATTATTCTATATTATTATTGTCTGTTTTAATTAAGACATCCAACAGTCTACTAAATTCACAGGGGTGAATTCCAACCAAAGATTACTTAGTCTAAATTTCTAATATGGATACCAAGCACTTTTGGCATGAAGGCTGAGAACGGACTTCAACAGAAACACAAGTATTCTGCATTCTTTCTGTCGTTCTTATTTTAGCAGAAAAAAAAGAAAAAAAAGAAAAAAAAAACCCAGATATTTCTCTACACATTTCTTTGTAAAGTGTTCTTGTGCCTTTTTGCTATCATTTCAAAAGGCCGAGTGGTTAAAACTGTCCTTATCTCTCCAGAAAGATAAGCAGCTATAAAGTGCAAGTCAAAGGGCAAGCAGGCGTGTTTGAAGACTGTCACGTACTGTAACACTGCCTTTGGGGATTTCTTAGTAATATTCCTCTGAACAGTTTGAAAGGATTATTCTGAAGAGTCCTACTCCAGGTATTCTTCCTGAAGTAGGAATTTAGTGTTTTCTTGCATAAAATTTTGCTTACGATTCTCTGCATTTTGAGCACTTTTAGCCTTATACCAAGTTTTAGGAAGAATCCACATGTTTTGCATTGATGTTTCCCATATTTATATTTTGATTAGATTTTTTTTTGCTCATATCTTGGGTCACAGACCAAAAGATTTTAAACCTCTGAACCTTCGTCAAGAAGATCTTCACTTAAGGTAGTGATATTCAGCGTATGGCCTCTGCCTAGGGTGAACAGAAAAATGGTTAATGAGTTCCTGTATCATAGTTAACTTTGGTAACTGCATCAGTCTTTGGAGTTCTTGGTTTTAGTGTGTGTGAAGTATTTAGGATAAGTTACTTTTATTTTTTTTCCTAGTGACATGTTCAGAGAGTACTGCGCCTACAGCCAGTAACTGAGATGTGTTAATGTTAGATGGCAATAATACTAGTTTTCTTTCCTTTTTTTTTTTCTCTAGTCATTGTTTGCTAAATTTTGACTTAATATTATGCATGTATTTTCTGTCCTTTATAAAGATCACGACTTGGAAACATGCAAAAACAAACAAATAAACAGATTCAAAATTATTTTAAATGCCTACTTCTCGTTTCTGTAATTTTAAATTAATTTTGTAATGTTTTAATATGACTTAAGCAGAGCTGAGACAGGTTTAAAGACAGCTTATTTTTTTTTATTATCCAGTCTTTTTTCACATTATTGGGAAGCTTATCTGAATTGTGGAGAACAGAAGTACTATTTCCAATTAACTATAATCCCAGCATTAAACAGACACTAAAGTATACAAGAAAAACACCTGACTATTTAATTTTTGTCTTCAAAGTTTGCTTATTTTATCTCAATATGTAACATTAACTTTATACTTAAAGCAATTAATACACAATACCAGACATTATTTCTCACAACTTGATTTACAGTTGTATTCTTGTAAGTAACCATTTCAGATGTGGCACATGTTTTGGTTCACAGTTATTTTGTGCATGCTAATAGCCTAGGCAGAATTGCAATGATGTAAAAGGTAGTCTCTGGACCTTTCTGTGAATTCACATATGAATGAAAACTACTTATAACCGACAAAAGTTTAACTTGAAAATTACCTATCCTGATTTAGTCACGACTCGAAAGAATATGAAAACAGCAAGTATAGTAATTTTGATTTATAGTTATAAATTGAGGACACAAATCAGTATTTTCTATCATGGGCTAAGAAAGTTGTTTAGATTAATACGTAACCAATAAGAGATCAAAAGCTTTATTTATTTAGTTGCTACACCCTAACTGAGTATAGATGACTCTCAAGTGTATTTAAAATAGGTTTTGCCTTTGTGCTTTTTCCTGCAGGGAGTTTAGGTCTTACAATCCAATGCACTAAGTGCAGAGGGTGTGGAATGAGATTTCTGAATTTGTGTTTGCCTCTCATAAGTGCACTCTCTAGTAACAGCCTCAATTGTCATGGTTGCAAAGTAACCCAGTAGAGTAGCGGAGCTGTGTAGAAGAAATGCAAGAAACTTTGAGTCAAGAGTGGCACCTAAGGAGTAAATACTGTTCTGAAAATTACTAAAAAGCTATTCTAAAAGCACCAAAGTGGAAAAAACTTTCCAAGTAAATCAGTATTAAAGAGGAAACGAAACCAAGGACTGCTCTGGGTTCTTCTGTGTTTGCCCTTCTTCTCCAGGTGAGAACTCCTGTTTACCATTGAGCTCTGTAGCCCGGCAGCCAGTGATCAGAGAGATGTTGCTGTTATTATTTCAGTGATGGTTGTAATTGTGCTTAGTTATTTTGGAAACACATTCTTCCTGTCTCCCTTTCAGTCTACAGAAGATGCAGCAAAAATAATTTTTTTTCTATATTAATGCATAAAATCTCAGAACTCCCATGGAGAAAAGCAGGTTTTATTCTGTCTGTGTGACCATTTCATACTGATTTTTTTATTCTTTTTCTTTTAACATGAATCAGTCACTGGACAACTTTTAAAATGAAATTGTTGATCATATTCTCTAATTTGTAGAATACATTTACATTGTACCCATGAAAATTTATATTTTACTGTGCAGCCACTGAAGAGTGGCAAGCTTTTAATTTAGCTTCTGTCTCCCACTTTGCTTGACTGACCACAAAAGGCTCAGATTTCTAATTTAGGCACCCATGTGAATACTTGATTAAGTGCTTAATAAGTATTATTTTATTTTTCAACCCCATAAAATAAATTAATTTTTACTCCGTATTTTATCTGTGGAACTGAGACAGTGAAAGATGAAGTCAAAACTGCCTGATCATTCTGTGTCCCCAGAAACTTTACTAAGTGCCCCTCAAAATTTTTTTTCAACTTACTTGCCTAGCATCACATGGGAACTGTCACAGACAGAATCAAGCACCTACGCTATAAAGCACACCCTATAAGTTACCTTCACCCTATATGCTACCCCCTCTGCCACAGGCTTGGACACTACATATCTTTTAGTTTCTTGTGCAAACAAAGGAGCTATCTAAAAGGTGTCAGTCTTCCTCATTATGAAACCTGAAGTTGCCCATGGGATGGGTCCTGCAATGTCTAAGAGTTAAAAACAGTCTAGCATATTTAAGACTAAGAGCAAGCTAATTATTACTCTCCAGTGTGTTAAAAAAAATTTTACTAATGCTGCAATCAGTTGATCTTGACAACGAAGGTGTAAGTTCATTCAATGTCTGGAAGGTTGTATTTTCTCAATTAAAATCAAAGTGTTAATATCAGATCTTACATCTTGGGAACAGATTGCCAAAGACTAGGATAGGCTGTCATCAGCATATTTTCCAAATCAAACTCATCTGTATTTCTTCTTAAAATTAGATAAGGTTAAAAATGAAGAAAAAAATGGCATCCTTGAGCCTCAAGGTACTGCAACCTCAGTCGTTTAGTGTATCAGGATGAATAATCACAATTTTCTCTCTAGGTATTGAATGAATCTCTGGAGAATAAATAGCAGGTAATTATGGAAATAAATGAATATCATAATGATATTCAGGAATTCATTAAGACTCTGCAGGAAACATTATTTCTACTAGCAGTGTTGACTTTACAACCCTTAATGATATTTTAATATTTTTGGTGTATAGCTTAGGTTTTAAAAAATTTTAGATTTTCACCATTTCATGTCATGCTGAGCAAAACCTGCATGCTTCAGCATAGGGGTTGAAATTTCTCGTTCATTATGTAGACCTGAAAATAATCTATTAGCTTTGTGAATATCTGTAGTAGAATTTTTTCATGTTATGTTTGGTACTTGCACCAAAAGGGAGGAATATATTTGCTGATGAGATATTTGGCACATCTCTGGAATATGATGTGCAATTTCAGGATGTAGAGAAGTGCAACACTGTTGGTGACTTTGCTGTGATGCCATCTGTGATCTCCCATAAAGTAAAATTTAACAGTATCCATATGTCTGTGTCCTCTTGTTCATGAGTAAAGGTTAGGGGAATGGGATTATTAAGTGGATTTCTGGGGTAAACAAAAAAAGCCTCCAGTCTATACACATGCACACTTTTAGATGTCCTCCTGCAAATATTCCAGTAATATAAAGTTAACAAAGGATTACTGGCCTGTCCTGGAAAGCAGTCAGTTTCTCTAGGTAAATTCACAGATAACTTGGTAATATTTCTATGCATAAATAACATATGAGCAATTAATATGTAGAAGTATGAGAAAAGCAATTAATTCTTGGGTTTGGGGTTTACAAGCAAGATGGAGAGGTAGTTCTTTATTTGTTATGGATTTCAGCTTAACGCTTCATTACTTAAAGTAGATTAAACAAAGATAATATCCTACAACAGTGTTGGAAGAGAAAAGAACGTTTTGCTTGCATCCAGTTACTGAGTCACATTCTGGAAGCAGTAGCTGTGGGGGTTTTTGGCTTTTTGTACTTTTGGGGTTTGTTTTTTTGTGTATATGAGTTTTATTTGTTTCTTTTTAAAAAGAAAAACTTCAAACATCAATACACCAAGTTAAAACTCAGTGATAGATTTGACAACAAAGCTCACATTTGTAATTTTTCTTTCAGGTATCTGAAATTATGTCCAGGGTATCCTATCTTGCTCTATGATTCCTCCAATTTTGTCTTCAAATTTTAAAAACGTTTTCTAGGAATCGTTGTACAAACTGAAATCTATGAGTTATCTGTGAACGGAAGTAGAAAAAAAGTTACAGATTTCTTGAGGTTCCTGATAAAATAATAAAAAATAAATGTTCCTGTAGATGAAAACCAGTTCCTTTTAAGTACAACAATAGTTAGGTAGGCTATAAAATGTTAGCATATTTTGTTGCAAAGATCGATAATGTAATGTTGCTGAATCATTTAGTTTTCCTTGGAGATGTGAAAGGGTAAAAGGCGACAAATACTTTTGGTATTATTCTTTGAATGTAGCGTTAATTGCATTACATTATACCTTAAATTATGATGCATACGAGGTTAAAATATGTTTTCAGCATACAAAACCAGAATTTGAACCTGAAAGTAAACTCCTTAGGAATCAATAGAGAATATGAGGGTGTCATGTGAAAAAAATGATGGATCTACTTAAAAAATGCTAGGAAACATTTTGAACATAGAAAAAGTAAATTTAGAAAAATGTATTCATTTTTAGTAGAAGTATGTTAGTAGATGTTCCTTAATCTAATTATATAAGTAATTTTCCAGAAATCGTTGGTACTACACACATAGTGTTGATTTTATATATATAAAACAGAGAGATGTGGCTGAGGGAAGTATATGGATAAATACTGAAATTGGAAATTTAGTGTTAGTTCATACGAGCACACCATCATCGGCATTATAATGTTTAGTTGATCTACTTGTTAATCCTGAGCTCTCAGGAATTCTGGTCATTCAAAGATGAGATTCAGCATTTGATGAAGGTGCATCATTTGAGGATTTCCTCATTTGGGATAAGGGAAATACCTGCTATAGTTTTTAAGTGTTTTCAGATACTGTTTTTCTATTCAGATGCATTTCTGTGCGAGATGAATATGAAGAATGCTGTAGAAATATTGTTTTGCTTTCAACAAGTTTGGTTTTAGGGAAACAGTAGAGTATGCAAGCTGTAGTGTTACTGATTGTGCTGTTCAATGGAGAGAATGAAGAAATGTTTCTACAAGCAAAAGATTACTGCTTCCTGTCACCTATTCTTACTCCACACAGTGCTAGCACATGAAAGTACAGGCACATGACAAAACTGAGCTAAAATGGAGCCAACCCAAATCTGTTCCTTTCTGATACATTAATTTTTTTCTCTTTATTTGTTATTATTCTTTTCTTCTGCAACCAGTTTTCCTTCTACATATTGGTTTTATCTCATTTTTTTCCCCCTTCTCCTTGAAGATAATCTCATTAGCACTTTCCTTTGCCCAGTTTTTAGTCCTGCTGTTTGAGTTTGCATGATACATTTGCGCTGGATTTTCTTAGGTATAGAGGAATGTTTCACCAGCAAGAAGGTACTTCCGAAGTGCGTTTTTTGGTTTTGGTTTTTGTTTTTTTGGTGGGTGTTGGTTTGGGTTTTTTTGTTTGTTTGGGGTTTTTTGTTTGTTTTTTTTTAATGTCCATGTGGTAAAATAGGAACACATTTTTTAAACATCTTGTCTTCTCTGAAATCTGCTGTGGATTTCAGTCGGCTTGTGCAGAACCGGTACGTGATGTGAATTTTTTCAGGGCCATGGATTTGAACTGCTCTGCTGTGCCAAACACCATTCCATTGCACTGCTGGCCAAGAGCTTCCAGTACCCAGCCTGTCCTGCTCCTCTCCTGCAGAGTCATGAGAACTCAAGTGAAGAAAGTTGCTAGATTTTCTTTGCCGTGAAAGCAGAGGGCTGACAGCCATAACTAAAGCTGTCAATTTCTCAAGTTTGTGGTCCTTCTAGTTTTTGGAAAAGTATTTGGTTTGGAATTTGGGGGATTTTCTGTAAAATACAGTTTTTAGGGTTTAGTCAGGTTCATGCTTAACTCACCTTGGTGTCCTTAAGAAAAACCTAGTTAAGTTTGCCACAGACATATTCTACCTGCCTTTGGATGTTTCCATATTTTTATAATATAATACTTCTACTAATTTACATGCAAATACTGTTTCTACCATTTATGGAGCTATAGTACCATGGAACATAGATGCTGTAGTGTTTTCACTATTGTATTGTCAAAATAAAGCTAGAAGCATAGAAGTTTTTTCACAAATTCGGAGCCATAAATTATTCTTTGTTTAAAATGCCAATGGCAAAATATTACTATCAAGAATATAATAGTAAGTGTATATTTAAAGTAGTGATAAAAATTACTAGTAATTAGTGGTAGTTATTGCTCTTTCTACAGGAAAAGAAATGTCATCCTACTACTCCATACGTTGCCCAATTTTACATCATCCTAGAAAAAGCCTACATTGAGTTAATTTTAATACTTATCTCTGAATAAGTCATTAATTTAGATGGAGAAATCTTCACCTGAATTACATCAGGTGAAGGATTAATTTTCCCTTTAAGTAACTTAGGTTCCCTGGCATATATGTGATGATATTTTTGGGTGAAGTGCAAGGTTTTTTCCTCTCCTTCACAAATTGCTGAAAGATTGCAAACATCTTTTTGTTCATTTAGTTGATGATCTGACAAACATTCTTTCCTGATTTTACTCTTTGGTTAAAGTATGAAAACCCATTTTTGTTCAGTTAATAACATTTCATTCATTTTTGCACCTACTTACTTCAGAGATAATTTTTTTAATACTGAGAATTTCTTTTTAAGCCTTTATTGTAAAATGTAATCAAAGCATTTTCCCAAATTGAGATCTTGTAATGCTGCATCCATACAGTTGAGTAGATTAAAACTGTTGCAAACTCTTCTTTTACAGGAAACTAAAACCATTTTGATCAATTTTACTTAACTACTATTGTTAAGCTGCATGTAACTTCACTACAATTCTACTTTGAATTTATCATTAAGCTTTAACATTTATTATTATTGATTAGAATATCATTGTTCTGTAAATACAGGAAAAAAATTGAGTCTGAATCTTAACTTTCTCTAACTTTTCTTCTAAATTTCCCAAATCCTTATCTTCAATTTTCTCAGGTTCTTTATTTATGAAAAGAAAATTATTTTGAATGTCTCTACTCTGTCTCTGTGTACAGTGGTGTGGCTGAAGAGTACTGTCAAAGCCAAAGTGAATTTCAAAGATCACACAGCTCTTTTTGCTCCTTCTAGTGTTACAGAAGACTACTGAGCCAAACATTTATTCATTTGTTTGTTTATTTATTTAAAAACGATTAGTTGGCCCATTAAAATAAATTATCTGTCCTATAAGCCTGCCCTGTTAATTTTTGAAAATTAGTTGGAGCTAAACAAATTTCACTCTTAAGGAGTAGAGTTGCAAAAATCTTAGTGAATACTTTTGAAAACTCCATTTAATGTATTTTCAAGAGCACTGTTTAGAAAAGATTTAGGGAGATATTTTCTTGCCTTTCTTCCTACTTATTACACTGCTGTCCTGTGGAGCACAGCTTTTGAGAAGAGCGGTTGTTGCTCGTCACATTCCGAATCTTTTCTTTGCAATGTGAGCTGAAACATAAAGCAGCTTACAGAAGTCAGTATCCAGTACAAGAAGAGAAATGATTTATAGAACAAAGGATTTTGGAGTCAGACTTATGAGACAGTGCTCTCTGTTTTACAGAAAAATGAGCCATTTTGTTCATTTTCCCATTTTGGGTTAAAGAAAAACCATGAAAAGCAGACATCTGGCAATAATACTTACGTGAGCTAATGAGGTTAATAGTGCGAAAAATTTGTTTAAATTTTATAGGAATTTTCACCTTTTTCTGAAAAAATAATTTTGCAATTCCAATATTTATTTTTTTTTAGCAGTGTTAAGAAGAAAATCTCCTGTTAAAAATGTGGGTCTACGTTATACTTTCAAATCTATTGGCTAGAAAAGGAGATTTTGCAACAGTAGTGCGTAATTCACAAGCTTCTGTAAATTGATTTTTCAGCCTTGCAATGATGGATTTGGGCCTGATATTTGCATTATCCACAAAGCATGTACTACTGCACCCCATTTATTTAAGTGAAGGCTATGTGTAAAAGTATTGTTCTGCTGGAGACTAAATGGAATGCATTTTACTAATCTGGGAAACTAATGGGAGGCTGCCTTTTTCTCTATCAGCTATGTTTAGGCATTCAGCAGAGGTCACTAGATCATATACCAATAGGAACCCGCAAAATACCAAATACCTGCTGGTTTCAACTTTAAGTCTTTCTGACGAAGGACTGGGAAAGCACAAGTCAGGGCACAAGTTTGGTGAGCTACAAAATATATTTTTGATTTTGAGATTCATTTTTCATCAATAATTTAATGAAATTATACAGAAAAATATCATGTCCTCCTATATTCATCTTCCTTTGACCCTAATACTTCTAATCAGAAAAAAAACCAACTAAACAAGGCCTAAACCAAAGCAGCCAGTACATCAACAAAACTCTACATCAACAGAGTTTTGATAAGATTATGCCAAGCAACACAAAATTAGGACATGCCCAAATGCAATTTGATCTTGAAATATGGAGTACTACCTTGCATGCTCACTAAAATATGTATTTTTAAAGGAATAAAATTTTTTATTCCCTCCATGAGCTTCTGTGATTCCTAGAACAAGACTAAGAAAACAGGCAGCTTCTCAATAGGATTTTTTGTCCTTGATCAGTGTATGCTTTCCTTTGCTGTTTATTGGCTTCTCAGAAGACAGAACTGTTCATTTCCTTATACCACTCGAACATACGTAAACACATATAGACACATATAATTAACATCTCTTACAAACTCATCTGAGGAGTGCCATCATCATCATTTAGTACATCAATAGCTGCAGCACATAAAAATTAAGGTGAATGTGAACATTAGTATATGTTATAATTTTTTGAGTCCACCAAGGAAGGGACCCTGTGCACCTTCTTTACATCTACTTAGATGTAGATCTTAGATGTGCATGGTACGAAATAATTATTCCTCTAAGATATTTTTTTGGAATAAGTAGTATCTGGGCAAGTAATTAGCCATTGCTATAACTGTATGCAAAGGACCAGCTTAAATTTTCTCTCTTTCAATATTTTGATTTGAAACAATATTCCTTATTCTTTGGGGTTTTTGTTCCACTATAGGTATTTATTATATGGTTTTATATATATTTATTCAGATGCCAATTGTGTAGATAATACTACTGAACATTTTTTCTCTGTAGCAAAAATATCTTTGTCATGAGGATGCACAAAAATTCTTATTTTCATAGGCTCTCTAGTAATGTGTCACCTTTCCTATGTTCTTTATGACTACTCCATTCATTGTTAAAAGAAATTTATTTCTATTGAAAATTAGCTATGAAGAGGTGTGAAATTTCCCCTGGAAATGTTGAGATTAACATTTGCCATCACTGCATGAATGGATTGTAAATAGACAATACAAAAAAAAAGATAATTCTATTATATTAACTAATAGGTATTTTTTATTTTTCAGCTTCATGATATGAAATATTTTTCCAATAGGTACAGAACTACAAATCGAGACCAAAATATTAATTAATGGATTTTCAAACTCCCTTAAATGCTCTTGTGTCCTTTCCTGACCTTCAGAGTTTTATTAATCAAAAATGTGCAGTGCTGTGGGAGACAGTTATGGTTAGGAAAGAAGCTGGACACTCACTTTTCAGCAAGCAATGCATCAAAAGTAAAGGAAGATGTTTCAAGTTCTTAGAAATTTGAGAAGTTGCAGTAGTAAGCAAGTTATTTCCACGTTCATATGTACAGAAGGATGACTGCTGTGTAAAATCTTACTGACGGAGGGTGGGTAGCTTCTTCCCCAGACCAACCACTCTGGCTGGACACTTCTATTAACATATTAATAACTGAATAAAAGATTAGTGATGCAAAATGGATTACCCTCTTATCTAGCAGCAGGCATTCCATGATTTCAGCATATCTGTCGTGGATGAAGAGGTCTCAAGGCTACTGTTTTAGTGCTCTTCTGCAGCTTGGTAAATCAACTGTTCATTTGTTCACTATACAAGAAATAATTAAAACAAACTTCAGTGTATCCTAGACATTCAGAGGACTTCACTACCTAATGTCTTCCTTCAGAAAAAAATCTTTACAGCATGTGAGATAGATTTAATACAATAATTTCCTCTTTTTTTTCGTCTTTCCCTTAGGCATTTCCTGGGAATACAAACTCCGACAGTGTGGTCCGGCATGATTTACAACATCCCGTTATTGCTCGCTATGTAAGGATAGTTCCTTTGGACTGGAATGGAGAGGGCCAAATTGGGTTAAGAATTGAAGTCTACGGCTGCTCCTATTGTAAGTTTTTCCATACTGATCTTTTTTTTTTTCCCACTAAATAAAAACCAGTTTTGGATCTCCGATTAAAGCTGAATCTCAATACTTTTAGCTTAGACAGGTTAAAATGGGATTGCTGATTGTATTACCCAGGGCTTCATGAAATATTTGTTGGGACCTTAACTCTGAGTTGCTAGTTTATTCTTCTCTGGAAGATGCAACCTTGATGATACCTTGATGCAACCTCATGATAGCGTTTTGAAGTTGCTTCTTTTTATCTTCATAGTTTCTTTAGCAGAAGGCTTTGGCTATTTAAAAGCTTGAATGGGGCAGTTACAGAAAATACAGTGTTCAAACAAATGTCATGTTGGGTCCTGAGGGGAAAAATGGAAATAAGACATCATTTATTGCCTGGTGCTACAGATAAAATTAAAGTGATAAATAAGAATTCTATCAGAGTAGCTCAGATTTTCTAAATATGTGACATGTTTTTCAGAAGTATTTCCTTGAGTATTTGAAAGTGACTTTAGAATTTAATTTGAAATCTGGATGAGCAATGGTACAAATGCTTCTGTAGTTAAGAGCAGAACTGATAATGTTTTATAAAAAGCAAGGGTAGTTTTTAAATGCCCTTCCTTCAGTTTAATCTAGCCAGTGCTTAAAGAAAATTCGCAAACCTGCAGAAAATGGAGTGTATGATGTCCTATTTCTATTTTTATCCTGGCTTTACTGGTATTTTAGCTGGAAAATACTATTTGAGATTTGTCTTTTAATAAGCAGGCATTAGAATAAAATGAGGAACACCTACAAGAAGTCTCATCCATTGACTTCACTGGGTGACGTAAGACATATGGAAGCCCTTTGACATTGTAACAAAAAAAAAAATTTATTTCACTTGTTGTTTGGATTTGATTAGATAGTCAAAAGACTACGTACTTTCATTCAACCATTTTTGGTTTATTTTTCTTATTTCCATATAATGAATTAAAGCCCTGTTATAAAAGTGTATATTAAATGATAGAGAGTTTCACAGCAGCTGCAGAAACTTAGTTGAGAAATCAAATCAAACTTCGTGATGTTGGTGCTGCTGTGCTGAGGGTATGCATGGATGAATATGTTTTAAAAACAACAAGATGAGGACCTGTTTCAATAAGACAAAGGGTAATGGTTTAAAACTAATAGAGGGTCAGTTTAGATTACATATAAGAAGGACATCTTTTACAATGAGGGTGGTAAAACACTGGAACAAGTTGCCTAGAGAAGTGGTGGATGCTCCATCCCTGGAAACATTCAAGGTCAGGTTGTGTGGGGCTCTAAGCAACCCAATCTAGTTGAAGATGTCCCTGCTCATTGCAGAGGGATTGGATTAGACGGCCTGCAAAGGTCCCTTCCAGCCCATACTATTCTATAAATCTATGATTCTGCAATACCTAAGGAACTGTGGGTTACTCTAAAGTTAACACTTACGCAAAGAGAAATCGAGCTTCTGAAGTTTTAAGTACAACTGATTATTCAGTACATGGCTCTTAATAAACTAAGGTTTACCATCATACTGCTCAAATGTTTTATGTGCCATTTAAGTATACCAGACACTATAGCATGGCTAATTTTCCAGCATAATAAATGCTTATTTTTAAGTATACCTCCTCACTTGTACATCAAATGCAAATAAAGGTTTTTGATACAAGAAACCAGCATCTAGTTTACTGTCAAATATAACTCTCTTTAACAGAAAAATGGTAGCAGAATCAAACAATAATCATCATGATATTTGCTGCAATATTTACAGGTAAAAATGTTTTTTTTAATGTAATGGATAGAAAAAATACTGTAGGTACATAATAAGATGCTTTAGAGGCTAGAAGTAAATATGAGAAAAAGTAAAACACAGCTTGATGACAAAACTATATTAGTTCTTTGATGATAAGTTGTTTGCTTGATGAACTTTTAGAGGAGAATAAAAAGCATTCTGCTAAGGACACAATGTATGGAACTATAAAAGTATGGATAAAATATGTCTTCACAGAAGAACTAAGGCGACAACATAATTTTGTAATTTTGCTGAACGAGTCTGTTTGTATTAGAAGGGATTTCAATAATTGTTGGTGGGTTTTTTTAATATAAGATTAATTATAATATATTACAATTTTATATGTATAGGGACTTTTAACAACCCTCCTAAAATGCTCTGTGGTTTTTACATGCAGAATTGGGCTGCTCCCAAAATGGTATCAGTAGAGAGCAGCAGAGCAGTTCAGAAGAAAAACTAAAAAGTCACTGTGGAAAAAGATACGCAGGCAGCCCTTTGGTATGACTACTGGAACAAGAGAGTACTGTGTACAAATTCCCAGCTTGTCCTCAGATGAATTATTTGGAGCCAGGTATATAATGCTACACTTTTCCATGTAGATGTGTCCTTTGGCAGAGGCCAAGTTTTTAACCTTATGATTAGAAGTGCATATATTTGCATATAAATATAAGCACTGTCATTAAACAGTGTGATTTGCAGATTAATTCTGCTGTCATTTAAGGAGCTGGCCATTTAGATAATCACCAGTTTTAAAGGCCTGATTAAAAGACAGGCTTCTAGTCAAATCTGCACCAAATTTTGGAACTACTACCTAAATAAAAAGGCTGCCCAATATATTGCAATTGTATTTTTTCTTTAAGTTAATAGATTCATAACTAATATATTCTTTTTTTAGATATTTTAGAAAGCACATTTTCAGATACAAAAATAAGATATTTTCTCACATTGCAAGCAAGATTTAATTGGGAAGCCATACACTTAGTGACTATAAAAGCTCTTTTCTGGCATATTGCTCCAACCTGGTCATTAGCATCAGCCTATTAAGAAAAATGCTTCCTCATATTGAACTGCTTATTCAAAGGTCGGGTCATTAATTGCTATAATTTCTGGTTCCCATTTTGTTTGAATATACATGTAAGATACACATTTAATTTTTTGTGCAAAAGGTGAAATCCATATCTTTTCTTGCCCAGCAAATTAAGTTAAAGAGGTGTGTTTTCCAGAGAGACATTAGAGCTAACATCTGTTCCCTAGAGAATTTAATAGCATTACCAAATCTTCTTTTTTTAGTTTTGTTTTACTTAAAGTTTAAAATCTGTGCTGTATTTCAAACTTTATCTATGTATTTCGTGCAGATGAGATCTGTGAGGTTGTCTTCTAACAGAAGAGTTCATAGAAGTTACAAAAAAAGAATTAAGGCCTCATTCTACAACAGTGAAATTTTCAGAATGAAAATTGTGTTTTTTCTGTGAATAAATGGTGATATCATATTTAGAAAAAATTTTCATTCTCTATAGTGCAAAACTGACTATGTCTTATTTAAAAAGATAATGAAATTGGGTAAAGAATTTGCTTAATAGCTATATTAATGAATGAGTTGCATGAGCAAAGTAAGCTTGAAAAATCACAACAAATAGACTATAACATAAACAACACTGTTTAGTCAATGGGACTTTTAGCCTTTATTTTAAAGTTATCTATTTCATACTCCATAAAGGGGAAAAGGATCTTTACACTTTCTGTGACATCGTATATCAAAAAGCAAGTCACAAAGAAGAAAGTATAACCAAAGGCAAAATATCCACTGAACTCAGTTAAGTGAAAACTGATGGCAAAATTTTATTCATGCTCTTTTGGAGACAGAGAGCAACGACACATGACATGTATCTTCCACCATGTTCAGAGTTACGAATTTTTGAGACAGACAGCAAAGACGTGGCATCTGGAGGCTATGACAAGTACAATACAGTACATTTTACTACTGATTTATGAAGATCATAATAAGCTCCTGCAGGATCACAGCCATATGAATAGGTCCCTTAATCTCCATCCTGCGGAAGATGAATGCCTACAAAAAAAGGCAATGGCCATGTTATAGCATAGGCTTTGGCCATGCTTTTCAAGATAACTGTATGAGGCCTTCTGGGTCCTGAAACCCTTTGAGGGGAAAACACTCCCTGATAACTTTATTCACGGAGGGTTTTTTATATGGCTGTGCTGATTTTCTGGATCTAAACCATATATCTGCATCTTTTTTGATGCAATTGCACACAAATTCTAGATGACTCGCTTCTGAAGTGTACGATATACTTGAAAAAAATCACTTGGAGATGGCAGAAAGCCATTCAAATACTCAATATACCCAAGGCAAATAAGTGGCAGGAACAATTATAAAGCTTCACGAATAACGGCTGCAAGCTGAGCTGTTTCCATTCACTGACCAGCTCTATTTGCTAATCCTTAGAAAGCAGTGGGACTAAACAAATGTCACCTGAGCTGCATTTGCAGACATGTTCTTTTCAGATATTGGCTCTACTACTTGGACTGATCTATGTCAAATGTTACTGTTTCGATTTCCTGATGGGTGACAGGTTTTGTTTGGTTGGTTGGTTATTTTTGAGGCTTTTTTGAGGGGGAGGGAAAAGAAGAAAAAGTAGTAACAACAGTCCTGTGGTTGTTCATGAAATAACGAATATTTGGAGGGTGAGCATTTGCTCTACAAATAGTAAAGTGAACAAAACTTCGGTCACGTAAACAAGAACAAAAATAAGGTTAGGAAATGCATCTAAGGGGTGAGCCATGTGAATGTTTGCAAGAGCTGATTAGGAAGTATCGAAGTGCTAAAACCTGTGGGCTGAACGGATCTTTTGGTTGTTGTAGTTAATCCTGTCTGCATGCAGTGACTTCGACTTAAGACATTGTTTCCTTTGGCAGTTAATTCCACATTCAGCTATACTTACTGTTAGGAAATTTACTTATTTGAAATCTCTTCTGCTTGGTTTCATGCTCTTGGGCACTAACTAACTATCCATGCCTCGCTGTCTCATATGGTTGCCATGCACACTTAAAAGAGAACCCCTTACTGTCCAGAAAAATCTGTTGCATCCAAATGTCAAAGTGACTATTCAATGAAGACGAGAAAGACACTAGTACACTTCCCTTTTGTTGAATTGTACCAAGTTTCACTTGGCCAGATTCAATAGTATACCCTGGGCATTTTATCTCACCCGCATATAGCATAAAAGCAGAGGGAAATGAACTGTGAACTTTTTCTTTTCAAACTTTTAAAGATCTGTTTGAATATGGGCTCTATTGGTAAGCTTTCTTCCTTCTTAGCATATTTTTTCTACCTTTTTGCCATGCAAGAGATTTGGGTTTTTCTTAAAAGTCATGAAAATGGATACGTTTTATCCTTCATATATTCTCAGGTCATGGTAGTCATTAAACAGTAGAGTTTTGCAACTTCAGACCAAAAATGCCATCTTTTTAAAAAGCATTCTTGCTACAGATTGTATTCCTCCATGCCCTCTCCAGAAAGAGATGATTGTGACTGTTCCTACATAAGCGTTCATATATTTTGGCATGAAAAATAAGTGAGAACGGGCTTCAATCCATTTCTTACCTTTGATTGTTACCACTAACAAACGTGGGTCTCTTTTGGTAGTAGGTACCACTTAAATGTTAAAATATCTGTCTCCCGCATTTCTGAAACATTTTTTAAAATAGGGTTTTTTTGTAGTATATTAAGAAATATATTTCTAAAATGAGAAGATTCAGGCTGAAACAAAAAAGAAAATATTTCCAAATATTCTATTGTTCTAAATGAAATATTTCAGAAAGATTTGACATGAAATGAATTTGTATTAAAAAAATAAGAAAATTTGTTCATCTTTTATTCTTCATCTTTATGTTAATCTGATGCAATATGGTTAGTCTTTCCTGTCAACTTTTTACAACTGGTAACAAAATGAAAGATTCATTATTTTTCACTTCTAGTTGTAATGAGGTTACTGGTGGATACTCTCAAGCACCACAGCTTTGAGAACTGCAACAACTGTGTGTAGCCTTTATAGGTTCATTTTGTTAGCTGGCAACAAAGGTATAATCAATCAGAGAAAAAGAAGTAAATTTTGTATGAATATATGGCCTACCAGATTGTTCAGTTGTATTCTCAGTTTTCAATTACATTTGAATATTTTTTTAAATCACTTAGCATTTCCTTTAGAAAGATGTAGGCAGCTGGCTTGTTTGAAAAGGATCTTTTTGTCATGTGTGGAATTACGTAAAATTTGTCCCTGCTAAATAAACAAAATGTATCACAAAATATGACAAAATCTTGCAGATTTTGATAAAGGTTTATTAAAATCAGGTTTGTCTCTTATCTTGCGTAAAAGAGCGGTATAACTTCTTTTAATAGGTTTTCCAGTAACTGCCCACACACCCCACAGAAGGGATCTTCCATACAGTGGTCTGTAATCAGTTAATAGGAGGATGGAGATTTAAAAATATCCCTCAGTTAACAGCTGAAAAAGTAAAACATGAAAGTAAAGTTATAGTATGCTTTTTCACAAAGTAAGGATGGTAGCATTCATGTAAATACAGTCAAAAACTTCAGTCTAATCACAGTAGTCTTGCCTTTAATAAATCTTTTGCCTGAATGAACATTCATGATGGTTTTGCCCAGCATTATTTTCTTGCATTCCTGTAAGTGGTGATTGATCCGTTTGTCCATGATGACTTATTCACTAGAGAAATCAGGTGGGTTTTTTTCTCATTAAACAAAAAACTTCAGCAGATTTCAAACTGTAGGTGTTGGTTCTGTGCCATTGATTTGGAACCTGCAGGGCCTCATTGGTATTTGTTTTCTTGAATGTCTGGAATAAAGTATATTAAGGATGCAGTTACTTCCAGACCCAGTTCAGTTTATTCTGCTCTTTCCCTAAAGTTTGGATGAAGATGATGCAGTTTGTATTTTTTATTTTAAGCATGGCAAATGGAGTCTTATTATGAGTAAATTCTTATTTCCTCTCTCCCAAAGGTTAGTGTTCTCTGATGAGAAGCTGCATATATCAAAAGTTAACATTGCTGTCAGGAAATAAGAAGGTTTAACTCTTCATAGTAATGCTTTTGTAAGGTAAAAATGAGCCTTGGCTTTTAGGTGCAGTATATCCCTATACAGAGTTATGTTTCTGGACAAAGTTCTGTATTAAAGGTGGAGTCTCATCTTCATGAGCATACCTTTGGAAAATTAGGTCACTGCGATGCCAACTTTTCTCTGAATCCTCTAAAACAGGGAAAAATTTCAGGTTTTCCACCTCATAGAGGTGATATAGTATGGTCCTTCTCTAGTGGCCAATAAGGGTCCTCTCACCTTTCACTCACTGCTGCCATTGCCCTTAAAGAGAAGAGAATACTACAGCTGGAAGGGACCTATAACAGTCCAATTGCTTGACCACTTCAGGGCTGACCAAAAGTTAATTTATAGTATTAAATAAATTGTATGAATACCTCTTAAGCACTGTAGCTCTATGAATTGCCTTCACCAGACTGCAAAAGATGCTTTTTCAAGGTAAACTGAAGAACACATCAGCCTGCTCCTGGCTACGCCTGTGCCGTGTGTTAACGCTTGTGAGCATCAGCTCTGAAACAGTCAGAAAAATAAAATTAAATTATTTTTCCAGTTGTAACCTTTGTGTTATATGTCCTTCAACGACAGCTGGCATTTCAGGCAAATAGACTCATTGTTATTTGACTCATGGTGAACACCGAGAATGGAATAGAATGAAATAGAATGTAACAGAATAAAACAGAAGGGAATAGAACAGAACACAACTGAACAGTTATGCCATGTTACACCTTGAGTTCTGTAGGAGAAGCTACAACCTAGTAGATAGGTAATATTTAAGTGTATTTGCATGGCAGATTGAGTTCTGAGATCTGCATTTATTAAGAACAAAAAGTTGTCAAGTGGACCATAATTATACACATGTGTACCTATTTCATGTACTTAGTCTGAGTACATGAAATAGTATTTATTTCTAAATAAACAGCTTCCCCTCCTATACAGTCTAGAAACTCAGAAACGCAACCTCTTCCCAAAAGTACTTAAAAATTTTATGATTTAAAAATATATCTTTAAATAATGAAGAAATCTGTAGAAATTTTGAAAAGCCTGTAAGTTATTTGAAAAGGGAGAAAAATAAGTAATTTTCTATACCTTCTTAATTCTGTATATTCATCAGATTTTATCAGCCAGGATTTTATAGTTTCATATTGATTATTGTTAAAAAAATAATGAGTAGCTTAATATGGGGTGGAATCCAATCCCATAAATACTCTAGGAACTTTCCTGCATAGTAATGTTTCTATCTTTTCATTTCCAGATTGATGAGGTAATTGGAATTTAATTCTTTCAGTATGGACATGTTCTTTATTGCTTTTTTTCCCCCTCAAGATGATATGTATTTAATTGTCTTCTTGGCTTTAAATAAATTGAAGATCTTGGGAAACCAGTGTTCCAAAACCATAGCTATAAAAGAAAAAATCCTTGGAGCATCAATTATTTCCTTACCTAAAAAATCCCATATAAATTGATTAGGAATGACTGCAATTCATGTACCAAAGCTATATATATATGTGCAAGCTTGGTGATGCTGGTTTTGTAGTGATTTGTTTTGATAGTTCACTGTGTTTACACCAAGTCAGATTTAGGGTATTTTGTTAAGTGGTAGTAAATCAGTAAAGAGAAGCAAACTTTCAGTAAACATGTACTGGTCAGAGAGGTAATTGCACATTTACTTCAAGGTGGGAGAATGTTTTTGTAGCTGTGGTGGAGGATGTTGGCAATAGCATGATATGAAAACATCCTGTTGAGATGCAGCACATACTAAAAGGGAAACAGGTAGTGTGGATTTACAGTCATAAATTCAGCTGAGTTCTCCTGCCTTACTAGTGAGTCGTGACTTGTATTAATTCAGCTTATTGATGGTGTACAGTAAATGTCTGTTGAACTGAGGCAACAATTTTAATAAACATCTTCAGTACTGCCCTTGTATTGACTGCTGTTTTAGGAGAGTCAACAGGAACCTAGTTAATCAGCTGTTTATCATCGCAACCTTTCTCTCACTGATCAAATTTTTCTCTCCCCTCTGTTTTCAGTTCTTTGCTCCAAAAGCTTCTGCTATGACTGCTGTCTCATTGCTCTAATTGTGTGTGGTTTTCTGATTCCAGTCCCTCCTTGTCTGATTTTTCATAAATACAGTGTGAAAAACAAGGGAACATTCAGGATTTTTTTCTGAATTTTGAATGATAGAAGAAATGCACAGTGCCTTTCATGCATTTAGATAATGAATTTGTGGCCAACTTGTGAGTAAAAATTAATTGTCTGGCAGTTCTCACCTGTGGCAAAATGTTAGCATGATTTCAGTTGAACTGTTTACATAATCAATTGTTATGTACCTCAGTAATTTTGTAATTCTTTTTAGAATATGGATGTGTGGTAGTGGACATACCTAAATTCGAGATGATTTTTGGAAATGTCAGGTTCAGGGTATACGGTAAATCTCAAACTCAGTTGGCAGACACATATTTCACCCCGGTCAAAACTCAAATAAAGGACTTCTGTAAATTTAGGAATAAGATTACCTGTAGAAGCTTTAGGGGGTAGGCATTTGTTATCATTAGTTGTAGTGTATTGTAATCACAAGTATTAATTGTATACAGTGTTGGTTTTAAAAGCAAATCAGCAGGATAATTGCCCAGACACTGAGTATGCCTCTGAAAACCTAAGCTAGGTGGTAGTAGAAATCACCCAATATGAAAATTGGAAGACAGTACCATGCCTTACATTCTGCTGAAGGTTCCCACTAATTTGTTGTAAATTTTGGAGGTAGCAGAGGAAAAAGAAGACTGTTGTACGGTTTTTCTCTGCTAACTTATAATAAGACCTGGTGTCATCACACCTCAGGCTTTCTGGTAACTGTATATTAAATGCTTACAGCCATTTTCATGCAATATGTGCAGGCGAGACTTCAAATTGAGCACATCTGAGTTATTTGGCAATTCAACTGAAAATCTCTAATTTTCCATTACTCCACCTTAATTCTGACACTAGTTTTAACAGCCATGTCTTAAAACAGCTGCAGACACAGTGAAAGAAATACCACTTTATGGCACTGTATTTTCCACAGATGAAGTGGGGGAATTAGGACGATTGATCTTCTGTCATAATGCAGACATTAAATACTCGTTGTGAATAAACCAACTTCTTCCTTTTATTACATCCTGCTGTAAAGAGAAACTTTATCAAGCTAGGCATGCACGTAGCCCCAGGTTATTTCACCCAAGAGAGATCTTAACTATCTTTTCTATGCACTTTAAGTTTTGTTTATGTTAGTAGATGGATAAAAGTGAGTATTATTCTTGTATTTACATGTACAAATTTCTATGTTTCCAATAGAATCCTTAGTTTGAGCCTGAAGGAAAAATACTTCGACCAATTCAAATCCCACTGAACCTTGGAAAATCATCACTACAAAATTACATTAGGATAGGCTGAAAGATTTATTCCTTTCCTAATAACTTCTGATAATTTTTAAAAGTTTCCTGCTCAACTGTGTGAGAAAGGCCAACTAGACATTTAATACCCATTTTTTAACTTGTTGTTTTACTTTCTTACATCTTAAAAGTTGAAAACGCTTAGCATAACTATTAGTTTGTAAAAGAATGAAACTAGAATATCTCAACAATTAATAATCTTTTCCTGTAAAATAAGAAATTTTTTTTGTGTTGTCACACACTTTACAAACAGCTTTTAATGCAGTTTCTCTTTGGATTTTCTTTATTTTTCCATTGAAAGTTTTAAATCAAAGAATCATCGTGTTCTGCTGAAAAACATGCTGCTTCAAAATTTTCATCCATCAGTATTAAAACCAATAGCAACGAAGTACTGTTAAATTTGTGCCACAGTTTCTTTCAAAGAAACTCTCCTTGTTCTTATTGAGGGGCCATTTCTTTTGACTTTAGGGGAACAATAGCAAAGCAGTAGTTTACAGCTTGAAGAAAACATAGTATTTAAAGTCACAAACAAAATAACTTAGGACATTAAAAGAAAATTGGAATAGTTCATTTTTTTTTTAATTTTATACATGTTTTCTCTTAGGTTCCGTAGCTCAGGGGTAGAACTTATATAATTCAGCTATATAAGAATATTGGCATAGAATATATTTATATTCACTTTTTTTTGTGTCTGCTGTTTCAAAGGGTATAAGCCTGTTACTGTCAAAGCTTTCAGGCATTACCTTTTTCTTGACTTAATTTTTCTGAACTCAAGTATTACTTGACTATGTAATCAGTATTACGTGATGATAAACTGCATTGACTCTTAGGAATGTCTGTTCAGATACTGTCAGAAGAGACTCATGCTGAGTCTGCTCTACCTGTAGACTGTTGTTTTTAGTGAAGTTTTACAATTATATACTATAAACAAAGAAGAATAATATCAGTTTAATAAAATATTGCCATGGACTACCAAACCAATGCATGGGATCAGCGTAAAGCTGCAAATGGTTCCACCACAGGTGACTTTGTAAAGTGAATACATTACCTGCACTTACATGTGGTTGGTCCTATCAAATGTTCTGCTGACCAAACAAACCTACACAAGCACTGTGCTTCTGAAGACACTTTATATCCTACTGTCTTGCAAATTACATGGTCACTTCCAGATATAAAAATATTTGGTTTTTAAAACAAAGTGTAAAAGAGTGGGGGGGAAAAAAAAAAGAAAAAGAAAAGGGCAATAAGCTGAAGAAAAGAACAAGTTGAACAGAGGAGAGAAAGCTGTGAGTTGTAAGGTCTGTCCAAACACAGCTAAAGGTGATAGCAGTGACAGGGGCAACAAGATCCTTTCTCTGACTCACTGTGGCCACATAGTCTGTACCCAGTTCAGGGTCAGGATTATGCAACCAGTGGTGATAAAGCAGGTTCTGAGGATAAGACAAAAGTTAGAGCCAGGAAAGATGAACACGTGGTTTTACAATAAAGGTTGCTCTTTATTTCACCCCTTTCCCTCTGGCATACGCATTAAATCTTAGTTTCTAATGGTGATGTGAGTCCTTCATGGTCATGTCCATCCAGTAGCTCCAATTTCTTATATCTCTCTTCAGATCCATTGATTTCCAGTCTCCGATTCCTTCTCTTTGTCAGACATGATATTCACTCAGCTTACTGGTTTTCTGCTTAGCTTTATTTCAGCCTCTTGCTTTTTGAGATTTTTCATACTTTTGTGAACAACTTTATAAAACAAAGAGATCTGGATTTCTGTTGTCTTCAAAGATTTGAAGTGTAGACCTTTCCCAAAGTTTCTGATCTTTTAACAGTAAATCAGTTTTGATTAGATGTTGCTTCATGCATTATAACAAATCTCTAACAAACACCTTACTTGACATTAAATTAAATTTTATGAGAAAAAATAATTACTAAAGTTTCTGAATCTTGTATATTAAATTCTGGATTTATATTTTTTAATTGATCAGAACTTAAAAACTTAACTAGACTTTTTACAGATAAAAACCCCAATAAATGTGACATTTATTTCCATTATGCATTTTTAACTGTTAACATTGCAAATCTTAATTATGTTTTTCCTGATGATGGTTAAGAGATAGGGTGGAGAAAGAAGTTGCCATTTTTTGAGGAAAAAACTAGATTTTGATTTTCAGTTTTACAGTAAAACAAGTTATGACCATTTACTTCAAAGATATAGTATTTGGAAAAAAAAAAGTTTATTCAATTTTAAACATTTACAATGGTCTATTGTCTCCTTTCTAAAAGTAGGAATTAGCTTTTGTAACTACTTATTTATTTAGAATACACTTAGCAACACACAAAACCCCTCAAAGTTCTGCATGCATTTGAATTCCAAAAGAAACTTTGTCCAAGTGTTTCAGAGCAGAATATGCTAACTGGGACATTTAGTCTGCCACTTGAAGACCACAACTTCATTCTTGTGAACGAGAAAAAAAACCCACCAGAAATAAAGGTTATGATTCCAGAATAAATACACTATTGGAAATAAAGCAAAAGAATCAGTATTTTGTTCACAGTCACTGCAGTAAAACCCCTGAACCAATCTGGTATTTTGTTAATAAGACATAATGACACATAAGGAGAAATGTTTTTTATCTGCTTAAAAGCTTAAAATATGCAACAATATTGTCATAATGAAAACAAATTAACAATTGCTGACATGTCATATTCAATCCATATAAACCTGGGGAGCTACAAGTTTAAACTAAACAGAAGAAAACTGAGATGGTCATTTGTTGTTTAGTCTCAAAAGCAAATTTACAATTCACAGTAGTTCCAGTACATGCTCTTGTTTTTTAAACAGCATGAGGTCAAAGGCTTCCCAGAAGAAGTACATTCGCACTGGTAGTAGGGGGATGCATGGATGAACTCTTGTACTGGGAGACTGTTGAGCTGTCAGGGTGTTGTCCAGTACTGAGTTTTGTAAAGGTCCTGGGGCTGGAAATAGTCAAGCTTAGTGATTCTTTGCTAGTGTGTGAGAGAGAGACATGTGGATCTTTAGATTCTTGGCTACCCTTACTTGTGTGCTTCATGTTTTTCAGTGATGGACACATGAGCATTTCTACATCTCCTTTATTTCATGGAAATTTGCTTAGCATACTTATTAGAATTCTGATTTGAAACCTCATAATGTGAAAGAAGAGTAATTTTTTGTCATAGTATCTAGGACTTCTCTTCCAGCATGAAAATGAGCATACTAAAATCTATTTTTCCTGTCTTGTTACATGATGAGAACAATAAACACTGCTATCGAAGTTTACATGCCTAATCTTAAATTTCTTAGTCTATCTTTAAAGACTTAAAAGAAAAAAAATAAAGTTCTCCGTGCCTATAAACTTTCCTGTAAGTATTACACACAGTTTGTTTTAAATGCTTGGAATAGTTAATGTGTAGCATTTCACACAATTGCATAAAGGGTTGTCAGCATTTAAGAACCAATTTGGGGAAATTTGCATTGAAAAAGTCTCCTTAAATCTTTTCAAGTTAAGAACCTATATAAAAGGAGTAGGATTACTCTGACTCTCTTGATACTTAAATAAAAATATTTTCTCTAGAATGTTGCCGTAATTGGGCAACATTTGCTTTTCAGTGTCAGATGGGTCAGAGATTAAAGAATTACCTGGCTTATAGCCAATATACCCTAACAGGATACCCAGATTACTAGCTTTTTCTTATGAAGCTTTACTGTAGTGACCTACATTTGTTACCTACAGGGTTTGTTATTTGCTTTGCAATAGGAACCTTCAAAGTAGGAATGATACTAACACTGATGCAGATTAATGTTCAATGGGATTGATCTCAAACCAGCTGCACATCAGCTGTGTAAAATTTTGACATACATAAAGCTGCATTACAGGTACACTGTAATTTTTTATCCCCATCTGTCTGAAGTTGCTACATTCTGTGTTTTCTGTAATTCCTTCTTTAAAGCTTTTATATAACAGTGCCTTGTTCCTCTCCTCTCTCTCTCTCTCAGTCTTTTCTATTTGACACAAAATTTCATTTATCCAGCATGGCTTTTCATGTTCCTGTATAAGCTGTTGTAATATTCTTTGACCATGAACCCAGAAGTGGCAGTCACATTGTCTGACTGTCTTTGTGTCAGTGAAACAGAAGTGCCAATGCATTAGCAGTACCTACCAGGTATCTGGTTTTCAGTGTCATCAGCTCTTCCTCAAGAAGGCCAAATGACCAGCTTGTCTCTTGCAAGGTTACCATTCCAACATGAGTAAAGCATAAAATACTGAAAAAACTTCACACCTAATCAGTGTAAATAAAACTTAAATATTGGAACTCTTGGAAATAAAAAACATATATATATTAAAAAAATTGCTGATGGCCTTATACAGGGTACCGCTAAGGGATAGAAGTTTAATATTTAGCCTTCTAAATATTTCCTTTACAAAAACATAAATAACATAAACCAGATTTAAGTACTGTGCTAGTTAAAATTGTGCTGCTAATATAACATCACAGTGCTCCTAAAAAGAAGTATTTAAAACTTTATTTTTTGATGACTTTGGAGGTTTTGTTTGTTTGACTGTCTCATACAGTTCACTAGGTACTCATATCAGTTGGTTTTCATTTTGGATGAACTGCAATTTCAGGACAGAATGTTAAATTTGGAGCAACTTTATTTTCTTCTCTGTTTTCTTGAATGTGTGTATCTAATAATATTCTTCCTGTTCTTCTGTACTTATATTCAGGAACTATGGATTTGATGTTAATTAAAAGACTTGTTCAGCATTTCTTAGAAAATCAGAATTCCCATTAATTTCCCCTACATAGAGACTAGAATTCATAATGCAGTATTTTCTTTCACAGGAGACGTTGGCAGAAATTGTATTGGAGAAGAAAGTATATTTGATGAGCTAAAGAGTCTTTGGGCCCTTTACATCTAGCTACTGCAACTTGCTTATAATATTAACTATTTACCACCTGACCACACTATTCTGGATTACAGAAATGTTTCAGAGAAGTAAAACTGTTCCATGTGTTTTATTGCACTCCCTTGCTACCTTTCCTACTTTTCTAGTGCAATTTTTCAGTGCAATCAGGTTTTTAAAATATATTACTGGGGATGTAGATAAGTAAATAGAAGAAGCATAAAAATACCAAATAACATTCAGAACAGCAACATTTAGGTAAATAACCACTATATTCTCTGAAAAATCTGAAATACTTTCTAGCATTGCTAGCAAAATATGTTACTAAATTAGATCATAATTCCCATATTGTACTTTTTTATTGTCCTCAGGCTGTACAAAGTTAATAATTCATCTCTGTCATGAAATAATGATGCAGAAAACATTCTGATGCCCCTGGAGGAATTTTCTCAGATTTTGTGTTTATTTTACAGAAATGCTTCTGTTTTTCAGAATTTTTTTTTATTGAGTATGACTAAGGGAATGCCCCTTTTTTTTTTCATGGTTCTCCCAGAACACTTTCATTCAACATTTCAACATTTAGATTTTTCAAAACACTCAAATTTTGTAAGACTTTTAGTAATTTTCTAATTGCAGCAACATGCAGATTTCTATAGATTCAAATGCAGTGCTATGCTCAGATGAAACATAATTCAGCAGCATAGTCTGGAAATATTATTTATCTAAAATGTGTATTACATTAGCTAGGAAAAAATGGTCATTTTAGGATTGTGTTTTATACCTTTATTCTGACCAGATGCCTGAGTTTTGTTAGCAGGATCTATGATTTTCTGATAACCACTGTTATTTATCTCTATATGACAAAAAAAATAGCATTCTTATTTGAAATGCAAACGTATATTTGATAACATTTGGCAAAAAGGGTAGAGTTACCCATAGATTTATGTACACAAAGAGTACCTTTCACAGAGTAAATTATTATCATTATCATCAGATAAGTACATAGTTCCATTAGATGTGCATCATACCTGTGTCTACTACCTAGAAAATTACGGCAGAGTCAAAGTGTCTTGAAAGAGCCAGAGCTCACAAGCTCCCTGTGCTTCAAGTCTTTAGCAAAGGGAACTGTAAAGAACAAAGCAAAGGACAGGCAGGTTTCTGAAGTTTCTGAGATCCCTATTATCACAAAATGCAGGCAAGTGTCCCCTGTTTTAAAAACACTGTGAAGTTCAACAGATACACACACACACACAAAATGAATGAAGCATTTATAAATCCTTGCATTTTGTCACCATGTAGAAATTAACATTCAAATATGTTGTCACATTACTAGGTACTACATAGTGAAAAGGAACTGTTTTTAAAATATTCCTTTTTATTTTTATGAATGAAGTGTCAAAGCACAAAGAAACTTCAACAATATCCAGAGATTTGTTTTCTTGAAATGCATACTAATTTAATTCAATTGCATTGCCTATTAAAAATCATTGACTTGTCTTTTTTTTATGTTGATAAGAAGAGAAATATTTTTTAAAAAGTCCAAAAATAACACGTTGCAGTTCAACAGGCATGAGATATTCAGTGTTTACCTTTGTTGTAAGAATAACATTATCCTTCAACTGTGTGCACTGTGTAATCAGAAATCAAAAAAGCCTATTTATACAAAGGATTATGTCTTTTCTGGCTGCTCAGTACTGGTCATATCAGGTTCTCACATGAGATTTCTTATGGTATGTTCATTGGTAATAACAGTATCCACACTCTTCAGATATTTTGTTTCTGTAATATCAGTGTAGTCATTTGGAAGCTCTCCAAAAGTACTATGGATTTTACAAAGAAAATGAAATTTTTATACATCTAATGCAGGAAGGCACATAAGAAGAACTGAGGTACTCGTAAGAAAACTGCACTATTAGCATACGTCAGAAAACACTAGTCGGTTTAACCTGCTTGTGACTGTGCTGACACAGAGAGGCAGAGGCTTTGACCCTCTGACAGAGGAACTTAGGCACACAGTGAAAGTATCCTCTGAGAAAAGGCCATGAGAGATGCATTCTACAAGTACCTGAAAGGAGGTTGTAGTGAGGTGACATTTGATTTCTTCACCCGAGTAACAAGTGATAGAATAAGAGGAAATGGCCTCAAGTTACACCAAGGGAAAGTTTAGATTAGGTATTAGAAAAATTTTTTTCATCAAGATGGTTACAGAGCATTGGAACAGGCTGCCCAGGGAAGTTTTGAGTCACCATCCCTGGGGGCATTTAAAAGAATAGTGAACAGGGACATGGTTTAGTGATGAAGATGGCAGTATCCAGACTATGGTTGGACCTGATGATCTTAGAGATCTTCTCCATCCTAAATGATTCTATGATGATTCTCGATTTTAAAAGCATAATAGTTTTAGAATGTATTTGTCTCTTTACATCCATACAGCAAACACAGCCACACCAACTTTCTTTCACTGGTAACACGAGTGTTCCCTGGTGATGAAGACTTGCCTCCCACCAGGCACAGTACATCTGCAATCTCTTAATAGTCAGTAAGAGCTGTATTCTCCTCTCTGTAGCAGCAGTCCAGTGTTTCATATATTTAGTGTATTATATTTTGTTTTCATTTATATTTTCATGAACATTTATATTGTGGACTGTCAAAAATGGTGTGGTCGTAAAAGCCTGAGAAAGAGACAAGCAGGAAAAATCTATTCTGATATTCAATTTGTAAATATAGTTGAATGCTTCTGATACAACATATTAGTGTTAGATATTGACTTTGCTAAAGAAAGTCATGCATATAATAAATCAGCAAGCTATAAAAAAGATTCATGTTCTCAGGCCCCAGGTATTATCAGTTGGAGACAGAATGACTATCAGCATGTTCTCTTGTGGCTCAAGAGCAAGAAAATTATAAGATTTTGAACAATAAGGCTAAGGACATAATTTATAAACTATAGATTCAGCCAGAAAGTGTTGTACTGGGATCAATATATTCAAAGAAGAATATATAAATTATATGATTTAATCTTGTCTAGTAGCTTAGTGGTTGTGGTGGTAGTTATTTTCCTGGGGATAAGAATTTTGCTTGAGTGTAGCCTAAACTACACGAAGGAGGAGCTTAAAATTAGAGCAAGAGAAGGTGATTTTCTTTTCAGCATGTTGCAAGATAAATTTCTTTCCATATTTAAATTACAAAATTGCCATCTACTACTTCTATTAAGAATCCTTTGATGGTCATTAGAAAAGCAGAGAGAAGTCCTTTAGTATCAGGCTCTTTCTGAAGCACGATAAAAAAAGGATTTAAGACATGATGAATACCTCCTCCTCTCTGGTCTGTTTTCCTGAGCATCGGTCTATGTCCAGATGAATATGTATATATTTATGTACCCCTAATGCAGATAGTAGAACAAAATGCACATTTTTTTAATTCCTTATAGTTACCATAATACTGTTTCTTTCTGTTCCCAAGTGAATAGATAAATTTTTAAACAATATATTTATGCAGAGAATTTTGAGTACAGATACTACCCTCTTTGTGCCTCTTTGCCAGCCTATATTAGGTGTTCTTCTCTTTTAGTTATCTTGTTAAAGTTGCAAATTATCTACCTAGGGTATAAATCTGACAGACAGGTAAGTACATAGAATCACTAGTGGAGATTATGTGATATGAACCACTTTAAATTTGCACTCAGACCTATGAAGTATGAGCCCATCATAGGTCAGAGCCTTAGACAGACTGTCAGGAATAGATCTGGAAAGGAATAAAGAAAAGTAGATAGTATTAAAAACGGTGAATGCAGTTCACAAGATGGAATGCTCCCTCATTTACAGGAAGAATTCTGCTCTGTTGTAGGGCCGGACTTCTGGATGAGCCTCAAAGTAGGTGTTCTTTTTCTTGCGTTTATTCTTTACTGCTGTGCAATCAGTTTCTAATCAAGTCTAATTCTATGAGAAGTACTTTCCCCGACTGTCTGTTTTCTTTTGAATTTTGCCTTCAGTCCTCCAAAAAGATAACTATCGGATTGCTAATATCTGATAGCATATAAGGCTTTCCCAGAAGAAATAGTTGCAAGAAATAAAACTGAAGGTTGTTTGTAGGCTGTGGTCTGTGCACACACCCTGCCTTTTATGGAATTCCTTCTCCTGGGAGATGGGGAGAAAAATGAAAGGATAGTGAAAACCCTCATGTACTGAGATGGTGATAGTTTAATAAGAAAAGCAAAATCTGCACACACAAGCAAAGCAAAAATAGGAATTCATTCACTGCTTCCCATCAGCAGGCAGATATCCAGCCAAATCCTAGGAAACAGGGCTTCAGAATGCCTTATGGTTACTTGGGATGCCACAACCACAGATGTCTACCCCTTCCTTTTCCTTTGCCAAACCTTTTGTTGCTGAGCATGACAGTATTTGATATGGAATATCCCTCTGGTTAGTTTGGGTCAGCTGTCTTGGCTATGTCCCCTCCCAACCTTTTGTCCACCCCCAACCCACTGACATTGGGGGGTGGCAGATATGTGAATACAGAGACTTGTTGCCATGCAAACCCTATACAATAGCTGCCAAAACACTGCTCTGTTTAACACTGTTTTCGCACACAGCACCGCATGGGCCGCTCTGAAGAAGGTTAAATTTCTAACTTCATCTCTGCCAGACCTTGTACAGAGATAGAGCAAGAAAATTTTCGCTTCAGCCATCCTAATGTTTATAACTCACTTATCTACCTCTCAAGAAGTGGAGAGGAAGCTGAAAGCTGTTTTTGAAAGAGGCCAGCTTCACCAGCTGGAACATGAAACCTGCCATATGCATCATGATAGCTTTGGAAGATTTCAAAGTTGCAGGAGCTTCTTTCTGTCTGATTTTTCTAATTTCATTTCCGATATTAACCCTCAACTAATAATCAATGTAGTGTGTAATCAAGTAGTAGGATGGATAAATCCATCATACTGTAATGGATAAATGTAACTATGTATGTCAGAATAAATTTATTAAGCATTTATTACTTTGCAATCTAATAGTATAGGCTATTCTAATAATGAATGTCTTGTTTGTCAGTCATCTATTTTGAATGGTTTTATAGGTTAGACTTTTTTTCAGTGTTGTCAGAAAATATTTATATAACACTGTGGAATACATGCTGGCTTGTGAATCTAACATCATCAGAGTACTCTGTGAACCCAAATGCAAGCTTTCCATTAAGATGGATTTTTTTTTATTTTTTTAAAGGAGGAATCAGCACATTTAACAGAGATAGTTCAATAATATTATAAAATAAAATGTTTCAGCAAAGTGTCATTTCCATTGAACGTTACAAGTGTTCTGAAAAAAATGTTATAGGGCCTCCAGTCTTGGTTCATTCATTTCTGAAAAGTAATCAGAGATAGTAATTTTTACTATTGTGATAGAAATTTTTAAATGCATAAATGGATTCACAGTTTACCTTTGTGAGGATATAGCATAGTGAATTGGGGGAGTTGGAGAGGTACTCAAATCATCCTCTCACTGTATATTTCATAGTGGGTTTTGAAACAAATTGAGATATGTTCAACAACTTGAGCAGCCAACTTTGAGTGTGAAATGTCTCAGTGGCCCATGTTTCTGCCTTTAAGGTATGTTCTAAGGTACAGACCAAATTTGCATAGAATGAGTTTGCCTGACAACAGGGAAACTTCCATGTAATACCTGTGGAGAGGTTATTTCAGAACAATATTTATGTGATAACCATAAATGGGATAACTCTCTTACGTAAAATGACAGGAAGAGATGTGCAGAATGATGTCTGTAATTTTTCTGTTTGTTAATGCGCTACACCCATAGTGAGCCCAACTCTGTTAATAATCTCATCAGATTGCAAAGCACATGTTTTTCCTTTAGAATTTGAAGCAGTGTACTTGATCTGAGGGTTTGAGAAATTTTCTGGTTTTTGGAGGAGTTGTTGAGATCATTGTCTTGCTAGCAATATTTATTTTAGACTAAGATGAACTGTTCTTTACAATTCTTGGAATTATTTACATCAGAGTACCTAGGGATATATCTACAAGGCATATAGATGTCTAGAGATTCATATATTCTCAAACTTATAGACGGGAGTATGTCTTCATAATTTTCAAAATCCTTTGAGCTGTTTTTCTGGATCTTAAGGATTTGCAGTACTATTAAAAATCTGATCTTCAAATGATGAATAAAAATATATGTCTCTCCCCAGACCATTGTTAATTAGAAAAACCTAGATCAGAAAAAATTTTCTTCCAGGCTTCAGAAACCTTAGATTTCAGATACTTTGAGGAGTCATTTTTATCTTACTTGTATTGGTGTTATGTTTTAAATATTTTACCACAATAAGCTGCATGCCACCTGTGAAGATAGAAATTATGCTCAGTGAAGCACATAATTTTCAGTTATGCAAGAAACACTTTTATTTCTGTAGTCAGAACATGAGATGTGAGATGAGTTAGGGTTGATTTTACGAGCCCACATTTTTATCAGAGTAAAAATAAAAATTAAAAATAAATTCTTCCATATGTAATTACAAAATTAAAAATAATAATTAAGTTTTTCCTTTTTTTTTTTTAATTATGTCACCTAGCATATTTGGTATAGTATTTTAGATTTTACAGAGGGATAGAGATTACCTACAGTTTTTTATGATCTTTCATTATTTTGGCTAAAACTTTCTAATGTTTCTGTCAAAAAATTGTGCTTTCCTGTAAAGCTATTAGACATTTGATCTAATTCATTAGCCAACTCTATAAAAATGATTAAACTAATACATAATCACTCTTGACAAGTATTTGTGCTTTCCATACTACTGGTAACAAAGACTCATCGCAAAATTATATTTTAGGCCATGTTATAGGTTCTTCAGTATTATTATGGCCTAAAAATCCAAGGTACCAGATCAGAAAGGAAGAAATATTTTTTTGCATGAAATGGAATCTGTTTAAGATAGAAGGAAAGCCACCTCTGAGTGATGGAGAATAAAGAAGCATCATTAAACATAGTAGTTTCCAGTAAGTCAAGATGTACTGATGCCTCATTTCCCACCTCATCACAATATGTACAATGTATAGTCTGACCTAAGAAATGCTTTAGTAATTACGAAGACTTATTCTAAACTGTATAAACTGCTTTTGCAAGTAATACTGCATTTTGTTGATCCCAATTAATTTTTGTGTTTGTGGTGGTTATTTAAGGTAGTTATGGATTCTAACGAAAAAAGTAATATATCCCTTAGTTTCTGACATTTCATAGCTTTTGATGTCAGAAGAAACCCCTAGATATTATTCTATTTCCTGCATGAGAATATTAAAAAGGTCCAAAATTGCTATTTGTTATATATAAAACAGCTTAAAAGAAGAATAAAAAATTAAGTTCTTGTTTGCACTATTCAAAAATAATACAACTAGATTTATTTCATTTTAAAAGAAAAAATACCATTTTTTAATGTATAAATATAGAAATGAAATTAATGTGATCAGATGCATCCTTTGTATCTTCTAGTTAGTACAACACAAAATCTGCTGGCCGTAGTCATTTAATTTGCAGGAGTTTCTAGGGTAATATCACTTGTTTCCAGAGAAACTGCCAAATGGTTCCTTAGAAATGTGAGCAGTGCTGATCAGTGGGATCTTATTTCCCACAACCACCAGCCTCTCAGCTGTCCTGGTGCCTGGGAGTAAAGGGCAACCTTTAAGTGAATGTTCCTCTGAAGAAGAGGAACTTGCTTTGGCCACTGTCTTTCATGTTTCTTTATCATACTTGTATATTGCTGTAAGTGAAATACAAGATTATGACTTCATCTTCAGTTCTTGTGAGGTACATGCACTCTGGCCCTTTTGAAGGGTATCTTTGGAGTGCCATCTTTGTATGACTTCCCAAAAGTTATAAATTAACTTCAAGGTGCTTAATTGTGAAATGCATACACATAAAAAGAGATAGCCTTCGTATTAAAATTGAGGAAGAAGCAGGGAAAGAAAAAGAAGGGACCTGGCCGTGATAGAGAAGAGAAGGAGCTCACTGGCAGGAATAAGAATGATTTATGGGAAATGAACTACATCGTTCTTGCCAAAAGCTTTATAAGGTTGTGAGCATTGGCAAAAGAAGATGAGACAGTAACAAATGCATGAACATCACACATAAGTAATTCTAACAATAAATATTTCTGAGCCTCCCACAAACCTTCTTCTCCTGTATTTCTTTGTAATGATTTCACTGACTTATCTTCTCAGTAAAAGAATCTAATTAGATTGCAAAGAGTAGCACATTAATTAACAGATAAACGGTATTAAACAGCAATACTCTAGAAGCTGACTCTGGTCTTCCTAATTAGGCAGCTCTCTCAGCGTGAAGCAGGAAATGCAACTAACACAACAGTATAACATAAAGGGCAAGAGGGCCCATTAGGCTGGTAGACAGTGGGGAAAAAAAAGGAGAGGAGAAAAGAAAATCTGAAACACCACTTATGCTCAGTGATCTATAACTGCTCGAAGAGTTGCACTAAGATTATAACAGACTTACATTCAGCATATTTGATCAGTTTTAATGTCATCCAGTTTTCTTATGAAAAGCGTCTCAGAGTCAAATAGCAGGGATCAAAATGTTGTCTTTATGTTGTCTTAATTAATATGGGAGCTGTGTAATTGTTTATTTACACAGGCAAAATGTTTCTTCCTATTCACTTGGTAGAACTGAACTGGGCTTGGTAGAACAGTAGGTTTCTTTTTATTTCAAGGAATTTCAAGTTTTTCTTTCAAGCTGTATTTTTTTGGTTTTTTGTTAATGTTTTAGTGTTTCATTTTTATGTTTTACCGCTTAAAGTTCAATGAAAAAGGGCTGTGCTTGAAAGCCTTTATGTACATGAAGGACATACACTATATGAGAAATGCCCAGTGAGTTCAGTGAGATTTTTGCCATTAGTACCTTAGGCAATGAGATATTAGTATTGCAAATATTAACTCAAAAGCTGGATACCACACTTTCACAATCCCTTGAGCAAAATCAGACTACAAAACTGACTTGTGCATCATGGTCTGAAGATTTGTGGCATACCTAAGAGAAGCAACCTCTTAGGTATGCTCATTGAGGTTAAAAAGAACCTGGAAAATCCTGTATTTAAATCAAAATTTAATTTATTGTGCAGCTCTTACAGTACGAACCAAGTCTAAATATGTTGCTGAATCAGTTCTATACAAAACCTGTGAAAGAAAGGATAGATAATTTGGACAATACTCACCTTTGTTAATGAGCCAGTGTATTTGCTGTCTCTCTGTAAAGGTCAATTTAAATATCAGTACTGTTAAATGGTTTATTTCATCTGCTTAGAAAAAAGGCAGAGCTGTTACTTGAGAGAATAGAAGACTGAATAAAGGTTGCCCATAGGATTTGGAGAGACTAGGAATTGTTGTTTATGCTAAGGATATTTTACCTTAAAATAAAATGTGCGATAACATAGATAAAAACATAGGATAGCAGCAGATATGCTTGAAACTCTGCTATTGCAGAGTGATCTACTCTAAAATTCAAAGCAATACTTGTGCTACTGAAGCTGAAATAGCTTTGGTAGTGATGGGATTTTCTTGTAATAATTCTTCAGTGTGGACAAGGTCATCTGAAGCAGTTTAAGCACCTTTAAATGAAAAGAGTGTACAGGCCATTTGATCTCCCCTTGGCTTTAATTACATCTGCCTGCACAGCAGTGCCCCAAGGGATCAAGGGTCCTTGGGAGTAAACAGTTCTAAGGACTCAAAAGGTTACTATCAGAAGGTCCCATCCTTAAATTAGTGGAAGGGGTATGGTTTGGGCTTTTTTTTTTGATTGTTGTCAGTTTTGCTTGTTTTAAATTTTATTAAACTTTTCTTTAAAAATAAAATGCTGGAAATAAATTTCATTAAATATCTTAGAAAATTCAGTAAGGATTTTTTTTTTTTTACTGGAAAAAGATTAAGAATTAAAGTCAGTAGGAACTGGAGGTCTCCTAATTTTCAGTATAGCTAAAGATTTCCCCCCCTTCCCAGAGCAGTATCTCTCCAGGTAATGGAGAGATACATTTCACTATTGTGTCTTCTTCTTAATTTTTTCAGTAAATAGACGATTGCTTTATTGCTATGAATTGAAAGCATCCCTCTTTGAAGAAGTTTCACTCCCCAGAACTGTCCCAACAGTAGTTTGATACCTGTCGAGCTAAGCAGAAAGAAATTTTCATTCAGTTCCACATGATAGGATATCTCCGATTGAGCAGAGCTTCAGCAGAATAAGTCATTTGCAAACTCCTTAATTAACTGGGACTGGCAGTGCGTGTCAGTGGGGTTTCATCTCTGAAAAATTCTTTCCTTACTATCATAAACATCTTGCAAAATCCTTACTGCATCCTGAAAAAAAACCCCCCACAAACATTCACACCTTTTACCTTCTGTTCTGCATGTGTTTATTCCTTGTTGCAGGTAAGCCTGACTTTCCACAGAAGTTAGATTCTGTGGAGGGGGAAATATTGCTTTGATGCAAGGATAAGAGTAGTGTCTAATTTCACTGGGAGTTTACATAAATTCATCAAAAAAACAAAAGCTATCAGTATAAGCTGTTTTATGTGTTTATTGCCTTCTCTTCCACCAAAAAATCAGGATTGCTTGACAAGCAGTGTTAGGACATGTAGCTTGGGTGTCCTTCCTCCTTGGGCTTTGATTTCTAACCAGATACATCTCCTATGAAACACTATGGAAAGTCTATATATTATTTAATGCAGTGGCTCAGAGAAGAAGAAGAGCACAGAAGGAAACATGATCCTGGAAAAGAACCCCACAGACTGAAAAAATAAAAAAAACAAGCAGTGGTATACAGGCCATATCTGCTAGGAGGCACTGAATTTGCACTTTCCAATCAAGTTGAGCAGTTATAAGAGAGCGTTATTTTCCAGCTCAAAAAATCATTGCCCTTGCAGTCTGGTAATGTGCACCACTTTACTCAGTTACAGGATGCTAGTGATACAAAGCTACTTATCTAAAGCAATAATGTTGGACCAGATTAACAATTTACCTATATGCAAACACAGGCATTAGTACATACACCAGGACAGCATCGCAAGTACACTTTTCATTGTTCGTGAATACAATGTATGCCATTTGTTGGCATTGTTTGAGCGTGTTTGCTTGTTTGGCTTGAAAATAGAAATTAAAGATGCAGATTGTGCAAAACTGCCTTTAAATATTATTCATCAGAGCAAGTAGCTTTTTGGGTTTGTTAGAAATACCAGTGTGAGTTATTTGTTACATGAAGTACAGCAGAATTTATACTCAGGGATTTTTTCACCATATTTGTATATATGCAAATGGTAGCTCATCTTCACTTGCTACACATTAAATATTTTTTGCATTTCTTGTCCATATACTACTGCCTTGTTGATCTTAATTTTACATTAGGAATTCTTACATTTTGAAGAAAACTCCCAGAAATTAATGGGCTGTAAGCCATAAGTAAAAATTAAAGATTAACAATAAATTCAATACTTCTGTAAAAGTCAAGAGCATGATATTTTTTGCAAATTCTTATGCTTAGTGGCATGTAATTTTTTTTCAAATTTTTCTATTTCAGTTGAATGGTGATCAATGAGTTTATTTGAAACTAGGATTTTGTAGGACGAAAAAAGCAGTGGAGATTGTCTTGGAGGGGTATTTTTTTAAGTTCATGAGTCCATTGATTCAGAAGATGGTTCTTTGTTAGTAATTGTAATGTGTTTGTTATGAAAATGTCTGCTTAGATAGCAGTAATTAGTCAGCAGTTTTCAAATTGTTGTAAATGCATAGGAAACTGATTACAATTTTAAATATTTACATAAAATGGCTTATTTTGCTCCCATTGATTTCTGACAGAGTAGATTGTTCTTATTGTTTTTGATCGTCAAAGGCACATTTATGTAAGTACTTATACATTGATCCCCTAACCACTATTTCAGAATTTATTTTGCCTCATCAAAGGGAAAAAAAGTCGAATGTATGTTTAGATTTTTTTTTCCCTTAAAAAAGAATTGATGCATAGAGCAGGAGTTATACAGATGCCTTTGTTAAATAAATAGAAGTCAAATCCTTCACTGGTGTAAGTCTAGTGATTAAAAAACTAGTTTCTGATAGAACAACTTAGGAAAGTCAGGAATCTGGAAACTGATTTGAGATGTTCTGCTGCTTCAGCAATACTTTCAATAGGGAGAATTGCTGGACAAGAGGAGCGATAACACTGACTGGACAAAGAGCTATTGCATACACAAACTGAACATGAGTTGTCAGGTTAGTAACCTCTGTAACCATGGTTTTCATCTACTGAAGACTCATCTTTTAAAATATACTGACAATATATCTGCATTTATATTTGATGCTGATTTTTTGGGGGTTTGGATGCTGCTGCATGGACAGAAAAAAGCTTATGTCCATTATTTATTACCTTAGATAGAATTTTACTGCTTAGATAGTATTCTCCCACATCTATAAATTCCTTCTCCCACACACGTGACAGAAACTTTTTGACCCAAAAGTAAGCAATTTTCCTTTATATAAACCAAATCCATTATATTTATGTGTGCAATACATGGCTATCACATTACGTGCTAGGTTGTATTCCAGTGTGGTAAACCAAGAGAGACCTATCTACTATGTTCTTTACTTATTTGATTTTTTCTAAATGATGTTGCCTGGATATAGGGTGAAAAAAGATGTTCAAACACCGAATCTATCACAACCCAATCCGGAAGAAAAATTTCTTTGAATGTTCCAGCACAAAGGAAAAGCAGTTTTAAAGAATGGAATGTGGCAATAAAATTTACTTTTCCACATCTGAGCTTTAAGAAAGCATCATCCCCTTTTATTCTTGTGCAGCATTCATTGCTTCATGATTGAATAGTAGCATCTTATGAACCTGAAGCAAGTTGTCTATACACCCTTGCATTCATTTTACCCGACTGGAACACTCTCGAGCGTTATTCTCACTTTTAAAACATAATTAAACATGATCTTATTAAACATAATTGATTATACCCTAAGTAGGGGCTATGAAATTTCATCCATTGTGTGAACATGAATATTTGCTGTTGTGAGAGTCAATAATGTACAGAGCTGATTGTATCATTTAAAAGAAGGGGATACAGTCATTAGCAGGTTTTTTAATACAATTGTTGATGAATGTATTTCATTATTTTCCATCAATACTTCTGGCTTCTTAAATAACTCTCTAGAAGTAAAGCTGCCTGACTGCTTGGTCTTAAAGTCATATATGACTGTCTCTTGCACCTTACAAGCTCTGTCAGGAGCCCATAACTTTAGAGAAAAACACTATGTTTGAGGAAACAAAGCAATAGTTTTGGTTTCTAGTGTCGGTATTTACTTTAGAGCTTGAAAAGTTAAACAAAATTAACCCATTAGGACTGAGAAAGCAAATCAGTAGTCATGGATGAAGAATTGAAATTATAATAGTAATGTACTTCAACATCTGTGACTGTAAGTATTGCACCTGCTGCATATTAATTCATGTTCACTGGAGGTGAGGAGGTTCATTATACTCTTCCTGAGAAAATCTTCTCATCTTTCTGGATTTTTTTAGCTGTTAGTGATGGAGAATAATCCAGAGTTGAGGAGACTGAATTGCTGGCACTGACTGTGCAGGGAAGCCTGAAATGCATGGTGCAATTCATAGGGGAGTAACAGACAGTCACATAGCTGAGATACCATAAGAAAACTCATGCTGAAGAGACTGTTCTAGCAAGTGGGGAGTTTGAAGGTCTTAAACTCTGCAACACCAGCAAATCTTGAACAGTAAAGCCTGCTAGAAGTTATAGATAAGTCATGTCTGGCAGTAGGGAGGGGAACACAATCTATCACTGGCCTTGGAAAGTGCAGCCTGATAAGCATAAAGAAGGAAAATCTCTTGGCAGTAAAAGCAAATCTCCTGTTTCCTGTTTCGGGTCAGGAAAAAAAGGTGAAAACACAGTTAACTGAAACTCAGTGCTTCTGGCAGAATCAAATGTGCAAATAGGCTCTGAGCAGGTGGGTTGTAGTAGGTGATTTCCAGAGATCCTTTTGAACCTTCATGACTTTGTGATTATGTGCTCCTACCTGCTATACTTCTTGTTATGGAAAGCAATTCTGAAACAAAAATGTTTTTTCCCTCTCAGGGAACTATTTCACTCCATACATGTGATATAATGCAAGTTAAGCATTTCATATTGCTGTATATTGAATCATTCAGGGATTTTATTTTTATGGAGTGTGAATAGTGTTGCAAGTTAAGCTGATGTAGTACCAGGTCCTTAAATTTTTTCTAATTGTTATTCAAATACAGCACTCATTCACTTGAAATTGGTAACTGTATGCCCTATTACAAAGCACCTTAATCACTGGGGGCTGTTTCCATGTTTAATTATTAGGCTTTCACTTAACCAAATCAGAACTTAAACAATGTAGATCTTCTGAAAATAACGCTTTGACTTATAACCTTGAATATGAGTGGGGCTTTTTAATTACACACGCTGAAATACATGCAGAGGATAGAAAAACACTGTGTTCAGCCATCATTAAGTTCACATTTGATCCATGTGCAATAGAGTTTGGGGCTCAGATTTGATGGCTTCCAGTTTCAAAACCCATATCTCTTCTCTCATCACAATGTGCAAGATGACACAGAGTAAAGAATATGTTAGAGGTATTGTGACTCTTGGGGATGGTCCTGTGCGGGCCTAAGGGTTGGACTTGATGATCCTTGTTAGTCGCTTCCAACTCAGCATATTCTGTGATTTTGTGATCTTAGATAGGTTGGATGTTAGACAGGAGAAGAAAATATTTGACTGAATTACTTATCTTGAATTATCTGTCCAATATGAAGTTCCAGTGGTCTGCTTTTCCTATGTTATGATAAACACGAGGTATTTGTCTCTGATTAATTTGGAAATATAGCAAAGACAATGAACTGTATAAATGTGCAAATTTGTTCTGCTATCTTTTATGATAAAGAATTTTCCTGTATTAACTCATCATTTTGAATTGAAATACAGCAGCTGAAAATAGCAATATGCTCCATTTCAGTGTCTGTTTCCCTAAAATAAATTGGTGCAGAAAGATGGAATTAGTAGCAGCAGCAGACTGACGGAAAAAAGAGAAGACAATACATCTGTTAGAAATTGTTTTTAGTGACACACAATTTTGTGCCTTAGACAATAGTGAGGCTACTCACTAGAATAAATGTGAGTGTGCCCTGGCAAAAACTGAGATTCAGTCGTGCACTCCTTGCTCTTTAGAGTCAACTGCTGAAGTGTGAATCACAATTGTGAGATTTACTGTATGAGATTTAACTGAGTACAGGAGCTTGAAACTGTCCATCTCCATGTTCCTTAATCATTGTGTATGCAGCTCACTTTGAAAGTTCAATTTAAATACGAGCTCCATGGTTGGAAGAAGTGAAGAATATGTGTTTGAGAGTGATTATGTGAATAAAAGATATAGAATGTGAGTTAGAAAAAAAGAATTTGGCCTTGAATAATAAGTATTCTGAGAGCATCCAGACATTAGAAGACGTGGAAAGATTATATAACACGAGATGATTGAATTGGGTGGCATCAGCTCAAAAAGAAATCATAAGGACAAATTCTAAATCGGTGGTTTGTAGGTCAGCTGTATGTCTTCCTGTGTTCTTCCAGCTGTAAACTTTAAAACGAGGGCTCCAGCTAGTCATCCATTTCCTAAATGTTTTAATAGATTGTCTTGTCCATTTTGTAGCTCATTTATTCACTGAGTAAATTGACTGTAAATGTTGTAGAACATGGCATAACTTCTTTCTTTGCTGTAGGTTTTTGGTTTTTTCTTCACTAAGTAATGAATGAGCTCAGCAGTTTAATGAGGATTGAGACCTGTTTTGGCCATTTGCTGTGTGAGTCAGAATTGTCCTTTTTTATTGACCTGGAGCTCTTGTGATTTACTTTTTTAATAAGCAGTGAAAACATTACTAGAGGTTAGCTGTTTTCAAGTAAATTAAGTTCTTTAGTGTACCTGGTTGCAGAGTTTAATTATATACCTTAGTATTTCCATTGAGATCCAATATTAAACGATGGGTTTCAAAATGAAGAACAGAACTGTGTATTTACAACTGCAAGGAATGCTTCTGACTTGTAAATCAGCATGATAAAATACAAAAAGCAGAATATCTTTAGAGTACTTGAATTAAACATGTATTTTTACAAAATTTGTTTTAAAGTTTCATAACTAGAGAATAGTAAATCATAGAGAACATTTTGCTACTTCTAGCGCATAGTTGCAAGGGGTCTGAATTTTATTTTTCATGATCATAAATGAACCTTGAAATGCTATACATATGAAAACTTTTCAAAGTATAAAAACTCTTATATTAAACTTCCATCTTGTCCATTCAGTGAATATTATTGTACTATAACCATGTTTGTTACAGTCAGAAACACTGCCTTTGATAAAAGGGAATGATTTGGGGACTTACTGCACCTCATTTTATCAGTGATGAATGCAGATGATGTTCATGCTAGTATAATTTTGACATGAAGGCTACATAGTTTAATTTGCATCTTATAGTTCGAAGGTAGTTAAAAATACTCAGCTCTTCAAGCTCAGGGTTCAGCGGGTCTTCATAACAGCCCTCCATTTTGTTTCCTAATATGAATTTTAACTATTTAATAAAATTACTATAAAGAGAAGTGTGCAACAACAGTAAGATCAGATACATTTTCAGGACAAAATACTCATGTTAAAAAGCCTTGTTCATAAAATATTACTGCAATATATAGGTAAAAATCAGAGATTTTCTGATTGGAAAAAAACCAAATCAACCTCATTGTTCAAGATGTTAAATAAATGAAATTAGACAGAGAAACAAATTGCCATGAAAGCTGCTTTTTGTGATACTCAATCTCCTCTCTTCACTAGACACTTCTCCAAATAGATTGTATCTCATAGCATGCACTGTAGTTGACTTCCTGGAGTCACAGAGCAGAGTAGATTATGGAAAGAATAGTTTTTTCTCTGAGGTGAAGATGATCTTAGATTGCAGTCTTACCTCAGTTCTCTCTGGCATATGGGAGCATAGAATTCAATATGATCTATTTTGCAGAATGTGGTTAGGATGTGTAAGCTTAAAACTGAATTGAAAAATATACTATAAATATGTTCATTTAGTCATTTATACAATGCCAATTGGATACATATTTACATATTTATAGTCCAGTCATAGCATATTTAAAAATGTTTCTATTTGTTTTTTAAATGAAGTTGTCTTTTTGAAATTTGAAGAATTAGTGAAAGATTGACTTGAAATTCTTATGTTCTATTAGATCTGGAAAAAAATCATCAACCATAGTGCTCAAAAAATCATCCTAATTACATACACCCTTAAGACAATAATTTTGTGGCATATTTGGAGGCTTAATATAAGTTTATATGTCTTTCTTTTGAATGTTTTAATGTTTTCTTCTGTGTATGCTGTAACTAATGCACAGTTAGTTCTAATAGTAGAGGACTGCACTGGTGTGTACACTTATCAAAAAATTATTGTCTTAAGCAACAATTAGCTTGTGTAAAAATTTAGTTTAATTGGCTACAGAAAAAACCTAACTTTCCTACTGAAAAAAAAAATTGCACACAAATGAGGAAATAGGGTGACTTTTAGCCATGGTCATTACATTACTTTCTTCATATTGTTTTGCTTCCTTTTTTATATGTCTTCTACTGCTTTTTTCATGTTACTTGTTGCATTTGTTTCTTGTTAAACAGAAGATTATGAGAGACAAAGAACTATATGTTTACAGACATTTGCAGAAGAAATAGCAAAATTAGTAGCAGTATACCAGATTATAATAACAATAGTGATGGTAATAGTAATAGGAAAAAATGCTGGTGATATGAAATTCAGAAAAAAAAAATTGTAAAGTACTGAGTGCTGTTGGTATATCTTCAGTGGATATTGTACTCAGAACTTGGCAAAGCATTCTCACCCCCTTAGGGAATACTTCCTCACAGATTTATTTTCAGAGTTTCTGGCAGGGAAATAAAATACAAGATGAAGTTTGTGTATTTTACCCAAGAAATGAGTTAAAAATACACTTTGACAAAACACGCTTTGCTACCTTGATACTGCATTGCTATATATACATTGTACCTAATACAAAGAAAAGAAAGGAATGAGTTCCACACCTCCTAGCAAAGGTATTTTTTCTCTTTCAAGCATTGACATCACCTGACAGATAACAACAGGATTCAGATTCACTGCAGTGGAAGCTAAGCAGGCAAAGAAACTTAAGATTAATTTTCCTTCACCATATCCTTCTAGAATATGAAGTAGTATATGTTATTGTATATGCAAGATACATTTGTATCTGCATTAAGCTGAGGGTTTTTCACCTTTGTGGCAGATGCACTGCCTTTTGAAAAAGAGAGTAAAGGCAATGTCAGTTTTGGTGTAGCAGACTTCAAGCCACTGAGTTGCCCATGTCCTTACAGCTGGGCTGTAGTGCCTGAAGGCAGTGTTCAGACATGGTACCTTTGGCTCTCTGCCTCATTGTAAGAAAACATAAAAGAGGAGACAATCTTTTGACTGCTGTGCTGGGCCACGGCTTCCTCTTTTTTTTTTTTTTTTGATGCAATGAAATGTAGCAGTGCATCTCTAACATGAACTCAGCTAACTTGGTTCCAGTGAGGCTTGAGCTGCAGACTCCGGTGGCAAGTTCAACATGCTGTCATGTTGACAGTATATGGAACTACTGGAAAACTAGATTAGAGTTCTCTGAAGTAATTTCTGTATATATATATAATTTTTTGTAATTACAAATTGGTTTTGGTATGATTTTGAGCCTTATCCCTTGTTTTGTTATAAGAAAACATATTTTTTTGCTGTTAAAATGATACGCTGTTTATGTGCTTATATTTCTCAGAATGATATTTTAGTACCTGTGACTAATAGCTTTAAGTGAAACTACAGATGTGAAACACTTTGGCCCAGCCAGAGATGCTTTGATGCACCTCTGATATTTTCAGGTGATAGACGCTCAGTGTATGGTTAATGCCATCTATTATTATACTCCTAATACATCAGATGAAAGGTTCACATTATGGGCTAAGAAAAGAATGCTAGAAGTGAAAATCTTTTCCCTAAAACTCATTTAATCTAAACAGAAGGTTTAGGCAGATTCGATAATAGAGGTGAGAGAACGGAGGGAGAATTTCACTGAAGTTCGCTGCGTGTCAGTAGTACAGAAGTTTTGTATCTTGAATCCCACTGAAATATTCTGTACAGGCTTTGAAGAGTAAATCATTCAGGGATCAGTAACAGTTTAAAAATATATGTACATGTTAAATTTGCAATTTAAGTGCAGAAACATATTGCCATGGTTTTTGTTCACTCTATGGTAAACCTTTTTCTGGACAGCACTTTGCTGTTCTGCTTTGTTCTGATCACCATTACTTTACTGTGTCAGGTAGCGGGGATTTTTAGTAACTCCAGGCAGTACTTTGATCAAAGTAGCTAACTAGCTGTGAGGAAGTCTCAGTACTGAGTCACTGTGAATGAACGCTTCTTGTTTCTTCACATGCTGACAATGAGGACAGTTATATTTCTTTCACTAGAAAGGGAGGAAATAGAGAAGTTCTGGAGCTTGAGTCTGATGTGAGGGGTTTTATTTATAATTATTCAATAAATTGTTTTGAAGCATCAAATAAAACATCTTCAAACAGATTTGATGCCCTGATCAAATTTTATCAAATCCTGCATGTAGCCAAAAGTATAGGATAAAAGCATAGGTATGAAGACCTGGGACTGGTGATTTATTTTTCTTTGAGATTTGGGAATGGGGTCACATTTGTCATCCAGTTTCATGCCAATTTTTGCAAGGCTTTCTGACTTGACTATTTTTTAGAGGAAAATTGATGATGTCATTAACTAATGAAATGTTTTTAATGTGGAATCTCAGACATATACTGGGATAAGGCCTAACATATCTCCCTAGCCAGTTGAAAGTGGTGTTATATTTTTACTGTGTCAGCAGTGTTTTCTCATCAACCCGTATAATAACAAACCCAGCAGGGCAGAAATCAAACTGAAAGTAATCAGATCCGTACTTCCTGTTTACATATAATTAAAAACCAAATTCTCAGTTTTTCTTCACCCACCATCCTATATTTTCTTCTCTCTCTCTCTCTTACTTTCACTTTCTTGTTTCTTAAAAATGACTTCTCCATTGCAGTAGTATCCTCTGAGAACAGTCATATGTCACTGAATGCAGGTGAATGTACTTTGTGATGGCTTACTCTCTTTCCCACTAATGCTGATAGATGAGTGGCTAAGGATAAGAAAAATTATATATTTACACTTCAGTGAGAGGAATTATATGATTTACTGTCTGAGTACTATTCTGCACCACAGTAATTATCATGATATTAAATAGCTGAGTGTCATCATAGAAGGAACACAAGTCATTACCACAGTCTACATATGATAACTCTTAAACGTAATTGCTATGTAATCTTTAGGTGATTGAATTAGCATGCAGACCTGTTTGCATGCTGCCAGCACAGCTATGCAAACAAAAAGAAAAAAAAAAAAAGCTGCTTAATCAAAGATTACTGCTGTTTCTTTCTTTAATTGAATGCTTTTCAAAACATGACAATTCAGGGGCAAGTTCTGGAAAAATGTGCCACTTGTACTCAGCCTTGTTAAAGTGTGTGATTTCCTTCGATGAATGATGGGAAGAACACATATGCATAACTGCAACTATGGCATAGGTGCAAAAGTGATACTTGCCTATTCAGGGGCATCATGTTGTGAATCCACAAACCCACAGAAGTCAAGTTAATGTCCTGATCAGCTCTTGATCAGGTGCCTGACTGTTAAGGTAATTCTTGCAGATGTTACAACATAGTAACAGCTGTCCTTAGGGGAAAGATGATATACCCTCTATAACCATCAGAAACTAAATGTAACAAATTTCAATGGAAGACAATCTCTGACAATGTAAGAGCAATCACATTTTTCTGTATTTGGTATGAAGGTTGCTTAAGCTGTAATGTCCGTCAGTTTTCTTTCACTTGTAGCATTTTTGCAAGGCAGTTTTATGTAGATTAGAAAGAGTATGATCTCTATAGCAAATTTGCTTTACATAAAAAATATGATTTTTGTGATAAAAGAGTGATTTTAATGTAGCTATTTTTTCTATAAACAGATTTCATTCTTTTCTAAAAGTTGTTTTCCAAAAACTACATACAAAAATCTCAAGAATTAATTTATTGCATCTCTTGACAGCTTGTAAGACAAGCAAAGCCAACAGGTTGATATAATCTTTGTTACAATATTTTTCTAACCATTTTCTTTGTTTCTTCAAAAGAGTAATAATTCCAGAAGTAATGGATTTACCTGAGTCATGAGCAAATACAAGATAACTGCACTTCTGAAATCCTGTAATGTTGCTTCTGAATGCATCTGAATGTATGCCTGAAAAAATGTCCTGATAATTTTTAAATGGATTTATTGCACCACAAGTACAACATACCAATGTGATATTTAATTTTGAGCTGATTCACATTCCTGGAATCTGTCATTCAGATCAAGCTGAGAGTTTTAGTTGCACTTAGAGCTTAATACGTATTTATTATGGAAATGTGTATTTTAAGATATATTTTATAAAGAAAAGTGATATTTCCAATATATATGGCTGAATTCTGACAAAAAATATATATATATATATATATAAAATTAATAGTTATGGGATATTGCAGTCAGTTTGTAATGCTCATGTTTTATGTTCTGAATAGAATTTCACCATTTAGTTGCCATAAACAGTAAGGGGATCAAAGTTTATTATTTCATCAGAAGTCTTTGCAGATTTAGGAAGATTTGGCCATATAAATTCAAACTGAAATACATGCAGCTAGACATAGTTTACATGGTGTTTAAACAGAGTTTTAAAAGATTCTTTTGTGTTAATTAAACAACAAAAATGTGTTTGTCTCTGTGTTTTTGAAAGGAGCTAAAAGATTTAAATTAATTCTCACCATAATAACAAAAGCAAGTTAGGAATTTTAAAAAGTTGCAAGCAGTCACTGAAGAGTAGCCCACAGAAGTAGGCAAAAATCAGATGTAGTTGAATTTTTCATCAATTTTTTATTAATCCCGTTTTAAGAATTTTACTTAATAACTCTTGTTGTTAGTTGCTAACAATAAAGATTGTTAGTTGTGAACAGTAAGGATAAAATGCTCATACAAATAGTAGCTAAGACACTGGTGATTATTAGTTAGCAGTTTACAAAGGGGATTTCTTAAACAAATCTGTAGAAATTTTTAGAGATAAGTATCTCTGAAAACTTTTACCAAGCTCAGCTTAAATTACAAGATTCAATACTCATAAAAAGTACATTTGTTGAATTGAGAAAGATTCTGCATCTATTTTTACTGTGGATTCAGCATCCAGAAAAATCTGGAAAAGAGATGTTCATTCTTTAGAGTAGAGATTAAGTCATGAAAATAAGACAACATGAAATTTTGTAATGTCATTATGCAATTTTTATATCAATATTGGATTGATCTCAAAGACTGCATCCCTCAATTTTCTTCACATATTTTGAATAAAACCAAACCTAGAACAAAAGTTAGCTCAAAGCACAATTTTCTTCTCAAAATTATTTGATGTCTCAACTTATCCACGATTTCCTGGATTAACCAAGGCCTATGTGTATGTTTTACATACAGTCCAAAATTGCCAGGCAATTTCTTTGGGCTCATGTTTTACTGTTCACAGTCCTTACAGATATTGATACTGAATTTTAAAGAGATATCAAATGAATTATTAATGACCACTCAGAAATTCGTCTTTCATTTTCAACTATAATTAGTAAAACGTGCGTGGCAGCAACCAAAAGTATTTGAGTACGGTTGTAGTATTTGTCCTCCCAAACCTGCTTTTTTTTTTACATTCTGTGGATTAAATTTATGTTCTGCTTGGTTCCTATTTTTTATAGTATTAAATTATAGTTGAGAAAATGTATTTACGATGCATATCACACTTGCACATTTTTTATTCTCTTCGGGTACAATCTGCATATGGCATGTCTGTTTTTCCAATGGCCACAGGAATATATAATTGCTCACCAGCAATGTTATTTGCTTTTTCCTTTAGGGGCTAATGTTATCAATTTTGATGGCCACGTAGTGTTGCCATACAGATTCAGGAACAAGAAAATGAAAACACTGAAAGATGTCATCTCTCTGAAATTTAAGACCTCTGAAAGCGAAGGTGTAATCTTCCACGGAGAAGGACAACAAGGAGACTATATCACCTTGGAACTGAAGAAAGCCAAACTTGTTCTAAATTTAAATTTAGGTATGCTTTGTTTAGTTCTGTAGTAGTTTTTAACTGTCCCACAAAAGCTTTAGGTCAAATATTTCATCCTCTTTCCCACAGTAATATGGTAAGCCACATCATTTAATGAGATAATTTGGTGAAAATGTTGTTAATTCCCCTTCTATATGTTGAGGGGTTTTTTTCTCTCCTTTTTTACTCCATGTGAAATACTATGAAAATAAGATCATACAGAAAAGCAGGGTCAGCAATATATTGTCTTTACACAAACAAACAAAAAAAAGCTTGCTAGAATCATATTTGGCCTCAGCTGCGGCTTTGTGTGAGAGGACATTGTCATCACTTCTAGAGGAATAAAGGTCACCTTTAAGAACCTTGCAGAAAAAAAAAGTATCGATCTAGGAAGCTACAGGCTACATGATCCTCAGCAGCCTTCCTAGAGTCTGTGAAGTAGGACTAAGAAAGGAAAAGTGGAAGATTGCTTTATCAGGCAATCTTATGATAGTTCCAACATCCTTTTCCCCTCCCAGCTAAGACTACAGGCTTATGAGTCACTGGATTTATGAAGCACATTTATTATGAAAAAAACCCACACTTATCTGGTTTCAGATGTTTTTTCTCTTAAAACAAAAGAACCCTAGAAAAACATTTTATGCAACCTTCCTTAGTTCTCTTACAGACACGTGAAGAGGAAATTGTTCCATTCATTGTTTACATTGAATAGTACTTATTTCCACTAACATTTTCTCCTGCTCTCTTTATAAAGATCAACATGAACATACGAGGAGGAGGAAAGCACATATTCCTATAGTAGTTATGTATTCTTAAAAATTTTAATTGCAGTAATAACCCATTCATTTCAATTTCCTCTGTATTCTTTAGTTCAGTCTGTCTTTATAAGCTATGACAACTTCCACATATGTGCTTGGTGAGGATGTTCCTAAGTCACGAGGCTGATAAATGGGACTAGGCCTTGTGACACACACTTACTCAATAACAGAAGTAATACTTTATAGTATTATTCTTCCTCTGCCTGAGAGTATTGTCTTTGCACCAGAGACATAGAAAAGGATATTCATCTTTCCTGGTGACATCCAATGCCTTAGTTTCAAAAATCAGGGAGCGGTGGAAGGATGGGGGACAGAGGTGTATTTAGGTTTCACTTTGCACTGGATTTGACTCTGCATTGAAGAAACTGAGCCTCAACAAGATGCATGCAATTTTATTTCATCTTTTAAGCAAGAGGATCAGTGGCCCTCGGCATAAAGGCAGTATGGTCATTTGTAGGCAAGTAATGTCTTAAGCCATGGAAGTGTGATTTGCCAGAATGTATTATCAACATGCACAAACTTTAATGTCTGAGTTGTAGGTATACTTGATGGTAAGAAATTCTCAGCCTCAGAAATGCTTTAGGTCCTCATGCATTCAGAAGATGGAAGATTGCACCGAGTTATTGGGCAGTGCAGCAATTTTTTACACTTACTGCTGAATTAGTCATTTGCTGCTTCAGTTGAGATCCACGCTATCAACCTTTGCTGGCTTAGCTGTGTCAGTCAGATTGGCAATGAGATGTGATCTCTGACTAGCACAGCTGCACTGGCAAACCCCGTCTGGATAACACAGCAGAGAATTGTAAAACTGTGTACTCTTGCTGGTAGTTTGACTTCCAGAATGGGGAGATTGCTGCAGGAGGAGAGATTGAAATAAGCTGTATTAGCAGAAGATGTTTTTTGCTGCTGTTAGCTCAGATTCAGCTATCTGTTTGCTGGAATACTATACTGGCAGAGGCTGCAAAGCATAGAACTCAGACTAAAAGCCTTGTTCTCGCCAAAGACTCTTATCAGACTCCATGTCCTCCTCAATAGTCATAAATCAGTACAGTTCCAATGAGGCTCAGGACATGGCCCAGCTTTTCAGTTTTGTAGTGTAGGAATGAAAACACAGAAACCCCATAATTGAAAACAATTTTACAACTAGAAGTTGATATTGCTTCCCTGATTTGCCTCCAAACAACTACTATTATGAATTCATACATACAATATATTTATACAATTCAGTGATCAGATACTTGCTGTATTTGGTCCAGCTATTTGTATTTATGGCAGCAACTCTCCGCTGGGCAGAGCTTAACTTTATAGCGGACTGACTTCCTCCAGTTTTTTGTATGTCTGGTATGATTCAGGTGAAATATTGACAGAGCAAGGGGAAAATGTTTGTCTAACTGGTATGAGGTGAGAATTGCTATTGTTTCTGTTCTCAGGCAGCAACCAGCTTGGCTCCATTTATGGTCACACATCTGTGATGACAGGCAGCCTCTTGGACGATCACCACTGGCACTCCATCATCATAGAGCGCCACGGGAGAAACATCAATCTCACCCTGGACAGACACATGCAGCACTTCAGAACCAATGGAGAATTTGATTACCTGGACCTGGATTATGAGGTAGACAGTGAATTATATTATGAATTTTATTTCCATTCAAATTTGCCCGTATACCATAAGTCCAATAAGGAAAAGAGCTAACATAATTTAAGATGTTTTGGTACTTTTTTTGCACCTCTGTTTTAAGTATTTTTCCCCTTATATTTCCTGAAATTTTCTTTCCAGAGGTGTTGTCTTCTAAGTGTAAATTATGTTTCTCTTCATTAGCCTACAAAATCCCATCTGGAGTAACATTCATCCTAGCTCTTTTTTTTAAGGTGTGAGATCTGTGCTATTCAGCAATGTAAACATATATGACTTCTAAAATCTCTAAAAGCAGCTGCTCTAACAAGAAAGTAGATTTTAAAAAATTATTGTACAATCTGTTATTGCACTCAGGTGATAATTTTGCACTTGAATCAGAGAGATTTATTCTGTGGTGACAATATTTATTTTTAGCAAATGAAGCAGATTAGAACTTTTTACTAATATGGATCTTGATCTGTCTTGTCTTAGGTAAATGCTTCCTTGTATTTTCACAAATATGGCATCAGTAACTTCTTTTTATAAAGAAGCAATAAAAAGTTAGAAAAGTTGTAAGAAGACTTATGTAATCATCCAGGTTAATTCATACAACTGTGGGTAATAATTAAATGTGGATTTGTTGTTTGATTACACTCTGGCTTCTACAATTATGAACTTGTTCAGTTCCTCAAAATTGTTACATGAAGTTCAGCATGTTGCTTATTGCAAACTTTGTATAATATTGTCTTGCACTCTTTGCTGTTCCTAATGAGAATTAATGTGGTTGGCTAAGCCAAATATGTAATTTCTACCCTTACAACTTTTTAAGCAATGAGAAGGAATCAAAATGATGTAATGGAAAAAAGTTTGAATTAACTTCTGTACTGAAATTTTTACAAACAATCTTTTAATCAAGAACATATGAATGTTTGAGAAACTGACTTATGACTGTAAATGCTACTGATTCAAATATTTACTTATATTCCAACAAATCTTTATGAATACATTCTTTTCTAGCAGTTATAATGAGAAAATAAAGAGCAAATGTGCCTGTACCTCTATGACTTACTGAGCACTGGAAATCTGAATTGAGCTACTGAAAACTCACATGAATAGATTTTATTCAAGTGAGTGAGCTACAGAAAAAGGCTGAATGCCATATGCCATTTTTGCATATATATGTGTGTGTGTATACACAATAAATACACACACACATATATATATACATGGAGCATGTTAACATAACAAATATATTCCATAAAATAAATTTATCTGTAGTAGCAGTAGAATTCAGTTAAGTAACCTTTTCATCCTCTCTGACATTGAGAGACCTCACTGGCCATTCTCAAAGGTACATTTCATTCTCCACATACATGGATCCCCTTGTGTTAAAGGAATTTATTTGTGTGTGTGTGTATATGTTTCTGTGGTTCATATAAACTCAAGAGCCTTAACCTCTTCTCCTTTCTTTCCTCTCAATTATCTCTCTGGTTTTGGAGTCAGTCATGAGAATAAATTTATGTGTGTTGCCTTTGTGATTAACAGTGGATTAACCTGAAAGAATCAAAATAACTTCTCATAGACAAAATAGTTTCTAGGTTAATCTCTTTCAGAAAAGTTATCACAAAAGAGGAATAAACATTAGTTCTGATTACATTTTCAAGGTAAAAAACCAATCCTATAAGTTGCTCTTAACTCACTGTCCTGGTATGTGGGGTTTTTGCTATTTTTCTTCTTTTCTACAAAATTCTTTCTTTCCTGTTTTGTCTCATCCAAGTCTTTGAGTGGTTGTCTTCATCTTCTTTATGCAGCTGATTTGGCCTGCTAAGTCACGTGGTAACTCCTCATTGACTATAACTGCTTCATAAAAGTATGCTCTCAGTAGCAGAAGATCCTTCTGCCTAAGAGGGAATAACATCTTTTTGTGGTTCTGTAAATTCTTCTGGATAAAGCAGATATATAGGAACTAAGAGGAAATAATGTACCGTGTTGGAGCCCACCCCTGCTGTGCTGTAGTCTGAGATCTGACATATGATTAGAGCTGAATGAATCATTTGAATCAGATTATCTGGCTAATTTCATGTCTACTTTTGTTTAGAAAAAATACTGGGATGGACATTTATGCCAATTTCTTTGTTTGAAATGTATATTTTCTGTTAGCAATCAGAAGAATAGTTCATATATGAACAACTGTGATGTGTGTCTGTTCACAATTTGGACAATTGTAATAATACTTGGGATTTCGTACCATAAATATTTGCAATCACAAATTCATTACAGATTTTTTTCTGCTTTTGCAGTGCTTATCTAATACACCCTTTTTCTGTTCACAGTGTAGCCAGCACTCTCATTTTCCATGTTTGGGCATTCAAAGAAAACCAATACATATACAGTAAATGGATTTAAAAGTCTTTGCCTTCTAGTAACTATATGCCATTTTCTGTTTCATTGATAGATAACCTTTGGAGGCATGCCTTTTTCTGGGAAGCCAAGTTCTAACAGTAGGAAAAATTTCAAAGGCTGCATGGAGAGTATCAACTACAATGGCAATAATATCACTGACCTTGCCAAGAGGAAGAAATTGGAACCTTCATATGTGGTAAGAGTATAATTTAACGGTCCTCTATACCTCTGCTTTTCCTTTTAAAGAATACTAGAAGGTTTATAAGTGTGAGTAGCTGATATCCTTGTGATATACTGGAATAATATAGAACACAAAACTAATTTTACCACAAACCCAAAAATCCTATTGTATGTACATTTGTGAATTATCATCATCATCATCATCATCATCACATCTGAGCATTTTACTTCTCGGGTCTTGTTTCATAATTCCAAAATTAACATCAGATAACTACTGTTATCAGATACTAAATTAGTATCAGATAACTACCTTTTAAAAGAATACCAACTCAGCCAGTGAGTACTTCTTTCTTTTCCTCTCAAATTATAGTAGTCCAAAACCAGTGCAGACAAGATTTATTATTAAATTCATTGCAGCTTTCTTGTGGCTTTTAATTCTGGTATATTCCATTCCTTCTGAGCTAGTTGGATTTCTGGAGTGCAAAAGTCTTTCGAACGGAATGCTCCTACAGGCTTTCCTATTAGGTCTGAAAAGCCTCAAGATATTAGACTTGAAAATCATGTTTCACTTATTAACATTGCAGAGCTTATTATTAACATTTTATTGTATTTTTGATCTTGCTTAAGTGTTCATAGTTACTTTCATGTTCAGACTTGTGGCTTTATGGGCAGGGTGATTAAGAAAGAATGTACTTCAATTACTGTGGTTTTAAGGCTTTAAAAAATTGTTCCTGAAACTGCTTGCTGGCATAAAAGGCAATATGGGTAAGAAATAAATGAATTATTGCCATGAGTTTGAGATGGTTTAAAGAACTTTTCAAGGCTTTCTTCAGTACAAACTTACAGCCTGCACTAAGTCCTGCTAAAAATACGCAGGTTTCCACTATTGCTTTTCTCTTGATGTAATACACAGTGTCATGCAAAGGATTGACTAACATTTAATTGCTCCTTGGATAGTAAAACTGAAGTTCCATCTAATTGTATAAATGCTAGGGCTAAATGGTTCAAGATAATCTTGAATATGTGTTGTTTGCCTATACAAACTCAGTAAAAAGCCTGATATCTAGAACAGTTTCTGTACATTAATTTCTTCAGTGTTGTCAAAAGCAAAGAGCATGATATTTATGACATGAAGTAAGACTCCACTTTTAGCATTTTTTTGACCCATTCTCATGAACTCCTGTATCTTTGACGACTTTTTTGGGTTTTTTTCTTCAAAATTGCCTGTGCTTTACTTCCTGCAGGGCATTTTCAGCTGTCATGTAACCATGATTTCAAAGATTGATGCTGATTTAGAAAAAGATCTTTGTGCGTCTTTGCATTTTGCACGGTCGAATCCACTGCAAGGAAGTGGGACATAATCTTAAAGCCTCATTCTGAACAGAAGTGTTACTTAAGAGGTTTCTGTATCGCAAATCCTATCCTTTAAAATCCTAGACATGGCTAGCAGACCGGTAAAGTCTGTGAAAAATCATCATTCTTGGTTTTATTTCTTTCTTTCCTTTTAATATTCCGTTGCCTGTAACATGAAAGTAAAATGCTCAAAAGAAGCTTTGACAATATTAGTGCTGCATCAAGAAGTTATGGAATGCTATTTTAATTTGATGGCTCTGTTGATTTCCAATTCCGAGAATGGCTTTTAAATGAGTCAAGAGAGTCATGGAGAAAAAATCAGCTAAGACAAAGAAGGTCAGGTGTCTGCTTTTCTCCTGAATCAAGTTGCAAACAAGAGTTGGCAGTGGCTGACCGCACAGTAGATGCTAACTTTTGTATACAATTTGACTCGGGCCTAAAAAAGAAATAGGGAACATGCTAATTAACAATATTCCAGTCCATTTTTTCCATGTTTTCTACTAAAATATAACAAGCTTTCTAGGGCTTTCATTACCTTGCATGAATGAATATTATTGACTCTTGTACCAATACTGAGAAAAGACTAGGATATGCAGTTAACAAGGAGTAGTACAGGGAAATTTCAGTTTAGGAATTTAGTCCTTTTATCAGATTTTCCTACCTAGGGGTATATTAAGGGCAAACAATGTGAATGCTAATTGTATTTATTTTCCATAGAACAGTCTCTCGAATTTTAAAGCCTGTAACTGAAAAATGCTGAGGAGAATCATATTTGCTATCATCCATCCTTACATTCATTAGGTCTATGCTCCACCCAATTCTGCATCTCCTATGCCATGTATTACTGAGTGGAATCATATACCTATTATTTATATTAACCAAACATCATGTTAAGCTCAAAAATACATGATAAGCTATTTTGAGAAAAACACAGAAATAACACGAAAAACATTAGCATGCAGTACACTCTCTGTACTGTATGAACCCTCCTGATTTAGCAGGCAGTGTAGCCTTAATAAACTCATTGCTTCTCTTTTGGGAACTACCTATTCAGCCAGTACGTTTATTAATTGGGAAAGGTTTTAAGACCCAGTAGTATTTATGCAAGGGGTAATATTTGAATTTGGGTAGGCAAAAGTGATTTATAAGAAGTAAACATGAACCTAATTTGCCATACAGATTAAAGATTATGATACAAAACTCAAGCTACACAAATTCAGTTATTTTTACCTTTTCCCTATCAATGTAGTTTGAAAATTCTTGTCTGATAAGACAGTTTCAATATTAATACACAGTATATATTTGACTTCCAGATGTCATTGCCCAGAGAACTATGCAGCAAGTCACTCTGAATCTACAAAAAAGGATCTCATTCTCTTTGAAAAATGGGGAGGCTATTATAGAGACAAGCTGTAGATTAATTTGAACTCTTGACCTAGAACTAGTGAGTAATCTATATAAGATGGACTGTACTTAAAAGAGGAGTCATCTTGTGAACTACAATCATGGAAGGAATCAATAATCCAGTTCATATTAATCTGAATAGCTCAGTAGGGAAAATGCTAACTAGCAAAGAAATTAGAATTATGTGTTACTTCCCCAAGAAACTTTTTATGCAGCTAGGTTGTCCATGGCAAATGCTTTCACTGATGTGAAAAAGGATTTGAATGCATTCAGTACCATTAACATTAATAGATGTTATACATGCAAGTATCCAAAACATCAAGATTACAGGAGAGTATCAGTTGGATGCAATAAAGATGTTGAGTGACTCCTGTTGGGATTCTGAACCATGCTTAAGTGGGCCTTATCTCTAAACCCCTCTGTACCTCCAAAAATGTTGTTCAAGCCTTAATATTTTTCTCACTGTACAAATAAATATCAAAGGAATTGCTATCTTGATCATAGTAATAATTTCCATACCGCATCAGATATAATTCTTCCTTCCGAAAAAGAACTAAAATTGCCAAATAATATTCACCTGCAAGAGAGCAGCAGAAAAAACTAACCACAGGACAGGAACCACTTTGTCACATAGTCTAGCAATTCTTCAGCAGAGGAAATTTTCCTGTTATATTGCATTCATGCATTTAAAAGTTAATTCTGGACATAGATTCCTACAAACTATTTATGATTTCTAAGGAAAAGGAATGGTAATACATCCTAACATTGTGGTCTTTTGTTAGAAATGACATGAGAACTGGCGTGAAAAATTCACGTCCCTAGTTTTACTCTTGTTTAGAGATATATTTTAAAGCCTTGTAAATCTATAAAGTTGATTGGATTTTTGCCAATTTTCCAAAGAGTAAAATTTTACAGTATGAAAACTGTACTGTAGTTTCTTTTATAAATAAAATTATTTACTGACTACAAATATTTGGCATTGCTCATGATCATGAAGCCTTCTGCTTCATGAACTGAAGTATTAGCTTATGTAGTATTATCCAGTAGAAAACATAACAGAGAGACTGGCTCTTCATGAGGTATTATACATCTTTCTTTCCCAGCCTCATGTATTGTTTTGATTGACACATGATGTAAGGGTATTTGGAAAGCTGGACTCATTTTTATAATTATTGCTCTGTTATAGGTTTCTATGGTGACCATGGGCAACCTGAGTTTATCTGTGATTCATTTCTTTGTCTTTGAACTGGAAATATTAAAGTTTTTATTCAAGTCTTAGATTAGAACTCTTCAGGGCAAAGTCTACCTTTTATTTTGCACAGGTACAGTATGAAATATAATGGGGCCACTGCTAGAAAAAAATAGAAAAATCAGCAACAACATCATAAAAGTAATAATAACAATAATATTAATAGCACATCTTTATCGGCAATATGTATTGATCACAGTAGTCTCTAGGCTGAATGAAATCTAGAATACTTTTCTAAGGTACTATAAATTTAGCGGAATCTTACGATTTTGCTCATATTTTTGCTTCTTTCTTTGTGTTTTATTTAGGGAAATTTAAGTTTTTCTTGTGTGGAGCCACATACAGTGCCCGTCTTTTTCAATGCCACCAGTTACCTTGAGGTTCCTGGTCGTCCAAGCCAGGATCTGTTTTCAGTCAGTTTCCTTTTCCGAACCTGGAATCCAAATGGACTTCTTGTCTTCAGCAACTTTGCAGATGACCTGGGAAATGTTGAAATGGACATAAATGAAGGCAAAGTCAGTGTCCACATCAATGCCACCCAAGTGAAGAAGAACCGGATAGACATCTCCTCAGGTAAGTGTGAGGGGTTTTTTTTAAATTTGGTACAATTTTTGTTGGTGTTGTTTAAAAGTGTCATGTACCTTAAAATTAGAACAATCATTTTACAAAATTTAAAATTTATATTGCAACTGCATTAAAGCCTTTATTGCGTGTTTCATTGGGTAAGAGGTATAAGAATATGAAACAGTTGTTAGATTAAAAAAGAAGATATAAATATTCTTATTCTGTCAAGAAACCCAGAAAATATATCACCCGTTATGTATGAGGCAGCATTGCTTCTTTTTGCTTTCTTCCATCTGTATTGGAGTTTTCTCTGCAAAAATATTTGGTTTCAAACAGGAGTGTACTCCCTTTTTGAGAGAAGCCTAACAATTAGTCTGCTCCTATTACTTCCCAATAATTAGGAAACTCTCATTAGAAGAAAAAATATCCATTTTTACCATAAATATTTGTATGGACTTTTTAGATTTGCATAGTTATCCTGGGAAAATGTTGATTTAGTTTAATACTTTGTTGTTAATTGTGTTGCAAGAGGTGTTTCAGTGCCTGTGAAATAAATTGTGTGTCTGAACATAGGAAAGCAAAATATGGCATCTGCCAGGGAAGGCTAGAGAAGGAACTCTGCTGTTGTACAGCAAAAATCACAGCAACCTTGTTCTCTTCTTGTGCAAGGAATTAACAGATGCATCATATAAAACTGCTGAGCTTACTAGAAGTCAAAATGGTCTGCCTTTGGCACAAAGACCTCTGATCACTCTGGTCCTATAGATACAAGATGCACACTTTTTTCATTGATTATTTTTAAAAGCTGACAAAGCAGAATTTTACATAGCCAAATATGCAGCCCTCTATATTACTGCATGTGTAGGGTATGAATAATTCTGTAGGGTGTTAATAGACTTCTGTCTACTGGAAGGAATGGAGCCTGGTTATCACAAAGAACTAGACTAACTAAAACAGCATCTTATACGCAGATGTCTTTTCTGTTTCATAGCTTTGCTGTACTTAAACCTGCCACTTGTAATATCATGTTTTCCCAGCAGGAAGTTACGGTCTCTCTTAGTCCTTATTCTGTGAACCTCTCATAATTTACTAACTAGCTAACTAGCTTTTAGTGTCAGCTTTCCACATTAACATGGGGACTTCAGTACTTCATTCTGGGCACAGTCTAGTGCTGGCTATAGAAGGAGTAGTTGAACTGACTGGCAGGAATTACATGAGAGAACTGTAAGCTGATGTGCAGGTGGCAGACTTTGTTCCTGCGCATCTCTGCAGTAAAGATGCTGATATGGAACAGAGTTCTGTTTTTCCTGGGTTTTTTTTCATAGTTCTCCTTAAATACCTTAAAGTTGCACACACTGACTCAGCGAGCTATAACTTAGCATGAGCAAAGTTCAGATAAACAGGAGAGTCTAGCCTTCTCATTTGTCAAATATAGTTAAATTCCCACTTTTCTCACTGATAGCTGGGCATGGCAAATCTCCTTACTAAATACTTTATGAAGTGCTTCTTGATGACTAGGAGGGATCAGACAGTAGATGAAAAACATTTTCCTGTTGACTTGACAAACTTTTCATTTGAATATTTTGTTTAAGGCAGCTGCAATTTTATATATGTTGATGACACTTTACAGAAGTAAAAATTAAATAATGCATAGAAAGCACAATTAAAGCAACTGCACTTCTAGCCTCCACAATAGTACATGGACCTGTGTTTACTGTTTAGCAATAGAATCAGCAAGGTGAATAGTTTATAGGACATTGCAAAAAATTTTGTAGACAGCTGTAAGGTTTAGAGGCAAGAACATCAAATAATCAGCAAGCAGAATCTATTGAGTGTTAAGAAGGGTGTGAGCTACTACTAATCTGAGAAACCAGAAATAGGTTTTTACTTCATTTTTTGTGCCAATTACTTCTCCTTGTTCCGTTTATACAGTGAATGGAGGGATACAATACTCTAAGGTGATCAAATAGAAAGCATGAATGAAAAAGTTGTACTTCTGTGTAAATACAGTGATTAAGAGAAGTTACATAGAATGCTGTGGGAAAACATTTCGATCAATTGTAAGTGATTCACTGGAATCATGAAGCAGACATTGCTTTGCACTTGAAATCACAGAAATTGAAAGCTGCCATCAGATAGTCTGTTCTTAGCAGTTTTCTTTGTCCCCCATAGATCCTTCTCTGCTGTCCGTTCTGTATCTGTCAGGGATCATTTTTTCACAGTGCTAGCAGATCACAGCAAGAGCTCTTATGTCCTATTGAATGTTCTGCTTTGGTCTTCCAATAGACACTTAATTGTTCTTTCATTTATTTAACTGCATGTCCTGCCTGCTGAAGATTTCACTGTATTCAATTCTTCATTAAATTCTCTGCTTCCTGATCAATCTTCTTCGTCTTTATTGACAGGATAAGTCATCTCAGTACTTTATTCTTGGACTCTGTAATATAAAAATGACACTGTTAAAATTAGTAAAATGATTTTGTGCATCCAAAGCTTCTTCACTTATTGTTTGGAGTTCAAAATAATCTTTAGCCTAAGTATGAGATATCCTGACTGTCTGTCATGCCTTAGTTCCCTCTCTTATTCTATTGTTGCTACTTTTAAAAAGCCACAGGTAGTTGATGTTAGCATTAGCAATTTCTAGATAACTCTCTGTGGATAATTTCCTTTTTTTTTCCAACCTGCATTTTATTTTCTTCTTTAATGATACCAGATACTGTTTAACTTGCTGCTCTTTTCATGCCTTCAGTTACTTTCAAACCACAACCTCAGCTCTATACATTTGATTAAAGCAGTTAAATCTATCCGTATTATAAAAATTTAGTATTTGTTTTATATGTGCTGAAACAAATCAGTGATGACTACATATGTTATAGTCTAATATGTCTGATTCCTGCATTCCAAGTGAAAAGCAACAGACTTGTGCAGTTGAGCTTTCAGTTTGTAGTACATATGAAAAGGACAAAGGTGATTAGTCCTTGTTGTTAGACTTACTGTCTGATTTTGCTTACTGAGCAAATGATTTCCTGTTTTTCCATGGTCTTGCCACTTGGACCTTCAAAATAGGTCTCTAAACAGTAAAATATTCCTTCCCTACCTTACCCTGCCCAGCATTCAGTAAGCACTGTTTACCTGTGAACAGACTGGCAAAACTGTTGTACAGAGTCAATGGCTTTGATTTTACTTTTTCCTACATTACTCTCAGTAAGACACTATTACCAGTTGATTGATGAGAGTTATATTAATAAACTTGCTGTTAGTAAGGGGAAAATCAGGCCCACTGGGAGCTGAAATAAAGTTTTAATTAGAAGAAATAAGCTACTGACTGTGCAGAATTACACAGGTGAAATACTTAAAGCTTGTGTATAAATCAAGAGTTAAACATCTTATTGACTTTTTCTCTGCAGAGTAAACTGTGATTAATATCTTCACAATTGTGTATGTCCCAGAATAGGGATTAATAATAGGAGAGAATCTCAGAAAACAGTCAAGAGATTTATCTTTACTGCTCCATATAGTTTTTGACTCAATTCTGCTTTTGTCATCATGAGACTCACAGAAACTTCCTAGAAGTTGTTGGGTTTACCCAAGGGATTGATGGAAGCAATGCCAGGCTGAGAAGATGGAAGAAAGTAGTGTTCTTGCTTTTAGAACTTTTTAGTAGAGGATTTCCAATATAATTTTGCATACTAAAGGATTGTGATATTCTGCTACAGTTTAAAAGTAATTTAGTTTTAATATAAACTACCTGCTTACCCTAAGAACCTACTCAATATTTGTGATCTCTCGAGAATAAGTTGTTGATGAAGCTGTATTTATTTATAAACTTTAACAAGCTAATGTCTTCTTTCTTGAGCACAGAAAAACCAACAACTGTAAAATGTCATACTCCTAAATCTCTCTTAGCTATAAAAACTTTCATGAAACTTTCCCCAAAGCCACATGCAAATGCTGTGCAGTGCAGGGTTGAACCATAGCCAATTGCCTCCTTTTCTTCCACTTAGTTTTATCTACCTGCTTCAGCAACTTAACCCAAATACCTTCCTAATGAAACTAAACTTTTCTGAGGCTTTCAACATGGGAAAAAGTTGGTAACTCCTTAACAAACGCGGAGAGTATTGCTTCGCTCAAAGAAACAATTCCAACATTCAAAAAAAATACTCATGAGGAATCATCTAATGGCTTTACAATGTTTTTTTAAAGCAACCCCCAAATTCCTGTTTGAATATAGAATAGAACTTCTCTGCCTCTGGAGAAAAGGTGAAGTTTCCATGGTGGTAGATTTGAAAATAATTTTGATTTATGCTCTGTTTACTTTCTCACTTGTCTTTTCATAGCCAGCTTTGACCTTTCTTATCTAAACATTCTCTGCTCAACTTAAATACTGGAGGACCCTTGTATTGAAGCTCCCTTGTATTTTACCCCACAGTACAAATGATAAGTCATTGAAAAAGGATAATCTCCTTTGGCCCATAATATCTTAACAGAAAAATTTTCATGTCCAAAATCTCCTGTCTTTAACTCGAATTCATCTGCTTAAAAATCCTTTTTTTCTTGTTCTGACTCTATTAGTTAACATCTTGTATTAGCTGCTGCTCAAGACTGCCTTCAGTTCCTCCTGTCAAGCACAAACTTATAAAACTTGGGATATGAACATCTTTTTGTCATATTTATCTGTATTAAATAAATCAGACGTCTCCCTGTGGAATCTCTGGGAAGCTTTCCACCCTTCTGTCTTTCTGCTAGATCTCAAGTCATCTGAATTGCAGTTCATTTATATTTTAGACCTTGGGTTAAGATAGCATCCTTCAGGTAATAAAATGTCTCTCTCTGACAGATCTAAAGTGGGACTCTTCCAATGGCAATTCCCAGGGGCACTTAATATGGGGATCGAGCAGTATTTTTGTCTCGGTTGTTAAATGAAGGCTTAAATAGGGAATGTGTATACACAGACCAAAAGTGCACTTCTGGTGGGAAGATGACATTTCCCACCAGATTTTTCTCATATTCCTAATACTAGGTTATATATTGAATGTTAGTAAGTAGAGGCAGATACCCGCAAGGCACTTGTCAGCGTGATCGAGATGAGAGACAGAAATTCTGTCCATGAAAGGCACAGGATGACTTAACATCAGAAGAGTCTGAACGTTGGAAAATTAGATTCTTCACAGCCAGTTTTGTCTCTCTGTTTCTCTCTGTATGTTTATTTTTGGCTATTGATCTTAACCAGTGAATGAAGCTGCATGAATAAGTATCTGTGGTTTTGAATTCCACAGAACTGAGACACAGGCATGCTTGCAGTAGTTATTATTTTTACTACACATTTTTCTTGTAGTCTGGTTTAGCATCCCGGTACTGTAGATTCAAACCAATCAGAGCAAGAAATAGAGTTCTTGATTGCAGACTCTTTTTTGCCTAAGAAAACTCATGAGTTTAGTTCAGGTTTTTGTGAATTCCACTTCATCAGTCACTGATTTTTGCTGGAGAGTTGCCTATCAAGCAAAAGCTATGCATTCTAAAACATAGATGGCACCATTTTAAGATATGTCCCTGAGAGTAATGTAACTGTTTGTTGGTTGTACTGGCACCTTGCAAACATGGAGGAGCCCAAGAATCAAGAAAGTAGGGTGCTCTCCTGGACAGGCTTCCTAAATTTATCCAGGAGGCCAAAGTTCAGTTTACTTATTTTGCCCTCATTTCCTCTGGGCAGTAGAACAGAGTTAGAAGGAACCTTTGCTAATCACTCTCTATTTTAGCAGCTAAAGATGAAATAAGGTTTTTTACAACTACTATTTAAGCACTGAATTTTCTTCAGGGAAAAAAACCCAAACAAGTGGAAAAGTCAGTAGTTAAATGATAATTTTTACTTGCTGCTCAAAGGAGTGTAATTTGTGGGATAAGATCTGGACAGTACTAGTTGAAAACTTACCCTTCTAATTTTTTTTTTTTAATTCACTAGGTTTGACAGGAAGTGGAATCATTTTAGTTGCTTTCTGTGTTGCTTTTTCCTACTACAACCATATCGGTTATTGCTGATCTGGTTCTAGTCAAGTCTGTAAAAATTTTGATTTTGACTTCGATGAATAAGTCCCTTAGCACTGAATGCTACAGAGGTGCCTAGTATTTTGCAGTTACTTTAAGAAGGCAGATTTTTACTTCAGTGGATTCTCTGTCTGCATGTTTTTGTTGGACACCAGAGAGCTTAAAGAGATATGTCTTTAACACTTGGTTTAGCAAGCCAAGGATGTTTAGTTAAAACAAGCACTACTTCTTGGATCAGAAGGATGGTGATGTTGGAAAGGACATGGCAAAATATACTTTTGTTTGCATTTTCAAATCTTCCAGGTCTTACATGTTCTGATTGAGGTGAATTTGTTTTTTTTTTTTTTTCCATTATTACTTTCCTTTTAGATTAGTAATAAAGAACTAAACAAAAGGATATGATAGAGACAGGAGTCATAGTTATATTTGTTGTGTTTATGCACAACCTGACAGCAGTATCCCCAGGACAACCTGGAGTATTCATATAATATAAAGGAAATTAAAGGAGTGTTTTCTAATATCTGGAGGGCTGAATATGAGAAATATTGTATTCTTTCCCACAATATAGTAGTTTGCCATCTCTGCCTCCTCGTCCATAAAGGTGGTTTTTTGAGAAAATCTATTTCCAGGATTCACACACCTATGCAGAACAAGACTTGTCATAGATTGCAACAGATGTCAGCCAGTTCTTTCAGCAACAGCATGAGTGCCTTCCAGAACCATTGGCTTAAACTTTCTAATTTTGTGAAAGCCTGGTTTGCAGTTAATGATAGGATGTGATGGTTCCTGTAAACTTTTCTGTAGATGTTAGCATTACCTGAGAAATGTGATTGGGCTTCGTGCTGTGCTAGCTTTTTAATTCACCTTGTAGCAGATTTACTTCAAACTAGTGAGAAAATGTAGGAAATTATTTGAAACTATTGTATTAGTCTGGTAGTTATGATAGTCTGTAAATGGCAATGAGTAAGTGGAGTAATAGAGAGTAAAAAGAATGTGCTCACTTTTTAATTGATAATATAAGTTATAGCCACTGTATATATGTATATGTACCATTGTGCATATAGCAATGTATCAGTAGGAGAATTTACTCAGCTAATTTGCCAACTATGCACAAAGTTCACAGACCATCAGTATTTGGTCAAACCGTTTGAATGAGTTCAGGAGCCCCTTGGAAATCCTTGTTGCATCTCAAGGTCCTGTTGCTATGACTGTCCTCTTTGGAAACAGGCTGCATCACTTCTAGGATATCGTCTTTCAACTGCATCAATAGTTTCTCCACCATCAGCACTGCAATCCAGGAATAGTTCGGTGGATAGACTTGTCTGGAGTCCATTACAATAGACAGTATGAACAAAGCAGATCTTACTCTGCCAGCCTGACTTGTCCTCCAGTACTTCTGTGAAAGAGTCTGTCCCCTTACAGGCTCTTACGCTCCTTCCTTCACCCCTGCTCCATCCCACACCCCTTCTGTACACATAACATATTCTGGATATCATGGCTTAAAAAGTGCAAATATCACAGAGTATGAGGCGAACTTCTTGTTATTTATCACTTCATGAAGATATATCCACAATGTGTCTCAGACCCAAAGAAGGACATGCAGGGTCGGGGGAGAGCCTGAGCTGTTGTGACAAGACTGCTGTAGCTGTGATCGTGTAATGCTAATCACATGACAGGCATGAAGCAGTTAGTGTTGCACCTGGCTTACACAGGGTGGGCATGTGGGACAACAAGATGAGATCTCAGAGAGTGGCTACTGATCCAGAGACACCTTCACATGCTGCCTGGTGGGTACAGAAATGGAGGGACCAGCCATGAGCACTGCAAATGTGAGCTGTGTTGGGTGAACTGTCCAGGGGAACATGGATCATTCCTTGGGCCTGACTGCAAAGATGGCAGAGACACAACCTGTGTTGTTTCAGAAGAAAAAACCAGAGCAGAGAGTATGCAGACTAGAGGGTGGCTTACAGATGTAGAAGCAAAGGGAAAGTTGTCAGCTTTGGAAAAGTGTCCTCCTTTACTTCAAAGTTTGTTGTTTTAGAAAAAACTTTGGTGGTCATCAAACCTTGCTGGGACAGGAAAATGGTTGTTAGGGTTTTAAAAGAAATTAGAAGGGGGGAGAATAAAAAATACTGGAGACCCAGTCTCCACTTAGAATATAAGACAGTTATTTTCTGTACACTTAAAAAAAGTGTTTAGGGACAGATTGCAAGATCAAATGTCATGAATGTGTACGATGTAATAGTGTTTCAAAAAAAAGGGTACAGAATCTTCAAACAGGGGGTTATGTAACACTGTGCGGAACCACTGTGGTATGAAGCTATCAGCTATGTAAATTAAACCTGCCAGTGCTCTTTTCACCTTTTTATCTTCTCCAAATGCAAAGGAAAAGAAGGAGAATTTTCTTTACCTTTAAAGTCTGCATTTGCTGCATTTGCACTTTGAGTAAAACCAAGAATAGTCTTCCTAGAGCAAATGTCCTTGCAAGTCATTTGAATTTGCCAGGATTTTTGTAATTTTTAATTCTTAATCTTATTTATCACTAATCCTCGGGTAGGTGTCCCACAACATCTCTAGCCAATTACTTACAGGAAAATAATTAAAAGTCATTGTAATATCAAACACCATTTTTGGGGGGCAGGGGGGAAACATGACCTAATTACAGGCATGGAACTTTAATTTATGTGCTGGGAACTGACACTCAATATCTTCTTTTTCATTGCTATTCAGGAACCTGGGAAAATAGATTATTATCTGTGACAGGTTTCTGGCAGTCCCTCTTGGTTTGACAGTGTTATTTTAGAGAGAAGAGAGAGTCACTTTTGTATATAATGAAAGGAAGAGTTGTCAAGCATCCATGCATATTTTATGTTGCATAAAACTTAAGTGCTAGAGGAAAAATTCTGTTTTCAGTCATGCCATTGTAAATTCATAGTGCTTCTGCTGATCTTCTGCTTTGCATCCATGACATCTAGCTCAAAGGATGAATTTCATCTTTTACACAAGCAGTGCAGCTCTTCGAAGTCAGATTGGCCCTTACTGGTTTTTTTGGTTAGCACAGTCATGCACAACTGTTATGGGTATTGTGGCACTTTGGCATTTCCTACTGACATTGACAGAAGTAAAAGCAATTTCTATCAAAGTGCTTCCTTCAAATGGCACCAGGCACAGTGTGCGCTGTCTATTTTTTTTGCAGCTTAGTTGACAGAAGTGGTTATTCTTTGCTAAAAAAATAGACTTGGGGGAAAAAACATTTTCTAGTTCTATGTTGCTAGCTCTGCCTTTACTTTGGTCTTGTAAAAGATGGTGAATCCCTTCAGGCATTTTTGCACATTGCTTCTTTTCGTTTCCAAATGTTGCTGAAGCAGCATCACATAAGCACTGAGGTGAAACAGAGGAACTAAAGTAGTTTGGTTTCTATAAGCTGAATGGCAGATGATATTGTCTTTAAAAAGCTTACTCATTAAGTTTATATATTTGATAGGGGAAAAAAAATCTCAATTCTCTTACTGTGAGGCAGCCACTATAAAATACATAATTTTAGCACTAACCAATTTCTACTCAGACACTGTTCCACTGAGGACAAATACTAAAAATTCTACACATATCCTTTGTAGAATATTTACTTAGTAAAGAAAAACATGTTTAGAGGCATGACTTGCCCTATGTCTTTTCCACAAAATATACTTATGTACAACATTTTAAGGATCTGTTATTTTAAAATGCAAAAAATTACTTTCTTTTCTTTTTGCAGATTTAAAATAGTGGAACATTATATTGCATGCCCTCAAGAATAAGGGTTTAATTGATTAACCTTTTGTAGCTCTTTTAACAGCTCATTTTATGCATATTACCACATGCATCAAAACCAACTGCCAAGTGGAATCAACTTTTCCACAGCACTAGCACATGATTTCCAGCAGAAGAAAATAACATTCCTAACATTTTGGTGTTGGTACTTTGGTAATTACCTGTGAAAACACTAATAGCAGATCCCATGTCTCTAAGTTCTGGAATTTCCAACACAAGGCTGACATTCTTGACAGTACAGAAATTGGGAAAGAATAATGTGGTGCAGAGGAATCTTTAAGAGGATTAGGCTGGTTCCTATACTGTTGGTAACGAGTGATGTTTTATCAAATTTGCTGTGTGATAAAGCTTTTTTGTATGCTATAAAAGACTATCTAGTCTCAGGGGGGTGACCTTCATGTTCTGAAGCATCCTCCAAAGGCACAGAACTAAGCAGAACACAGCTCTGCTTCCTTTACCTTCCCAGGTGCCTGTGAAACACACTCACACACACGTATACATATATATATAAATAAAATAAGTAGAATGTTGCTTTTGTAAAAAAACAAACAACAAAAACAACCAAACAAACCGAAAACAATAAATAAAAACAACAACCCCCCCAAGAAATTACTAAAACATTATGTTTTCCTTTGGCAGGATGACACTGAGCTATATTTCTCTTGAACAAACTTGGAGCATAAAGAATAAACTTACCTCTTCTCACTTCTTTCTGGCTTTGAGCAATCCAATACAAAGTGTTCTTTTCTGATCTTGGTTGCAGGAAAATGCTGTTATAAATGTGATGTTTGGTTCATCTTTCTTTTAACATCCTGAGGCAGACCTTTGTCTTTGGGAACTTTTGTTTTTTGCTGCGTAAGTGTGGAATTATACAGTTCCATTTTTTACTACAAGTAATGATTATGATAACGCGATATTACTACTATTAACAAATTTTTATACTAATAATGCTAATGTTACTTTTATGTTAATAGTACCTTGCTTAGCTCTTGTATCATATTTTACATGCAGAAGAGGAAGCCTTCCCTTCATTTTAATTATCTATAGAAAGTGCATTTGTCTGTTCAGTTATGCCACCCAAATCTTGCAAAGTAGAATTATTTCTTAATATTATTAATAGATTTTGTTCAATTAAATTTCTTTTTAAGAAAATGGATGAGCATTGTCATAAAAATGAGGAGCAAATTGTAGTAGGTGTAAAATTAAAGAACGTACTCTTGCATTTTAATTAATTTCTAATTTAAAAAAAATTGTATTCTTAAACAGTGTTCCAAACTTTTTGGGGATCATTGACATCATTACACCAGAGCTGAATAGAATGAAACCATCACATTCAGTAGCTGAATTTCAGTTTGGATCAAACCTTTCAGCTCAGATCTGATTTTGTAATTTTTAAGTTTAACCAGGAATTTAAATATCCATAGTCATAAGCAAACATGAAATATTATTAACTTAAAGTTCTGATTACACTGACACACTGAAATAGCAACAGGTTATGAAACATTGCAGCATATAAATTTTTTGCCTACTGTGTTTAATGATTCACATATGTAGCATACAGGAGCCTGAAGTAGCAACTTGTCTCCATTTAAAACCAGTATAGTCTCTTAGGAAACTGATATTATGTTGAGTTATTGAGCACCTTGATAACTGCCATGTATTCTCAGTTCACACTGGAAATGGCAGAAATTTCCAATGGTACATAGTAGTGGAGGGCCCAGAAAAAATATGATGCTGACACTTACAGCCCTGAAGTCAAAGTCTTGGGCCAAATTAAATCCAATGAGAATTTGAACCTGATTTTTTCTGAGAAAAGCTTTGCAATACAGCTTTTTTTAAAGCCTATTTGTCTGAAAGTTACTCTGCAGATTATCTAAGCGCAGCAGCAAGAGGTCCAAGAATGTGCAAAGTCCTTTCCTCTGAGTATTCACGGCAGCTCACACCATGTCAATGATGCCTGTCTGGTGCTTGTCAGTACTGTCAGTACTCAGTGCCTGCCTCTGGAAGTTCTATTTTCAGTTTATTCCATATTCATTTAATGTAAAAGGCAGGTAGGGGAGTGACAACAGGGATCAGAAGGCCTTTCTCAGGAACCTCACTAGTTATCATTTGATCCTTTGAGATTTAGCCTGTCAACTTAAAAACTTTATTTCACAACATTTGAAGTTTTTGCATTGCAAAGAAATGGATGGGAATATAAAAACTGACTAAGATCTACAGTTCTGTACTCTTAACAGTCTGGTTATTTTTAGTTTGAAAGTTAATTTGAATCTGGAAGTATTGCTACCTCAAAAAGGAATATAGCACATATATTTTTTTCCACATGGAAATTCGTAATATTCAGTAGAAAAAGACTCAAACTGTCTTTTGAATGTTCCTTTGACCAATGAGCAAAAATAAAAGCTGTTATTCATTTCAGATGGAACAGGAGTTCAAAATATTATGTCTTTCTCTTTAGTGTGTCACAGATTCATCAAAATAATAATTTTTTTTTTTTGTCACAGATTTTCTTCAAATAGGACACTTTAAAAGATTGTCACTGCACAGGGTAGATGATTGGTAGAGGAAATCTAGCAGGGTTCTATCACCTTTACTCTTGACAGACTGTCTGACAGGTTACAAGGAAATGCCACTTGTCACTCATTTTCATGTGTCAGGACTCACCTGTTCCACTCTGAAAGGGAAGGGGAGTGATATTTTAGGACTCTCAGGAAAAGATGTCATTGCACTAAACTGTCAAACCTGCAAGGGCCATTGAGGACATTATGCAAGGTAAAAACTTACTAAAATAAATCTCTTGACTTCTACAGATATAAGCTCTCATGTTAAACGAAAGCTCTCTGCAGTGTTCACTCATTTCCAGTCTGTTAAAGCACAAAGAGTTACATCTCCACAAGTGTACCCACAGACATACACAGACACCAGTCCTTACCCTGTGCATCACACTTACTTTAAAATCAATGCCAAAGCAGGCAGGATCCTAGAGAATAAACACTGAGATTTCCTTGATGCTTTTCTTTGTCATTAAAGATGTTCCTGAAACACAAGGTGTGAAAGAGTTGTAGCTCTGCAGAAGGTGTATAAGAATATAATCAGTCCTTGCCTCTTTTCCTTCCTCTTCTTGTTTGAGGTGAAAAAAAACCAGTTAAAACTCACGAGATTTGGTTATTTTATTCCTTATTGCTCAATGATTGGATAACTTTAAATTCTGTTGCACTAATAAAATCACTCTGGGAATAATGCATGATACACCATACTACTTACAAATGGGACATGGTTCTGGGTAAATGTTTAGCTCATCCTTACGTATTTCAGCATTTGCAAAATGTTTTGTGTTGTAGAAGGACATTATAAAGATGTGCTGAGTGTGTTGGTTTTGATTTTTTTTTTTAAATTAGGAATGACCTTAATCAAATTTTAATGTTGTAAAATCAAGCATAAAGAAGTTGTTTTATCATTGAAAATATGCTGAGTTACATTTCTTGTCCTGTGCCACCATAATCACTCTTGAAATTATTTTCAGAATAATAGTTATGATGGAAAAATCCACATACAATATGCATAAGGTAGCCAAATTTCATGTAGTTTCTGTATGTATCTCCTCATGCAGACAGAATATTTTAAAGATTTTACTAAATTTCATCCCTCTAGAATCAAATAATTAGTATAAATAAATTAAACACAGCACTTCATCATTATTATTTATCATTATGAGGAACATATTACACTTTGAAAAATAATCTTAAGAGAATTCTTGTTTTTCATAAACTGATCATTGTTATATTGGATTGTGTTATAATTAACTAATATATCAAAAAGTGCTAGCATAATCAAATGCTGCTTCTTTTGACGTGCAAACTCTTTCAAGGTACAAACACTCAGACAGATGGGAAATACATCAATTGAAAACCTGTCCTATGAAAGTGAATATTCAAAAAACCTTTCGGATTTTAGTGGGCTTTAACAGAATATTTACTGTTTAGCATCTTTTTCTGCATTTCTACTTCATCCGTCATCTGAAGCCTGACATAGTGTCAGTCTTCTGAGTCATTTTGGCAACAAATCAGGAAAACCCAAGTCATTACTCAAGGAAAGCATATGTAGAAGATGGGTAAAGATGAAGGGAGCCAAACCAAAGTCTAATAAATTGTGTTTAAAACTTCATCTCTCTCTTACTTAGGTTGTGAAGGTACCAGAAAAGTTTATCTACAAGTTGGTAACCCTTCAGGCTCAATATTCTTACTACCTGTGTGGTAGAGGAATTATCTAGATTTTAGGAAGCTAGCAGGAAAGTCACAGAATTTTTAGGTGCAGACATCATGGACGTAAAGACCTTAGAGAATATATTATCCAGTGATAAAAATCTGGGTTGTTATTGAGTATAAAACAAAATTAACAGGAGTAGTACATAAAGACAAGTTTTTAAAAAATCGTAAGCCTAGTCCTTGCACTTTGGTAAATGGCCTTTTAAGTTCAAACTGTGGTTTTAGGTCTTTTCATTCCATTTTAATTTCAGTTTCTGAGAACTTGACAGTTTATCATGATGATTTTTTCAGTGCATTTTGTTTTAGTGGTAGCTGACATCCTCTTGTAATCACTTTTCTCCAGGACTTGTGTTGTTTAGTAAAGTTTTGTTTGTGTTGTTTAGTAAAGTTTAGTTTGTGTTGTTTAGATACATTAAGATGTGATAAAAGCACAAGAAGATAGTGGCATGAATTGCTGTCTGCTATCATGGCTGGGAGGAATAAGTACTACCTGTCTCTGCTGCTAAGTTCTGAGAGAAATCTACCTTTTCTACTGCTGGTTCCTTATTCTTCAAAAGGCAAAGTGAGAAGTAGCTTATGGCTCAGAAAACACTAAGAGAAAGATCATTCAGGCAACTGGGTGTGGGCAGCAGGGACCAGATTCTGTACCCATCCGTTTCCAGCATTCTGCGAGAGCTCCATATTACAAACCTGAAATATCAGGTGGGAGCAAAGCTGAAAGGAAGCTTATTTTCTTCAACAGCAGGGAACAGTATGAAAAAATGTATGCGGAGAGAGCTGGAGAAAGGTGGAATAAAGAGAATGAGAGGATCTTTTCATAGACAAACGTGAAGTTGTGTGTTCTTACAAACAGGCTGAGGTGAAACATTTTATTTCAGTTAGGTGTTACTTGATAGAGGCAGTTTTCCTTACCCAAAGTAGCTTCAGATTAGTCATTATTACTTGTGTGTTGCTATCAGTGTATTATGAGTATGCTGGAGTGACTATAGGAATGTGAGATTAAGTATAGGCAAATGGCCTGACTGCATTCCTTACCAAGTTTGAGGGCTAACTTTCATTGCCAACCCTGAGGTTCATAATTTGTTACACATATGTGTGATAAATAGTAATCTAGCAGGTTCATGTAATTTATGTAGGAATGTAGTACCTTGGGCTGAAATACAGACATGCCTCCAGTGACTAAAGTAAGAATGTACTTGTCCAGAACTGCTAAGTTTTCTTACGTGTTTATGCAAAAGTATTATAGAATAGTAAATTGTCTGTAATTTTTATGAAGCTGTGAGGAGAAAAAGAGCTTACACTTCTCAGACAGAGATGTTCAAAGATAGAAAGGAAAAATTAGTTTTATCCAATTATAGGAAGTCTGTTCTTCTAAAGACATGCATGCAGTAGATAACACTCCATAAACTTACAGTCTTGCTGTACATTTCTATCATCATCACAGTTTTCTGTGTCATACTTACTGCAGATGCAGATGCTAGAATAGCTGGAGCATCCTTGGCTCAGTATGTGGTCTGTGGCAGTCACATCTTCTTGAATGTTTTTTGTAGTCTGTCTTTAGTATGGGTACTCGGGCTGGTGACACAACATTCAGCACTGTTATGACTGATACCTAGTGTAATGATTTTAATACATCACTGAGAGTGGGTAAATTTACAAAATTTTCAATTTCCAAGCCATAAAAAACTTAGATAATCCTCTTTAACATTATTATATCCTTAATGGAGTGATTTTGATGACTCTTGGTTGCTCACTCTCAAAAAATATCTCTCTACGTTATTACTTGTATCTAATAGGAGTACCACAGACATGGTATTTGTTCTCAGACAACTGCAAGAGAAGTGTAGGGAACAGAACAAAGGACTCTATGTAACCTTTGTTGATCTCACCAAAGCTTTCGATACCATGAGCAGAAAAGGTTTGTGGCAGATTCTGAAGCGATTAAGATGTCCCCCCAAGTTTCTTAAAATGATCATCCTGCTTCGTGGGGACCAGCACGGCCAAGTCAGATATGGCGATGCACTTTCTGAGCCCTTTCAGATAACCAATGGTGTGAAACAAGGCTGTGTTCTTGCACCAACACTGTTCACAATCTTCTTCAGCATGATGCTTCAAAGGGCCACGGGAGACCTCGATGAAGAAAATGGCATCTACATCCGATACCGTACCGATGGAAGCCTATTCAACCTAAGGCGACTGAAGGCTCATACTAAGACCTTAAATCATCTTGTCCATGAGCTACTT